>CM038676.1:546387876-546866309 GCA_021605205.1 Aegilops longissima | reverse complement strand
TTATGTGTTATGATCCGACAACCCGAAGAGACAATATCGGGATACTTCTCGGTGATGACCATAGTTTGAGGAGTTCATGTATTCACTATGTGCTAATGCTTTGTCCCGGTTCTCTATTAAAAGGAGGCCTTAATATCCCTTAGTTTCCAATAGGACCCCGCTGCCACGGGAGGGTAGGACAAAAGATGTCATGCAAGTTCTTTTCCATAAGCACGTATGACTATATTCGGGAATACATGCCTACATTACATTGATGAATTGGAGCTAGTTCTGTGTCACCCTATGTTATGACTGTTACATGACGAACCGCATCCGGCATAATTATCCATCACTTATCCGGTGCCTACGAGCTTTCCATATACTGGTTCTCGCTTATTTACTTTCCCGCTGCTACTGTTACAATCACTACAAAATACCAAAAACATTACTTTTGCTGTCTTTACTTTTGTTACCGTTACCACCACTATCATATTACTTTGCTACTAAACACTTTGCTGCAGATACTAAGTTTCCAGGTGTGGTTGAATTGACAACTCAGCTGCTAATACTTGAGAATATTCTTTGGCTCCCCTTGTGTCGAATCAATAAATTTGGGTTGAATACTCTACCCTCGAAAGCTGTTGCGATCCCCTATACTTGTGGGTTATCAAGCAGACATGGGTATATCTACTTGATGAAACACAAGTCTGAAACATTTGAAAAAGTTCAAAGAATTTCAGAGTGAAGTGGAGAATCATCGTAACAAGAAAATAAAAGTTTCTACGATATGATCGTGGAGGATAATATTTGAGTTACGAGTTTGGTCTTCAATTAAAACAATGTGGAATAGTTTCACAAACTCATGCCACCTGGAACACCACAGCATAATGGTGTGTCCGAACGTCATAACCGTACTTTATTGGATATAGTGCAATCTATGATGTCTCTTACCGATTTACCACTATCGTTTTGGGGTTATGCGTTAGAGACAGCTGCATTCACGTTAATAGGGCACCATCTAATCCGTTGAGACGACACTGTATGAACTATGGTTTAGCAAGAAACCTAAGCTGTCGTCTCTTAAAGTTTGGGGTTACGATGCTTATGTGAAAAAGTTTCAACCTGATAAGCTCAAACCCAAATCGGACAATTGTGTCTTCATAGGATACCCAAAGGAGACAGTTGGGTACACCTTCTATCACAGATCCGAAGACAAGACATTCGTTGCTAAGAATGGATCCTTTCTAGAGAAGGAGTTTCCTTGAAAGAAGTGAGTGGGAGGAAAGTAGAACTTGATGAGGTAACTGTACCTGCTCCCTTATTGGAAAGTAGTTCATAACATAAATCTGTTCATGTGACTCCTACACCAATTAGTGAGGAAGCTAGTGATGATGATCATGTAACTTCAGATCAAGTTACTACCGAACCTCGTAGGTCAACCAGAGTGAGATCCGCACAAGATTGGTATGGTAATCCTATACTGGAAGTCATGTTATTAGACCATGATAAACCTACGAACTATGAGGAAGCGATGATGAGCCCAGATTCCGCGAAATGGCTAGAGCCGATGAAATCCGAGATATGATCCATGTATGAGAACAATGTATGGACTTTGATTGACTTTCCCGATGATTGGTGAGCCATTGAGATTAAATGGATCTACAAGAGGAAGACGGACGCTGATAGTAGTGTTACTATCTACAAAGCTAGAATTGTCGCAAAAGGTTTTCGACAAATTCAAGGTGTTGACTACGATGAGAGTTTCTCACTCGTATCTATGCTTAAGTCTGTCCGAATCATGTTGGCAATTGCCGCATTTTATGAAATCTGGCAAATGGATAAACAAAACTGCATTCCTTAATGGATTTATTAAAGAAGAGTTGTATATGATGCAACCAGAAGGTTTTGTGTCACATCCCTAGTTCTGGTATGCTCTGGGCTAGCTAGTTTTGTGTTGCATCATGTTTAAATTGCTTTTAAATTTGAAATGGGGATTGACTCAAACCCTAGCACCTAAGAAAAATCAAATAGGTTCAGCAAAAATAAATCCCAAAAACCCAAAATGGTCTTAGAAAAATGTTCATGATTTTTGGAAATGCTGGAAACAACAACTAGAGGTGATGCACATTTTTCCTAGCCATCTTGGATTTTACCTCAACACATATTGTATTTGATTGGGGCTCCAAAACATTGCTATAAATATTTTGACAGCTCCAAATATTACGAGAAATGTTGAGGGACACGGATTAATTTAGAGAGTGCCCAAAATATTCTTAGAATTATATAAAATGATTTAGTGCTAAACTAAATCAAAAGCAGAACAAATAAATAGAAAGCAGAAACTAAATTAAAAGGGCAGAAACCTCACCGGACCTACAGCAGCCCACCTCGCTGGCCCAGCTGGTGGCCTAGCCCACCAGGGCCCATGCCAGTCATCCTCTACCTCTGCCAGTAGGCAAAGGAGGGAGACAGCGCACGCGCGCGCCGTGGCGACACGCCACCTCCCTGCCTGCCTGCGTCCCTCGCCACCCCGACGCCTGAACCGCCTCCCAGGCCTCCCCTCGACCCCTGGACATAGCACTTTCCCCTCTCCGCTTCTCTCTCGCCGTTTCGCAGCGCAACCGAGCGTTGCCGTCGTCGCCGCTTGCAGCCACCGTGACCACCGCCGTCCCCTTGCCCCGTGGCTGTGCCCCCGAGCTCCGCCCAGACTCCAGCTACCTCTCCGCCGACCCACGCAAGCTCGGACGACTCCAAGACAACGCCGGGAGCCCTACATCGCCGCCCACACCGTCTTCCCCATCTCCAGCCGCCCGAGATCGCCGGCTTCACTACGTCGCCGTCCGACCCCCCTCGAGCTCGCCGTCTGCTCCAATCGACTCCTTGTGAGCTCCTCTTCTCTTCCCCTCACTGCGTGCACTTGATTTCGTCCCCTAGCTAGCTGCCCCGCCGAACCCTAGCTCCGGCCGCCGCCATGGACGGTGAGCTTCGTGCTCCCGAGCTCCTCCACCTGCGCTTGTTGCCTCTGCGTGTTCCTGGTGATCCCAGCAACCAGTAGATCCCATCGGACGCGGCCGCCGTGCCCCGTAATGCCTAAAGCTTGGATTCCCGAACTCCGGCGGCCGCCCGGCTCACCGCTGCCGCTGCTACACACACCCCCAGCACACCACGCGGCCTCCACCAGATGCGCCTCACTGCCAGCGTCCCGTAGCTGCAAACCACGCTCAAAACCATCACCTGTAGCTCAATCCCGAGCAGACTCCGCCACGGCTTGAGGTCGCCGCCGGCCAAACTCCGGCATGCCGATGTGGCGGTGTAATTAGTGCTAATCTCTGTTAATTACCCATCCTAACAGACACTGACTGTGGGTCCTAGCGGTAGTCAAACCTCACTCAACGCTAGTTTTGACCGGGATTAGTTCCTGAGTCACTGACATGCGGGACCCACCGGTCAGGTTTGACCAGGGCCAACCTGGTTGACCTGCTGATGCAATATTGCTGTCATGCTGACGCAGTAATGGCTTTCTAGATTTAAAATAAATTAGGAAATTCCAGAAATTAGTATAAACTTCTAAAATTCATAGAAAATCAACCATAGCTCCAAATCAAATAATTTATATATGAAAAATGATCAGAAAAATCCAATCTTTCCATCTATACTAGTTTCATGCATGTCAGAACACTTTAACCTTTCTGTTTAGGTGAAACAAGCTAATGCACTTGTATCACTTATTATTTTGGGTGATCATTTGAATCCTTGGTTCAAATGGACTCAAACCTTTCTGTCCCAAGTTGCATTAGACCTATCACACATCATATTGCCATGTCATAGCATGCATCATATTGTTGCATTGCATTGATTGTGTCCTTCTGTGTTTGCTGTAAGTCCCCTCTCGATGAGCGATGTTCCGACGACGATATCGATGACACTGATGAAGACTCAATGTTATCTTCAGAAGTGCCAGGCAAGAAAAATCCCCTTGTTCATTCCGATACAATCCCACTCTCTCGCTCCTGCTCTATTTTACTGCATTAGGACAACAACGACTCATGTGTCACTTGCTACGGTAGCTGAACCCCTTTATCCTCTCCATGACCTGTCATTCCACAGTAATTAGATGAAACCCACTAGCATGAGTAGGAGTTGTTTGAGCCCTGTTGTGCCTACTCATTCATGCTTGTTTGTCATGCCTGCTACTGCTTAGAGTTGAGTCAGGTCTGATTCATCGGGAATGAATTGGAATGGTGTGAGAACATGTCCTACTGTGTGTGAGCTAAGTGTGTGAACACGATTTGGTAAAGGTAGCGGTGAGAGGCCATGTAGGAGTACATGGTGGGTTGTCTCATTGAAACCGTCCTCGGGAACTGAGTTCTGTGTTTGTGATCCATGAACAGTTACTACCACACATTGGAATGCTTAAGTGCCCCTCTAGACTTATTAATCAACTTGATCTCTGTCCAGGAGTTGCAACTAGTTTCTGGTGTTTGTAGGTAGTGTTAGTAGTCTACCGAGTGGCACCCGGTACAGGTGGGCTTGGGACAGACTAGGCACCGTGGCACGGTGTACCAAGCGTAGAACCACCCGTCGAGGTGGGCTTGGGAACCCTGCTTACATCGTTTGGGGCCGTGGCGACACCTGGCGGATCTCCTTGCGGATGGAACCCGAATAGGCGATAAACCTGGACTAGAGACTTGTGTGGTTAGTCAGGTCGTGGCCGACTCCCTCGCCAAAGCTTCCGCTTGAAGGTTGCGAGATACATGAGCGTGTACATGGCGGTAAGTGGCGAGGCGTGTGTGAAGAAGTACACCCTGCAGGGTTAATATGATCTATTGAATAGCCGTGTCCATGTAAAGGACTTCTGGGTTGCTGTACGGTTCATAGACAAGTGAAAGTGGATACTCTAAAATGCCAAGACAAGCGTGAGTGCTATGGATGGCGTTCTCGTAGGGAGACGGGAGTGGATCCATAGTGGTGTATTGATATGGTGAATATGTGGACTCGTAGCGCCACCTCAAAAGAGTTACTTGAAGTCGTAGTTCGGGATAGCCACCGAGTCAAAGCTGGCTTGTTGCAGTCAAACTCCACCACCCCTTTGTTGATAATGATGCATGTGTAGTTAGTTACGATGTAAGTCTTCTGAGTACAATTGTACTCATGTTTGCCTATTTTATGTTTTTGCAGAGAGACTTGGTCTCGCTAGTAGTTCAGCGTGGACTTCGACGTTTAGCTTGTTACCTCAGCTACGATCTTGTGCCCTCGTCAGGATCTGGTAGATAGTCAGGCTTCTCAGCCTTTTTCATTTATAGTTATGCGTACTCGGACATGTTAAGCTTCCGTTTGTGCTTTGACTTGTATGCTCGAGTGTTGGGTCATGAGACCCATGTTTGTAATATCTCGCTCCTCGGGCCTAATGAATAAATATTTGAGTCGAGAGTAATGTTGTGATGCCATGTTGTATTTACACATATTGAGCATATTGTGTGTATGTTTGAAATGCTTGGTATGTGTGGGATCCGACAATCTAGTTGTTTATCCTTGGCAGCCTCTCATACGGGAAATGTAGTCTAGTGCTTCTGAGCGATAATAGTCCGCTTCTGCCCGGTTCACGGAGTCCTCGCTAGCCCAAGACTACTGCTCTGGACACTTGGTCGGCCGCATGTGTTCCACTTTGTTCATGTGTCTGTCCTTCGGGAAATGTCACGCGGTGACATCCGAGTCTGCCTAGCTGCTACAGCCCGGGTTCCCGAGTCCTGTTAGCCAGTGCTACAGCCCGGATTCACACGTTGACCGACATGCTCGATGTGATTCATGTATGCCTGTCCCCACGGGTTAGCGCCGCTTTGGGTTCACGACTAGCCATGTCGGCCCGGTTCTCTGTCATGTGGATGCTAGCGACACCATCATATCGTGAGCCAAAAGGCTAAGCGGTCCCGGGCCATGGTAAGGCGACACCCATGGGAATACCGTCGTGAGGCCGCAAAGTGATATGAGGTGTTACCGGCTAGATCGATGTGACTTGGAATCGGGTCGACAGCTTTGGTATCGAGCCCCGACTACTGTAGGATTACCCAGCCAAACTGGTCGAAGTTGTGTCTAGAAATGCTTTAGTTATGTAAGGGAATTGATTGTGGAAGGGAACGTAAGGCTCTTTTTACTCTTTATACCTCATGGCCTTCTGATCTGAGTCATCCTCTTCTCTTCTACGGGGATTAAGAACTAGGCTTCTCATCTATCTATCAGGATGACGTGTTACTAACCCTTAGACTTTTAAGATTGTTGGTTTTAAGCCCAGTTCAGTTTCTACTATTTCTGTATGTTAACTGTTGATCTCGGAACCTTGATATGATAATATTCAGTGGTTATGCCACCATTTTGCATGATGTCCCAAATCTTTTTGAGCATTTACAGCCGTTATGTTGTCCGAGTCATCCCAGGTTTCTAAACTATCTGATGCATTTGCAAATCCCTTCCTCCCGTTCCTGATGTCCTTTTGGGCCAGATTAAGCACACTAGTCGGTGAGTTGAGGTACCCTATTGCCTCGACATATATGTTGGAGTTATTATTATGACCCTAGGTGTGCGGAGTATCACTTAGTAATCCAGCCATGCTTGTGCCCCGATGTGATGATTCTCGCCATCATTCTCGAAAGCATCCCGTGATGCCACTTAGTAGTAGGTATTCTATTCCCGGGTTCTTGAACCGAGATTCACCCTACTTCATGTTGATAGTGTTTGCTAGTTCCTTTAGGATACTAGTAACTGCGATAGTCCTCGAGGTCCATGGTATATCCTTCTTCCAAATACCATGAACCACTTATGGCGAAGTTTGTTGGATCAAAGATCACAATCGAGTACTCTTGAGGAGTTCTCCAATCATAATTGTGAATCTGCCAGTTCTACTTTCCTGCATGGGTTATCCGGAAGAAACATGTTGAACTTGGTTCGACATACTAATCTATGCATCCACAACTCAGAAAGATATATGATCCTTTGAGTTGTTTCCATTGCAGCTGTATTCCGATTCTTGTCCATCAGTTGGTAGTCAGGAGTAGTTGTGCATTCATGTTATCGATGCCTATTACTCATGTGGTCCGTCAAGCCATTCAATTCCGGAATGACTAGGAGAAACAAACTCCAGTACCTCATCCATATCCAGGATTGGGTCAAAGCAGTTGTATTCCGCAGATCAACATGCCAATTCAGCTTTTGATTCTGTTCTATCCTGAAGTGTTACCCACTTTATGTCAGGAACGTCATGAGAATTGCACCTTCTCTTATGAATTCTTGATGCAGTGATACTCTCGCCATCATCGTTCATTCCTCGGTCCCGTGTTGTTGCAACCGGAATACCGACAAATGAATTGTGATGTGTGAAATCAATACTCCTAGCAACCTCGTTGCTTGGTAGTAAATGGACAATAATTTCATTCTTAGCGTGTTGGTTATTGAATCATCATCCTAAGATTGATCGTGCTACCTAGTCTATTTTTCCTGGTGCACCCTTCGATCAATGAGTTAGGATTGTGTCAATCCCCTACTCTTCTGATCATATCGTCTTGCCCTGAAAAGCAAGATTGTTCTCGAGCCTAGTAATATATCGGTGGTTCGTGACTTTCCAAATATCTTCTTGGAAGTGCTACCAGGTTGTCACCTGACCGCTATGTTAAGTTCGTGATCAGGTTGGTTTCGTGTAAACCACCCCTTCTCCAAGAATCCGTGTTGGATATCCCTGAGCTGGTTGGATAAGCTAAACAACAACTTGGAGAGTTGGAAGATAAAAGCTTTGCTGAACTTAGTTCATCACAAAGGGATATCCTTGAGTATGCGTGTGTGTTGAATAAAGATGATATCTTCATCGTATGATCCCCGTGATCAGTTGTTGAACCTATTGTCTTATCAAACTTTGACTTGAGTATGGGCTATTATTAAGTCAAATCAGAACCAACGATGTTCGTAATGTTGTCTTACTCGTGGTTGATCCCTCGAGCATACCCCATTACATCTTTTGGTGCGAGCAATGCTATCACCGTGTTCACATGATGGCGGAAGTCCAGTGATATGGAAATTCCGATGAGTTGTTGTTGAGCCCATCAGCAGCATTTTGTCTCCCCATGATTCATGTTGAACATCAACCTAGTGTTGGAAACTTTGTAAGCAATGCCTTCGCGTTCCGTTCATGAAGCTTATGCTTGGATGGAAGAAGTGACTTCCTCAATTCATGTGCTTTAGGTGTAAGTTGCCGTCATGAATTTGAGAAAGGTTTGTTTTGTTTCCCTTGGAATCATCCCAAATCAGTTATGCACGTGCGAAGTATTCTATGGTTTGGTAGATTAATTACCTCCACTCCATATGAGTTCCTAGCACACCAAGCCAATGATTGATTTGCTCAAGGAAAATGAGCGTGTTGTGCTAATTCTAGATCATGCACAAGATTTCGTTATCCTCGATGATGGTTCCCCAGAACTCGGTAGTATTTTTATTATAAGACTACTATGTGGTCATGCTTGTCTGGGACAGCGTGTTCACATGTTGTAGCAAAACCCGCTCATGTTTTGGAGCTTGCTATCGTAGTTCATTCCTCGAGAGTCTCACAACGCCATCTCGTCGAATTGTGTTGCAAACTTTCTTTTCAGACATGCTGAGTCTGAAGTATCCTATTTCCAATCGGATCTGAATCTCAGGCAGATATGATGGTTGGAACATTCCCAACAGTTGCATCTTGTTCCCAGCTTGCACCGCCATTGTGCCAATCCCCCATGGGCTGCCCTTCTCAGTAGTTGCTGTCCAATATCATCTTCAAAAGTGGACTTACCATGGGTCCCCTCCACCTCCGATGATAAGCAAATCATCATTTGCGTTGTCTTCAATAAGGTAGTCCACATCATCCATTCTAGTCTGAGTATGTCATTCTTTCGAACTCTTTCAAATGATCGATTGTGATTGCCTTAGGCTGGTATAAAGAGTCTCAATGATCTCTATATCAAAATTAATTCTTTTTGCCACTTAAGGGAATATTTCTGCGGGTCACCTTCCTTAAGATGTCTCGTTATGGTATCATGGCTACTCAACTCCTCGCTGCGTTGACAACCGTTCACCACCTTCTTAAGTGTGGAATTGTGTCTACAAAGTGAATCTTCGTCATCTGTTACACTTCATCCCTCTGGATGTATGTTTCATGTCCTAGCTCGGGAGATGTTGCTATGTCTCATTCCATGGGTTAATCCTGGGTTGCTCGACCTTCGAGAAGATCGATTCTTCGAGAGTTTCTTTTCTTTCCGTTATCGTGTTGGATGTAGTTCTCGGAGCAAGACATCGAGACAAAGATGGTGATCATGTCAATGTTCTTATGAAGTGCAACCTGGATCGTGAAGACCGTGTTAGCTTGTGCCCCCTTTGTCTTCTTACCTCACGACTTGAATCTCGGGGCGAGATTCTTGTTTAGTGGGGGTGAGCTGTCACATCCCTAGTTCTGGTATGCTCTGGGCTAGCTAGTTTTGTGTTGCATCATGTTTAAATTGCTTTTAAATTTGAAATGGGGATTGACTCAAACCCTAGCACCTAAGAAAAATCAAATAGGTTCAGCAAAAATAAATCCCAAAAACCCAAAATGGTCTTAGAAAAATGTTCATTTTTTGGAAATGCTGGAAACAACAACTAGAGGTGATGCACACTTTTCCTAGCCATCTTGGATTTTACCTCAACACATATTGTATTTGATTGGGGCTCCAAAACATTGCTATAAATATTTTGACAGCTCCAAATATTCTGAGAAATGTTGAGGGACACCGGATTAATTTAGAGAGTGCCCAAAAATATTCTTAGAATTATATAAAAATGATTTAGTGCTAAACTAAATCAAAACAGAGCAAATAAATAGAAAACAGAAACTAAATTAAAAGGGCGAAACCTCACGGACCTGCACAGCAGCCCACCTCGCTGGCCCAACTGGTGGCCTAGCCCACGGGGCCCATGCCGATCATCCTCTACCTCTGCCAAGGGGAGGGAGGAGGCAGACGCGCGCCAGCCGTGGCGACATGCCACCTCCCTGCCTGCCTGCGTCCCTCGCCACCGCGACGCCTGAACCGCCTCCCCGGCCTCCCCTTGACCCCTGGACACCGCACTTTCCCCTCTCCGCTTCTCTCTCGCCGTTTCGCAGCGCAACCAAGCGTTGCCGTCGTCGCCGCTTGCATCTACCGTGACCACTGCCGTCCCCTTGCCCCGTGGCCTTACCCCCGAGCTCCGCCCAGACTCCAGCTACCTCTCCGCCGACCCACGCAAGCTCGGACGACTCCAAGACAACGTCGGGAGCCCTGCATCGCCGCCCACGCCTTCTTCCCCATCTCCAGCCACCCGAGATCGCCGGCTTCACTACGTCGCCGTCCGACCCCCCTCGAGCTCGCCGTCTGCTCCAATCGACTCCTCGTGAGCTCCTCTTCTCTTCCCCTCACTCCGTGCACTTGATTTCGTCCCCTAGCTAGCTGCCCCTTGAACCCGAGCTCGGCCGCCGCCATGGACGGTGAGCTTCGTGCTCGAGCTCCTCCACTGCGCTTGTTGCCTCTGCGTGTTCTGGTGATCCCAAGAACCAAGAGAGCCCATCGGCCGCGGCCGCCGTGCCCCGTAACGCCTAAAGCTTGGATTCCCGAACTCCGGCGGCTGCCCGGCTCACCGCCGCCGCTGCTACACACACCCCCAGCACACCACGCGGCCTCCACCGGATGCGCCTCACTGCCAGCGTCCTGTAGCTGCAAACCACGCTCAAAACTATCACCTGTAGCTCAATCCCGAGCAGACTCCACCACGGCTTGAGGTCGCCGCCGGCCAAACTCCGGCATGCCGATGTGGCCGCGTAATTAGTGCTAATCTCTGTTAATTACCCATCCTAACAGACACTGACTGTGGGTCCTAGCTGTAGTCAAACCTCACTCAACGCTAGTTTTGACCGGGATTAGTTCCTGAGTCACTGACATGCAGACCCACCGGTCAGGTTTGACCAGGCCAACCTGGTTGACCTCTTGGCCTTAATGTTGCTGTTATGTCATCGTGTGAGAATGGCTTTCTGGATTTAAAATAAATCAGGAAATTCCAGAAATTAGTATAAACTTCTAAGATTCATAGAAAATCAACCGTAGCTCCAAATCAAATAATTTATATATGAAAAATGATCAGAAAAATCCAATCTTTCCATCTGTACTAGTTTCATGCATGTCAGAACACTTTAACCTTTCTGTTTAGGTGAAACAATCTAATGCACTTATATCACTTATTATTTTGGGTGATCATTTGAATCCTTGGTTCAAATGGACTCAAACCTTTCTGTCCCAAGTTGCATTAGACCTATCACACATCATATTGCCATGTTATAGCATGCATCATATTGTTGCATTGCATTGATTGTGTCCTTCTGTGTTTGCCGGTAACCGTCCCCTCTCGAGAGAGCGATGTTCGACGACGAGATCGATGACACTGATGAAGACTCAATGTTATCTTCAGAAGTGCCAGGCAAGCAAAAACCCCTTGTTCATTCTGATACAATCCCACTCTCTCGCTCCTCCTCTATTTTACTGCATTAGGACAACAACGACTCATGTGTCACTTGCTGCGGTAGCTGAACCCTTTTATCCTCTGCATGACCTGTCATTCCACAGTAATTAGATGAAACCCACTAGCATGAGTAGGAGTTGTTTGAGCCCTGTTGTGCCTACTCATTCATGCTTGTTTGTCATGCCTGCTATCGCTTAGAGTTGAGTCAGTCGATTCATCGGGAATGAATTGGAATGGTGTGAGAACATGTCCTACTATGTGTGAGCTAAGTGTGTGAACACGATTTGGTAAAGGTAGCGGTGAGAGGCCATGTAGGAGTACATGGTGGGTTGTCTCATTGAAACCGTCCTCGAGAACTGAGTTCGTGTTTGTGATCCATGAACAGTTACTACCACACATTGGAATGCTTAAGTGCCCTCTCGACTTATTAATCAACTTGATCTCTGTCCGGGAGTTGCAACTAGTTTCGGTGTTTGTAGGTAGTGTTAGTAGTCTACCGAGTGGCACCCGTGCAGGTGGGCTTGGGACAGACTAGGCACCGTGGCACGGTGTACCAAGCGTAGAACCACCCGTCGAGGTGGGCTTGGGAACCCTGCTCACATCGTTTGGGGCCGTGGCGACAGCCCGCCGGATCTCCTTGCGGATGGAACCGAATAGGCGATAAACCTGGACTAGAGACTTGTGTGGTTAGTCGGTCGTGGCCGACTCCTCGCCAAAGCTTCCGCTTGAAGGTTGCCGAGATACATGACGTGTACATGGCGGTAAGTGGCGAGGCGTGTGAAGAAGTACACCCTGCAGGGTTAATATGATCTATTGAATAGTCGTGTCCACGATAAAGGACTTCGGGTTGCTGCATAGTTCATAGACAAGTGAAAGTGGATACTCTAAAATGCGCAAGATAAGTGTGAGTGCTATGGATGGCGTTCTCGAGGGAGACGGAGTAGATCCATAGTGGTGTATTGATATGGTGAATATGTGGACTCGTGCGCCACCTCAAAAGAGTTACTTGAAGTCGTAGTTCAGGATAGCCACCGAGTCAAAGCTGGCTTCTGCGATCAAACTCCACCACCCCTTTGTTGATAATGATGCATGTGTAGTTAGTTCGATGTAAGTCTTGCTGAGTACAATTGTACTCACGTTTGCCTATTTTATGTTTTTGCGAGAGACTTGGTCTCGCTAGTAGTTCAGCGTGGACTTGACGTTTAGCTTGTTACCTCAGCTACGATCTTGTGCCCTCGTCAGATCTGGTAGATAGTCGCTTCTCAGCCTTTTTCATTTATAGTTATCGTACTCGGACATGTTAAGCTTCCGTTTGTGCTTTGACTTGTATGCTCTGAGTGTTGGGTCATGAGACCCATGTTTGTAATATCTCGCTCCTCGGAGTCTAATGAATAAATATTTGAGTCGTAGAGTAATGTTGTGATGCCATGTTGTATTTACACATATTGAGCATATTGTGTGTATGTTTGAAATGCTTGGTATGTGTGGGATCCGACAATCTAGTTGTTTATCCTTGGCAGCCTCTCATATGGGGAAATGTAGTCTAGTGCTTCTGAGCGATAATAGTCCGCCACAGCCCGGTTCACCGGAGTCCTGCTAGCCCAAAGACTACTGCTCTGGACACTTGGTGGCGGCATGTGTTCTACTTTGTTCCTTTTGTCATCCCTCGGGAAATGTCACGCGGTGACATCCGAGTCTGCCTAAACTGCTACAGCCCGTTTCCGGAGTCCTCTTAGCCATGCTACAACCCGGATTCACACGCTGGCGACCGACATGCTCGATGTGATTCATGTATGCATGTCCCCATGTGTTAGCGCGCTTTGGGTTCATGACTAGCCATGTCGGCTGGGTTCTCTGTCATATGGATGCTAGCGACACCATCATATCGTGAGCCAAAAGGCATAAACGGTCCCGGGCCATGGTAAGGCGACACCCGTGGGAATACCGTGCGTGAGGCCGCAAAGTGATATGAGGTGTTACCGGCTAGATCGATGTGACTTGGAATCGGGGTCCTGACATTTTGTCAATCCTAAAGGTGCTAACAAAATATGCAAGCTCCAGCGGTCCATCTATGGACTGGTGCAAGCATCTCGGAGTTGGAATATACGCTTTGATGAGTTGATCAAAGCATATAGTTTTATACAGACTTACGGTGAAGCCTGTATTTACAAGAAAGTGAGTGGGAGCACTATAGCATTTCTGATAAGTATATGTGAATGACATATTGTTGATCGGAAATAATGTAGAATTATTCTGCAAAGCATAAAGGAGTGTTTGAAAGGAGTTTTTCAAAGAAAGACCTGAGTGAAGCTGCTTACATGTTGAGCACTATAGAGATAGATCAAGACGTTGATAAGTTTTATCAATGAGTACATACCTTGACAAGATTTTGAAGTAGTTCAAAATGGAACAGTCAAAGAAAGAGTTCTTGCCTGTGTTACAAGGTGTGAGATTGAGAAAGACTCAAAATCTGACCACGGCAGAAGATAGAAAGAGAATGAAAGTCATTCCATATGCCTCAGCCATAGGTTCTATAAAGTATGCCATGTTGTGTGCCAGATCTATTGTATACCCTACACTGAGTTTAGCAAGGAAGTACACTAGTGATCGAGGAGTAGATCACTGGACAACGGTCAAAATTATCCTTAGTGGAATAAGGATATGTTTCTCGATTATGGAGGTGACAAAAGGTTCGTCGTAAAGGTTACGTCGATGCAAACTTTGACACTGATCCAGATGACTCTAAGTCTTAATCTGGATGCATATTGAAAGTGGGAGCAATTAGCTAAAGTAGCTCCGTGCAGAGCATTGTAAACATAGAAATTTGCAAAATACATACGGATCTGAATGTGGCAGACCCGTTGAATAAACTTCTCTCATAAGCTAAACATGATCACACCTTAGTACTCTTGGGGTGTTAATCACATAGCGATGTGAACTAGATTATTGACTCTAGTAAACCCTTTGGGTGTTAATCACATAGCGATGTGAACTGATCACATAAAGATGTGAACTATTGGTGTTAAATCACATAACGATGTGAACTAGATTATTGACTCTAGTGCAAGTGGGAGACTGAAGGAAATATGCCCTAGAGGCAATAATAAAGTTATTATTTATTTCCTTATTTCATGATAAATGTTTATTATTCATGCTATAATTGAATTAACCGGAAACATAATACATGTGTGAATACATAGACAAACATAGTGTCACTAGTATGCATCTACTTGACTAGCTCATTAATCAAAGATGGTTAAGTTTCCTAACCATAGACATAAGTTGTCATTTGATTAACGGGATCACATCATTAGGAGAATGATGTGATTGACTTAACCCATTACGTTAGCTTAGCACTCGATCGTTTAGTATTCTTCTATTGCTTTCTTCATGACTTATACATGTTCCTATGACTATGAGATTATGCAACTCCCGTTTACCGGAGGAACACTTTGTGTGCTAACAAACGTCACAACGTAACTGGGTGATTATAAAGGTGCTCTATAGGTGTCTCCAAAGGTACTTGTTGGGTTGGCGTATTGTAACATCCCAAATTTCCTATTTGGAAGGTTTTACAATTATAGCTAAGCATCTATGCATTCTGTTTGAATTTGAGTGGCATTTGAAGTTTCAGAAGTTTTGAAGTTGTTGGAATTTGAATTCAAATTTTGGCAGTGGAAATTATTTCAAAACTATGCCTGATAAATACTTGAGAAAAAGTATGAGAGGAGTAAACATGACACTCCAAAAATATCAGAGGAAAAAAAAACATTGCCAAAAAGTTTGAATTCAAATTTGAGTTTTATTTGGAATTTTAGAAAAATGAGTTTTTATAAAGTTTGGATTTTGCCCCTGGAAAAATGTTCAAATTGTAGGGAATATTCCCCTGATCATTTTGGTATATATATGTCCTATATAAAATATTTATATTTAAGTATTTTTTTCCCTCTCTCTAATTATTCAAAAAATGGAAAGGAAAGCCCTGGCACTGCCAGCTAATGTCAGCCAAAGACCAGCGGCCCGAGCCATCGGCAGCAAGAGCCCACCAGCGCTGCCCGGCCAATGGCCGAGCTGCCCACCTGACGGCCGACCGAGCCCCCTCGCCTGAATCGGTTTCAGACGGTCGCCTGACCCGTTCCCCGTTCCCCTCTCGACACGGGTCCCACCCGTCGTCTTCCTCGCAGACGCTAACCGCCAGCGCCGCCATCGCCGGATCTCATGAGATCCGGGATCCTCCGAGATCCCCTACGCGCGGTTGCCCCTCGCCCAAGTCGAGGCCCCCTATTTATACCCTCCCCGCCCGTTTTCCCCTCGCCCCTCGCCCGACCCTCTCTCCCTCGCTGCATCGCTCGCCGGAGCCAGCAGCGCCGCCCGCCGCCATTAGCCTCGCCCGACCGCCCGGCCACCTCGAGCTCCCTCGACCCCACCCCGAAGCTCCCTCGCGCGCCCGCACCGTCGGAGGTCCCCGCCGACGTCCCCGAGCACCGGAGCCCCCGCACCAACGTCGCCCGAGCCGCCGTCGACCGTCGCCGGCGTCAACCCCGTCGGTAAATCGCCGGACTTCCCCCCACCGTCCGATTCAATTTCTAGGGTTTAGATTAGATCGAGCGAAGCGTTAGGTTTATTTTTAGTGAACCGGGTTTTGTCCCGGTTAGTTCCGGTTTATTTAGGTTAGTCTAGACCGGCCCGACTCGGTTTAACCACTAGGGCCCGATTATTTATATTACGCCCAGGGCGCTAGATAGGCCCATTAGCCCGTTTTTTCTTTTTAGTTTTATTTTTCGTTTTCTGTTTTAACAGAATAGTTTCAGATTTAAAAAATTCATATCTTTTAATCTACTTAATATTTTTAAGTGATTCTTTTTTTGTTGGTTTGCAAATTTCTTATAGTTACTGTAGAAAATATAATTAGTCATGTTAAAATTAATTAAAATTGCTTTAATTTAGATTTAGACAGAATAGTAATTCTGCTATAAAATGAGTTAGGAATATTATTTTTTAGTGATTCTTTTGTCACAACTTTGTTTTGACATTGCCTAACCGTAGGAATTTATTTGGGCAATTTTAGGATTAATAAAAAATAGTTTTAACCAGAATCATGTTATTCTTAATTATTTAACTAGCTACTGTTTTACTATTGTTTTACTTGGCAAATAAATTTATTTTTCATGAGAGATAGTTTATTCTAGGTTAGTTTCTATAACTTTAGAGCATGAACTTTTAATAAAACTTTTATTTTATTTTTCTTACTAGAATTTGCTTTAGGCCTAATAGGAGTTTTATAATAGCTTTTAAGGTGATTCTTTTTACTCCTAGTTGCTTGATGATTTCTTTTCTGTTAAGTTAACAAAAACCCATGCTTAGGTTCTGTTAAGAAAAATTTTGATATGTAAAACTATCTCTTTGGTTGTGCTTGATGTAGGAAAACTTTGAGTTGGATTTCTTCGAGTTCTTTGGGTTTTGATTCGTTTGTTTTGTATGTTGTGTTAGCATGCTATTATGTTAAGTGATCATATGCTATATGCTTATTATGATTGTTGTTTGCCTCGGTAGAATTTCCGAGTCTAAGCTTGCTACCACGAGTCCCTAGCTTTCAAGATCGTCGCAAGGCAAGTCATTGATCATGTTTCTTTACAATACCTATGATTTTGTTGCATTAGAATTATACCTCCCACCATGCATGCAGTAGGTGAAATTTTGAAGTTATGTTCTTGAGTAGTATCATGAGGTAGGATGAACCAATTCCCTTATTACCATGACCCGGGACGAAGTAGTTTATTTTTGCTATGCTCAGAGACGGGTTGGTTGAGTGAATTCATAAGGGAGATGTGAGAGTCAAGATGATGACAACCCCATGAACTTCAAGCTCAAGATGGACTTGAATTCACTCATCGGGTGGAGGACGGTTGACGGGCACCTGGAGAACCCAAAGTGGTTGGCGGGATGCATGGAGAAGTGCCATGACATCTTCCGAAAGCTTCACCCAGCCACGAAGAGACGGATGTATACCCCATTGACCGGAAGCTTACGTGCAGCCGCAAGCCATTATGGGCTCGGCTTGGTCGACCCTAGGTGTGACTCGGCGGACGGTGCTACGAGATGTAGAAGAACGGTAGGATTGGATGGGTACCGCAGCGGTGGCCCTGAGGAACTCTTCGGAAGACCCTGTTTGCGTTCGTCCGTCTTCAAACACCATGAAGTGCGAAGACTTAAAAGGAGGAACGATTCTTGCGGGTAAAGTCATAAACCTCTGCAGAGAAAAGATCTAATCGATTAGCCGTGTCCCGATTACGGACAATTTGAGCCTCTGGAACTTGGAAGTATTTCGGAAATCTCAACACTGAAATTAATAAATTAATTGAGGGGTTATTGTTTAATAATTGGGAATGAGACATTGGTTGGCGGAACCATCTCAACAATTACCAACAATTTTGTAGTATTTACAAGCAAGTCCACTGTTGTAGGGAAAAACTAGCTTTTCGCAAAAACAATGAAACTTAGAGCCCCACAGCCAAATTGCATATAGTATTAGTAATTTTATTATTGTTCTCTCTTCATGACTTGCCGGCATATTCAAAATGCTGACCTACACGGCTGCAACGTCTTATGTTGCAGAGGAGTATTCCGATCAGGATTGAGGCTACGCTCCGCGCTTGGCGATTGCCCTTTGGAGTCGGATGGACTCGCTATTCTTCTACGCTTCCGCATATTTACTTAGTTTATTTCTCATGAGTTGGTCTTCGGCCGAATTTATTCTATTGTAATAAAGACTCGATATGAGAATCGTGTAATAAACTCAGGTGTGATTGAACTTTGATTATTTCATCAATGTACTGTGAGTGCCAGCATGATCTTGGGATGGTACAGACACAGAGACTTGACCGATTTTGGGTCGGGTCGCTACACGTATTTCGAGATTAGGATTTGTCACTCCGATTATCGGAGAGGTATCTCTGGGCCCACTCGGTAATGCACATCACTATAAGCCTTGCAAGCATTGCAACTAATGAGTTAGTTGTGGGATGATGTATTACGGAACGAGTAAAGAGACTTGCCGGTAACGAGGTTGAACTAGGTATTGAGATACCGACAATCGAATCTCGGGCAAGTAACATACCGTTGACAAAGGGAACAACGTATGTTGTTATGCAGTCTGACCGATAAATATCTTCATAGAATATGTAGGAGCCAATATGGGCATCTAGGTCCCGCTATTGGTTTTTGACCAGAGAGGTGTCTCGGTCATGTCTACATAGTTCTTGAACCCGTAGGGTCCGCACGCTTAACGTTCATTGACGATATAGTACTATGAGTTATGTATGTTGGTGACCGAATGTTGTTCGGAGTTTTGGATGAGATCACGGATATGACGAGGAACTCCGGAATGGTCCGGAAGTAAAGATTGATATGTGGATAGTAGTGTTTGATCTCCGGAAAGGTTCCGGAATCCATCGGAAGGTGTTCCGGATGTTCCCGAAATGTTTGGGCACGAGAACACTTTATATGGGCCAAAGGGGAAAGCCCACGAGGTTTTTGGAAAGCGCAAAAGGAAATTTTGCGGAGTCAGAGGCCGACGCTTGAGGTCCTCGGCGTCGGGTCCGACGCCGGGAACCCTGGCGTCTGGCCCTGAGTCCGAGAAGGACTCTTGCCTTTTGGGTGAAACCGACTTTGTGGAGGCTTTTACTCCAAGTTTCGACCCCAAGGCTCAACATATAAATAGAGAGGTAGGGTTAGCACCCAAGACAGATCAAGAAACACCAAGCCGTGTGCCGGCAACCCCGTCCCCTCTAGTTTATCCTCCATCATAGTTTTCGTAGTGCTTAGGCGAAGCCCTGCGGAGATTGTTCTTCACCAACACCGTCACCACGCCGTCGTGCTGCCGGAACTCATCTACTACTTCACCCCTCTGGTTGGATCGAGAAACGCGAGGACGTCATCAAGCTGAACGTGTGCAGAACTCGGAGGTGCCGTGCGTTCGGTACTTGGATCGGTCGGATCGTGAAGACGTACGACTACATCAACCGCGTTGATAAAACGCTTCCGCTTACGGTCTACGAGGGTACATAGACAACACTCTCCCCTCTCGTTGCTATGCATCACCATGATCTTGTGTGTGCATAGGAAATTTTTGGAAATTACTACGTTCCCCAACAAATACAAGGAAGATCAAAGCATCCAAGTGGGCTTGCGAGCCAACACTCACCAATCTAGGTATTAAACCTGTTCATGGACAACCTGGCCCGCCGGCCCGAACCCGAAGCCTGACATTCGAGCCGGGCTCGGGCTCCACTTCCTCACCCGAAACCCGGCCCGAAAGCCCAAATAAAGCCCGAAATATACATACAAACATATTTTATTCAAAATATAGTGATGTGGACCAGATCATGACCAAGGCATCCAAGAGTGAGGTTAATGTTAGCACATCTGAACCTTTAGAGCTTCCAAAGGAAGACAAGGGAAAAACCATTATCTTAGTTGGGAAGCTTCCGGTGCCTATTTTGGGAGAAATGACACATCAGATTTCCAGCTGCAACTTCCCACCTAAATCTAATTAATTCTGGAAGTCTCTAGCACTTTATAGAGGCTGGAAAAGATGGTCTTTGAAGTCAGCTTTCATTCAAAAAAATGGTGCATCATTTGAGGTCTTGAGTCAAAAGTTGTGCAAGTTTCCATGCAAGCTGTCCAGGAATTTATTACAGCGCGAGGCTCAACAAGTTTGCTCCTGCTACAGTTTGGGGCTCACGAATTTACCCTTCATTTTGAGTTGTTTTCACACCTAACTAGTGGGTGCTTCTAGTATAAATACTCCCCATCTGTTCCATGTGAAGGGGGATGAGATTTCCGAATTTATGTTTGTAGACAGCCGGTGAGGTTGTGTTGTGCTGTGAGCACTAGTATCGTTGAGTGTTAGCTCGTGTGTGTGGGTTGGAGGGACTGTACTCAATTCATATAGGATCCTTGTGGTTCCCTCTAGTGATTCTTCATAGGTTCACAAGCTTCATGGTTTGGGTTGCATCCTTGTAAACCAAGCTAGTTATCCGCTGCAATTTATCTGAGAGTGTTTCCTCTTGTTCTTGCCACTTGAGAGAAACAAAGTTTGTCGAAACAAGTTTCGAGTGAGTTTGTTGCTGCTCCTTGTGAGTTCTTTGGCACCGTGAAAGATCGTTTCCGAGGCGTCTCGTATCATCTTGGCATCAGAGCTTTAGGTTGTTCGCGGTGCTATTTTCTCTCTTGTTGATTTTGTTCTTGAGAAGCTTCCATGGGTTCGAGGAGATTCAGCAGTGTTTATGGTGTGCATGGAGGTAGGCACCTCGTGGAGGAGGAGCTGCCACTTCCCGTGTACGATCCAAGCTTGTAGCCCGCCTATGTGTTGGCATTGGAGGATACACGAGAGTATGTGTTGAACAAGGTGGAGAGGCGCATATCGGCCGTGGAGACCAACCTTGGCCGGAGAATCGACTCCCTCACCGAGGAAGTCCATCGAGATAGGCTTGCTGCACGGGGTCGACATCGACAAATCCCCGAACAGCAGGGCCAACGCCACCTTGAGGAGGGGCATGGAGAGCACAACCACGTCTACTCGGGTGATGCTCATAGCTGCTACGCTGCACCACCTCGGCATGCTCGCTACGACCAGCGAGGTGCTACTTGGGCGCCACCGTCGCCACCACAAGATGGGCTTGCTGCACGGGGTCGACATCGACAACTCCCCATACAGCAGGACCACCATGGTGAGCATTGGAGCGACCACTCCGATGATGCTCGAAACTACTACGAGCCTCGACCACGACGTGTTCATCATGATCATCGCGGAGAAGGCCAAGAAGGCTTTGTCATGGGAGGAAGAGGTGATGGGCGTGCTCATCGTGACCATGAAGATGATGGGATTGGTAAATTAAACTTACCATACCATCGTTCAATGGTAAAACCGAGCCCGATGATTATTTGGAGTGGGAGATGCGTGTGGATCAGATTTTTGACAGCCACCGCTATACGGAGGAGAAGAAGGTAAGATATGCATCCATTGATTTTACTGGATATGCTTTGATTTGGTGGAACCAATTGTGTCGTGCTGGAGGTCGTCCGGAGACATGGTTGCAAATGAAAAATCTGTTGCGGAGACGGTTTGTTCCTGAACATTTCACAAGAACCTTGTACAATCGACTCAGACGGTTGTGCCAAGGTAATTCTAGTGTTGATGAGTACTATAAAGAGATGGAGATTGTGATGATTAGGACAGCGGTGAATGAGCCAAAGGAGGCCACAATGTCAAGATTCTTTCATGGACTGAATGAAGATGTGCAAGAAAGGATAGAGATGGTTACATATCAAGATTTGCAAGAACTTGTGCATCAAGCTATTTGTGTAGAGCAGCAGCTGAAGCGTCGCCAAAATCACAACCAAACCTATACATCAAGCACTTGGAGAGGTTTAGTTCAGCGAGAAGTAGACGGAAGTGTTGCTGCAGATTTTCGCTCACACAACAAGATGACTACAAAAGAAGCTAATGCATCAAAGGTTGAATCTTCCAATACTCCTGCCACACGCATTAGTAATATTCAGTGCCATACATGCAATGGTAGAGGTCACTTCAAGAAGGATTGTCCTAATCTGAAGAAGGTTTTACTCACAAATGATGGATATGTCACCGATGACTCAAGTGACAAATCTGAATCTGAGAAGAAAGATGCAAATTATTGTACTTTTGAGACCGGAGCACCTCTGAGTTCAGATGGAGGAGATGGTGTTAATCTCATGGTTCGCAAAGTGGCTCATGATGATGCTCCTATTGTTGAGAAGGGCCAGCGACAAAATGTGTTCCAATCCATTTGCAAGATCAAGGACAAAAACTGCAAGGTGGTGATCGATTGAGGCAGCTACAACAACATCATAAGTAGTGATCTTGTGCATGCTCTTGGGATATCAACATGGAGGCAGCCCCAGCCATATTATGTGAAGTGGCTTAATGGTGTTGGTAAGCTGAAGATTACGCATCGTGCTAGGGTGCAATTTTCAGTGGGAAGTTATGTGGACAAAGTGGTATGTGATGTGGTGCCAATGCAAGCTTGTCATCTTCTTTTGGGAAGACCGTGGCAGTTTGATCATGATGCTACTCACCATGGAAGGTCTAACAAGTATTCTTTCATGTGTCAAGGATTGAACCATGTCTTGGAACCTATGGTGGATCAAGTACTCAAGGTTGAGCAATTCCCACAAGTGAAGAAGCCCAAAAAGAATACCTCAAAACCGAGGACGGTTTTGTTTGAAGGAAGGGAGGATGATGTGGACCAGATCATGACCAAGGCATCCAAGAGTGAGTTTAATGCTAGCACAAATTCTGAACCTTTAGAGCATCCAAAGGAAGACAAGGGCAAAACCATTATCTTAGTTGGGAAGCTTCCGGTGCCTATTTTGGGAGAAATGACACATCAGATTTCCAGCTGCAACTTCCCACCTAAACCTAATTAATTCTGGAAGTCTCTAGCACTTTATAGAGGCTGGAAAAGATGGTCTTTGAATTCAGCTTTCATTCAAAAAAACGGTGCATCATTTGAGGTCTTGAGTCAAAAGTTGTGCAAGTTTCCATGCAAGTTGTCCAGGAATTTATTACAGCGCGAGGCTCAACAAGTTTGCTCCTGTTACAGCTTGGGGCTCACGAATTTACCCTTCATTTTGAGTTGTTTTCGCACCTAACTAGTGGGTGCTTCTAGTATAAATACTCCCAATCTGTTCCATGTGAAGGGGGATGAGATTTCCGAGTTTATGTTTGTAGACAGCCGGTGAGGTTGTGTTGTGCTGTGAGCACTAGTATCGTTGAGTGTTAGCTCGTGTGTGTGGGTTGGAGGGCCTGTCCTCAATTCATATAGGATCCTTGTGGTTCCCTCTTGTGATTCTTCATAGGTTCACAAGCTTCATGGTTTGGGTTGCATCCTTGTAAACCAAGCTAGTTATCCGCTGCAATTTATCTGAGAGTGTTTCCTCTTGTTCTTGCCACTTGAGAGAAACAAAGTTTGTTGAAACAAGTTTCGAGTGAGTTTGTTGCTGCTCCTTGTGAGTTCTTTGGCACCGTGAAAGATCGTTTCCGAGGCGTCCCGTATCATATAGGTATAATAAATAAATATAATATCCCGAATATGATTAATTTAATTAAAAAATTGGCACTGTTCATGTACTTCGGGCCGGGCCAGGCCGGGCTCGGGCTTGGGATTTTTCCTTCGGGCTTTGTGAAGCCCGGACCGACCAATGACCAAGTTTACTAGGTATTACCAATGATTTCAATTTTCTTTGTGATAATGTTGGGTTGCACCACTTTGTTTATCAGGGATGTGAGACATATGAACGCATGACGATTGAGTTTCTTAGTACACTCTCGCATAATTTTGGGTTGATGCCAAATGCATATGAGGAAGAGCAGATCACTTTTTGTCTCTTGGACCAAGGCTTTGACATCACTTTCAAAGAGTAGTGTAATTATTTTGGCTTCACCAACAATGATGATGACATATGTTATGTTTATGAGTTTACTGACCCGCACCCAAGGCAATCATTCTATTAGATGAGTCGCCAAGGCTCATGGCAAAAGAACCAGGTGCATTAAAATTCATGCTATATGTTATTTCTATTATGTTATCACTAACTCATTGCAGGCACGAGGAGAAGTTTCTAAGGTGAATGGTGAGAGCATGCTATAGTTCTTGAGAAGGTAGCAAACCTTGATGTCAGTTATTCTCCCAACTTAGGGGAAATACTTTTGCTACACCTCGCGCATCAAGCAAATCATGCACAAGAAGATACCGTGTGTGGAGGAGTGATCACCATGTTGGCCAACTCCGTTGGCCTCAACTACAATCACCTTCGCCCCATTGTCAGTAACAACCATGTTAATATTTGTGTTCTTACTAGCACTAGAATGATAGTGGTCTGTAATGGTCGTCATTGCATCAGAATTCCTGGAGTGGCATACTTGTTGCCCACTCCTATGCCTAACTGTTTCTCCATAGAACATGGAAAATTGCATTATGTTGCACAGGTAGAAGATGCAACCTTTGACCAAGAGGGCCCAGAACTTGAGTAGGTAGATGAAGAAGAACTAGCCACCGATGAAGAAGAGGAGCAGCAACAAGAAGAAGCCTACAACACCTACGCGGACCTCTACAACCTCCAAGGTTTTATTGATGATATAAGCAACCTCGCCACATCCCTACGAGGCACGTACGCCTACATGAACATGATCGTCGCCAACTTATTGAGCCAAGGATGGGCTCCTGACCAACCGCCACAATGATTTCGCCGGTTTGGGCTTGCAAAAGCTTAAGCTTGGGGGAGGTCATCACCACTTCTACGTCAATATGTGGCGGAATTATTTGAATAAATTGTAATGAGGTTGTACTTAAGCTTGTGGAGCTTCAAAACACTCGTGTTGGATTGTGCCAACACATTACTTTTTATTTGCTTTTATTTTTTGTTTTTGCCTTTGTGATTTTTCATTTGCAAGTTAGTTTTCAAAAACCCAAAAACAAAAAATAGAATAAGCTTTGCTTTGCTCTTACTCTTTTTTTACCCCTTTGAGTTCGTTTCATTTTTGTTTTCAGAGGAGTTGATCTACGCTGGACAACGAGGAATGCAAGAGTAAGGAAGAGAAGTGTGTAAATTCACAACCGTGAAGGTATGTCCTATGACTCTTGCCTTTTACTCTTGAAATACTTAGAGTAGATGTAGTAGTAGTATGTATGATATGTGCAAATGGGAGTAAGTCTTGATAATTAAAACAAAGGTTTGTTCTAGTAGCTAAAATAATTTTATAGCCTTTGTTCGTTTTAGTCTAGATAACCAAGACTTTTCGTGTGACTGTTTTTAAATGAAATGATCTTAATTAAGAATAACCATGATAAGAGAAAGTCTTCAAATACTTGGGTGTTGAGAAAATTTGTAGAGAAGATTATGTTTGAAATGCTCAATCCCATATTATTAATTTTATTAGACTTGATAGCACTTGTGGATTAAATTGTCTAGGGGAATTTAGTTGAAGGGTGAACGAGATCATGCCAAAAATCTTTGTTGTATCTCTTACATAGTGCTTCAACTTCTCGCTAGTGCCATGGCCATGTTACTCTATGAACGTGTACGTGTGTAAATATGGCTTCGTCACCTTTCTTGATGTTATGCTGAGGACTCCGCTAGCCTATGAACGATCCACCAAGAGCAAAAGCTCAAATTTTGCCTATGAGTTTGTTACCGTACGTAGTGGCAACACTACAAACACATATTATTTGGCTTTCTCTTGAATTGGTGTGTATGTGATAAATAAAGGGGACTGATCAAAAGAGCTTGAAAGAGACAAATATCAGTCCATAGTTCCCAAACATTAAGCACAATGAAACTCTATGCATGATCCCTTATTCGGCATAATCCCTTCACATGACAACCAAAGTTTCAACAAATAATGATTGAAATAAAGTGCTTAAGAGCCTTGAGGATGAGATAATTGTGGGTATGTTTATGAGCACTAATGCATCAAGTTTTTCTACATGCCTTTCACTCCCTAGCATATGTTTTTATGTCTCTATCAAAGAAAACTCTTCCGTGCATTCCCGGCAAGTAAGTGTTGTCTAGAATAAATAGAATGATAGTGTTGCAAAGTTGTTTTATCTAGTAGATCAAAGACTTTGCATTGATTATCTTTGCTTCACTAGTACTTGCACAATAACCATGCCATCGCAACAACTATACTAAGTTTTCAGGTCAAGACACGGAGGGCTATCTAAGCGTACTGATCGTAAGTGAACCAAAACCTTCTCGTTATTTTGGTTTAGACAACTGAATTCCTTATGATTCAGATTTCTCTCTATGTTGCTCGAGGACGATAAGTTTAAGCTCGGGGAGTTTATGAGTGATATATTTACACTCATTCACCCTTATTTAAACCGAGATATTTCATTTAAAAAGGAGATATTCACTTTGATATTGCTACTAATGACTAATAAAGGCAAAGGATTCTACAAATCCTCTCTATGCGTTTCCACGGGAAATGGGCTAAAAAGGGAAGAAATCACGTGTGAACATGAAAATGAATGGAAATGAAGAAAGAGAGAATCAACATGAGGCGTGTCAAAAGAAACAACACAAAAGACGGCGTTTCTTACGAGTGCGGGCGCTCGTATGAGCGGTCGTATGGCGTGGATTTCAAGATAGAATGTCTACCGGAACAACTTTTACAAAGAGGACCCCATCAAAATGACAACAGGGGGAGCGTCGAACAAAGCCAAAACAGAACCATCTTCATCTTCATCCACAAGCCCTAGCCGCCACCATTCCCATCTCCGTAGTCACCATCACCACCATAGTGCTTCCTCATCTATTTCATACTTGTAATCATGCATTGCACAAGTGTAGGTGAAAGCACAAGTGCTCCCTGGGTGATTTTGGTAATTAATGTCAACATATCTCTTGTTGGACTAATATATTTATCTAGTATATTTTAGAAAGTTCATCAAAGGCGTGGCATGGTAAGAGGATGTGGAACCTCTTCAAGATGCTAAGGACACATATTGGCAAAAGCTCAAGACTCTACATTTTCATTTTAGTGATCCAAGATCACATTGAGTTCATAGGAAAAGCCAATACTATTAAAAGGGGATGAGGTGTTGCTTAAAGGCTTGCTTGCTCAAGTGCTTAGTGATATGCTCAAAAGCCCTCAACCACTTTCTCATTTCCACATATGTCCTAAACCTAAAGTCAAACTCGGCTCCACCAATTTGATCTATCCGGCGCCACCGAGTTCACTTGACATAGCCACTGCCAGAAACCCTAATCAGTTCGTTCTCTCCGATGGGATCTCGGTCTCACCGAGATGGGCTTGCAAACTCTTTGTTGCCTGTTGCAATTATTTCGGTCCCACGGAGATATGCAGTCGGTCCCACCAAGTTTGCTTGACCAACTCTCTGTTTGCTTATTACCAAAATCGTTCTCACCGAGTTTGTGTAATCGGTCAAACCGAGTTTAGGTTTTACCCTAACCCTAGCACATCGGTCCCACCGAGTTGATCATGTCAGTCCCACCGAAAACTCTAACGTTCACATTTTGAACCATATCGGTCTCACCGAGTTTCACTATTCGGTCCCACCGAGTTTGGTAAATTGTGTGTAACGGCTAGATTTTGTGTGGAGGCTATATATACCCTCCACCCCTTCTCCATTTGAGGAGAGAGCCATCAGAACGTGCCTACACTTCCACTACTCATTTTCTGAGAGAGAACCACCTACTCATGTGCTGAGACCAAGACATTCCAATCCAACCACAAGAATCTTGATCTCTAGCCTTCCCCAAGTTGCTTTCCACTCAAATCATCTTTCCACCATATCCAAATCTGTGAAAGAGAGTTGAGTGTTGGGGAGATGATGACCCACAAGTATAGGGGATCAATTGTAGCTCTTTTCGATAAGTAAGAGTGTCAAACCCAAAGAGGAGCAGAAGGAAATGACAAGTAGTTTTCAGTATGGTAATGTATGCAAGTGCTGAAATTGTAAGTAGCGGAGTAGTTTGATAGCAAGATAATTTGTAACGAGCAAGTAACGATAATTGTAACAAGTATGCGCAAGGTAGCCCAATCCTTTTGAGGCAAAGGACAGGCCAAAACGGTCTCTTATGATAAGCAAAGTGTTCTAGATGGTACACGGGAATTTCATCTAGTCACTTCCATCATGTTGGTTTGGTTCGTGTTCGCTACTTTGATAATTTGATATGTGGGTGGACCGGTGCTTAGGTGATGTTCTTACTTGAACAAACCTCCTACTTATGATTAACCCTCCCGCAAGCATCCGCAACTACGAGAAAAGTATTAAGAATAAATTCTAACCATAGCATTAAACTTTTGGGTCCAATCGGTCCCTTACGGAGTAGTGCATAAACTGGGGTTTAAGCTTCTGTCACTCTCGCAACCCACCATCTATTTACTACTCCACAATGCATTCCCTTAGGCCCAAATATGGTGAAGTGTCATGTAGTCAACGTTCACATGACACCACTAAGGGAATCACAACATACATACCATCAAAATATCGAACACATATCAAATTCACATGATTACTTGCAACATGATTTATCCCGTGACCACAAGAACGAAAGTAACTACTAACAAATAATAAACATGCTCATGATCAGAGGAGTATTAAATAGCATCATGGATCTGAACATATAATCTTCCACCAAATAAACCATATAGTAATAAACTACAAGATGTAATCAACACTACTAGTCACCCCCTAGCACCAATCTATAGTTCCGGTAACAAGATTGAATACAAGAGATGAACTAGGGTTTGAGATGAGATGGTGCTAGTGAAGATGTTGATGGAGATTGCCCTCCCCAAGATGGGAGAGTTGTTGGTGATGATGATGATGATGATTTCCCCCTCCGGGAGGGAAGTTCCCGCGGCAGAATCGCTCCACCGGAGGTCAAAAGTGCTCCTGCCCAAGTTCCGCCTCGAGACGGCAACGCTCCGCCCCAAAAGTCTTATCCTTATTTTTTCTAGGTAAAAATGACTTATATACCAGAATAGGGGCACCAGAGGTGGGCCGAGGAGGCTACTACCCACCAGGGTGCGCCTGGGCTGCCTGGCGCGCCCAGGTGGATTGTGCCCACCTGGTGGCCCTCCTCTGGTAGTTATTGGCTCCAATATTTCTTATATATTCCATAAAAATTCTCCATGAAGTTTCAGCTTGTTTGGAGTTGTGCAGAATAGGTGGCCTGACGTAGCTTTTTCGGGTCCAGATTTCCAGCTGCCGGAATTCTCCCTCTTGGTGTGTACCTGGCAAATTATGAGAGAAAAGGCATTAGAATTACTCCAAAAAGCATTATTATGGATAAAAACATTATAAAAACAGTAAGAAAACATGATGCAAAATGGACGTATCAACTCCCCAAGCTTAGACCTCGCTTGTCCTCAAGCGAAAACTGAAATCGAAAAACATGTCCACATGCTTTGAGAGAGAGGTGTCGATAAAAACAAAATACGGACATAGAAGCATCATGTTGATTATTATAACAACATCAACAAAATCAAAGTATAAAGCAAAAACTCTATTAGAAACCAACAAACTATGTTCTCAGTTAACTTTGCAACTACAATTCATCATCTTTTCAGGAAGGGTCGCGTGTCGGAGCCTTTAGGAAAGTCCACATACTCAACCATCATATAGTCTTCTATGATTGCTAACGCTCATCGCGTACACACGAGCAAAATGTTTCAACCGGACACATAGAAGAAAGGGGCTTATAGTTTTGCCTCCCAACATACTCACCTCAAGGGTGATGTCAACAATAATAAATCATGCTATCTATATTCAATTGGACATATGTGCCTATATCTTTTCTCAGCACATGATGCTTGCCAAAGGAGAAAAATAAAAAGGAATAGAAGGAAAACTTTGACTCTTAGCATAAAAGCAAATACATAAAAGTAAAGGATAGGCCCTTCACAGAGGGAAGCAGAGGTTGCCATGCGCTTATTTTTTTGTATGCTCAATCCCTTAGTGCAAAAGAAAGTCACGTTACATTGCCCCTTAAGATGACAACCTTTATTATGCAGTCTGTCGCTTTTATTCTTTGTCATCCAAGTTCGTGTGTCGCTCAATTTTCTCTTACACTAAACGATCTCACAATTTTATAAGCAATTTTTATTGCCTTTTTGCACCGATGACAACTTACTTGAGGGGTCTTGCTCAATCCCTAGGTAGGTATGGTGGACACTTGAAAAAGATTTGGGTTTAAGGGTTTTTGGATGCACAAGTAGTATCTCTACTTGGTGCGGAATTTTTGGCTAGCAAAGATAGGGGGTAAGCATCACATGTTAAATGATCTATGACAATATGACTTCTATGCGAATATAAACAAACATAAACCATTATGTTGTCTTCCTTGTCCAATGTCAAGAATTTTGGCATATAATATTTTGATGAGAGTTCACAATCACAAAAGATTTCTAGGATAGTATATTTATATGTGAATCTTCTCTTCCCTTATTAATTCTTGCATGAGTTGCATCATTGACTAAGGCTCTGTTTGTTAATCTCTAATAAAATTTCCTACTTATAGTTTCCCTTATGTGGTGCTATCACCTACGATAGGATTAGTATATGATCTTATTGATTTATTTCCTTTCTTTTATTTGATTTCTTTCTATTTTTCTTTTCTTTATTTGCAACATGAAAGTAAAGAAAGCAAAAAATCAAACTAAACTTTATTATATAACTTGCACACGGTTACAATGATAGATCACTAAGCAAACTCTCAAAGAAGAAAGGATCGAACTAAAATTTATTTCACCAAAAGCAAAAGGATCGAACTAAGATAAGTAAAATAAAAAATATAGTGGGATGATACAATACCGGGGCACCTCCCCCAAGCTTGGCAGAAGCCAAGGGTAGTGCCGATACCCGATACTCAGTTCTCCTTTGGTGGTGAAGAAGGTGATGTTGGTGGAGAAGAAGGCAATGGTGGTGGTGAGAAGATAGGGGATTTGCCCTTTGCTTCCTTCAGTTTCTGACTGAGAGTAAAATTCTCCATCATCAACTCACAATTATCTATCTCGAGTTTTATTATCTTCTTGCATAACGCCTCCATGCTTTCGTTTTTGAACCGAGGAGGAATCGATTCATCTTCATCTTCTTCAGAAGTCCAGCTATAGTGCTTCTCATCCCCATAGGACTTGGGTTTGCGATGAGATCAGCAACATAGCTCTCTCCCTCAGAGTCTTGAGATGACATATTTTCAGATCTACACAGAAAACAACAAGAAAAGAGAAAAGAGGATTTCTTTGTGATACGGTGTCTTGGTGGACAAGTATATGAAAGAAAAACGGAGTACGGAAGGTGTCCCAGGTGGGCACAACTACCTGGGCGCACCAGGCATGCCTGGCGCGCCCTGGTGTCTTGTGCCCACCAGGGGATGCTTCCTGGAAGTTTCTTTATTTCCAAAATTCTAAAATATTCCAAAACTGACAAAAAATATTTTTGCGGATTTTTTGGAGTCCGTTTACTTACCGTATCACGTACCTCCTTATTTTGACGATTCTGGAGTGTTCCGGAAGGACTCTTTTATGTGTTCTTCTGGTGTCAAGGTTTGGATAATATTGCTTTCAACATTAATAGGCGTACATGAGATATAATGCTTTATTCGTTGCCCATTGACAACCTTCGGGTTAGTACCTTCGGAATATTTATTTTGATGGCTCCAGACCGGTAAACCTCCTCGATGACATATGGGCCTTCCCATTTCGAGAGGAGCTTTCCTGCAAAGAATCTAAAACGAGAGTTGTACATAAGAACATATTCTCCAACTTTAAACTCACGCTTTTGGATTCTTTTGTCATGCCATCTTTTAACCCTTTCTTTGAATAATTTTGCATTTTCATAAGCTTGGGTTCTCCATTCATCAAATGAGCTTATATCAAATGAGCTTATATCATAGTTGAGTTCTTTAACTGCCCAATATGCTTTATGTTCTAACTCAAGAGGCAAATGACAAGCTTTTCATAAACCATTTTATAAGGAGACATACCCATAGGATTTTTATATGTTGTTCTATAAGACAAAAGTGCATCATCTAATTTCTTAGACCAATTCTTCCTGGACCTATTAACAGTCTTTTGCAAAATTAATTTTATTTCTCTATTGCTAAGTTCAACTTGACCACTAGACTGAGGATGATAGGGTGATGCAATTCTATGGTTAACATCATACTTGGCAAGCATTTTACGGAAAGCACCATGAATAAAGTGTGAACCACCATCAGTCATTAAATATCTAGGGACTCCAAACCTTGGGAAAATAACTTCCTAAAGTATTTTAATAGAGGTGTTGTGATCAACACTACTGGTTGGAATAGCTTCTACCCATTTAGTAACATAATCAACATCAACCAAAATATGTGTATACCCATTATAGGAAGGAAAAGGTCCCATGTAATCAAATCCCCAAACATCAAATGGTTCAACAGCAAGTGAATAATTTATAGGCATTTCTTGACGCTTACCGATATTACCCATTCTTTGGCATTCATCACAAGATGAGACATACTTACGAGCATCTTTGAAGAGAGTAGGCCAATAAAATACAGATTGCAATACCTTATGAGCAGTTCTATCTCCAGCATGATGCCCTCCATACAGTTCAGAGTGACATTTCCGTAGGATTTGTCCCTGTTCATGCTCAGGTACACAACGTCTAATAATACCATCTAATCCTTCTTTATAAAGATGTGGGTCATCCCAAAAGTAATGTCTCAAATCATAGAAGAATTTTTTCTTTTGTTGGTATTTAAAGCTATAGGTGGCAAATATTTAGCAACAATGTAATTAGCATAGGCAGCATACCAAGGAGTACTATTATTAACATTTATTGCAGCTAACTGCTCATCAGAAAAACTATCATCAATAGGAATTGGGTCATCAAGCACATTTTCAAGCCTAGACAAGTTATCAGCTACGGGGTTCTCAGCTCCTTTTCTATCAATAATATGCAAATCAAATTATTGTAACAAGAGAACCCAACGAATAAGTCTAGGTTTAGCATCTTTCTTTTCCATAAGATATTTAATAGCAGCATGGTATGTGTGAACAGTTACTTTGGAATCAACAATATAAGGTCTAAACTTATTGCAAGCAAAAACCACTGCTAAGAATTCTTTTTCAGTAGTAGCATAATTTCTTTGAGCGTTGTCTAGAGTTTTACTAGCATAATGAAAAACATTCAATTTCTTATCAACTCTTTGTCCTAGAACAGCACCCACAGCATAATCACTAGCATCACACATTATTTCAAAAGGCAAGTTCCAATCAGGTGGTTGAACAATAGGTGCAGAGATTAAAGCTTTCTTGAGTGTTTCAAAGATTTCTAAACAAATATCATCAAAAACAAAGGAATATCCTTTTGCAAAAGATTAGTGAGAGGCCTAGAAATTTTAGAGAAGTCTTTGATAAACCTCCTATAGAAACCAACATGACCTAGGAAACTACGAATACCTTTTATGTCCTTAGGACATGGCATTTTCTCAATTGCATCAACCTTAGCTTGGTCCACTTCAATACCTCTTTCAGAAATTTTATGACCCAAGACAATCCCTTCATTAACCATAAAGTGGCACTTCTCCCAATTCAAAGACAAGATTTGTTTGTTCACATCTCTGCAAAACTCGATCAAGATTGCTTAAACAATCATCAAAAGACTTCCCATAAACAGAAAAGTCATCCATGAAACCTCAACAATCTTTCCATGAAAGTAAGCGAATATAGCAATCATACATCTTTGAAAGGTATCAGGTGCATTACATAAACCAAAAGGCATACGCCTATAAGCATAAGTTCCAAAAGGGCAAGTAAAAGTGGTCTTTTCTTGATCAGGTTGAGAAACAGGTATTTGTGAGAAGCCAGAATATCCATCAAGGAAGCAAAAGCGTGTGTGCTTAGATAATCTTTCAAGCATTTGATCAATAAAAGGCAAGGGGTAATGATCTTTTCTAGTAGCTTTGTTTATTTGTCTAAAATCAATTACCATTCTATAGCATGTAACAATTGTTTGTGGAATAAGTTCATTCTTATCATTAGGAACAATAGTAATACCTCCTTTCTTAGGGACACAGTGAACAGGACTTACCCATTGAGGGAGTCCTGGACTAAGGGGTCCTCGGGCGTCCGGCCTGTTAGCAGTGGGCCGGACTGATGGGTTGTGAAGATACAAAGACCGAAGACTCTTACCCGTGTCCGGATGGGATTCTCCTTGGCGTGGAGGGCAAGCTTGGCGTCTGGATATGAAGATTCCTTTCTCTGTAACCGACCTTATGTAACCCTAGATCCCTCCGATGTCTATATAAACCGAAGGGCTAGGTCCGTAGAGGCCAATCATCATTGTCATAATCATATAGGCTAGACTCCTAGGGTTTTAGCCATTACGATCTCGAGGTAGATCAACTCTTGTAACACTCATATTCGTCAAGATCAATCAAGCAGGAAGTAGGGTATTACCTCCATAGAGAGGGCCCGAACCTGGGTAAACATTGTGTCCCTTGTCTCCTGTTACCATCGACCCTAGACGCACAGTTCAGGACCCCCTACCCGAGATCCGCCGGTTTTGACACCGACATTGGTGCTTTCATTGAGAGTTCCGATGTGACGTCGAAAGATAGGATCGATGGCTCGCCTTGTTCTCAAGGACAATGTCACCTCCGAAGGAGCACTGGCGATCTCAATGTTCCGCAACAATTGCACGGATGAAGGAATCCTCAACGCCATCAACCGCCGTCGCGTATCACACTTCGCAGACTTGGCAACCATAGTACGCAAGTACCGCACAATGGAAAGCACCTGGAAAACTCAGGCAGCCCGCTGGGAACCACCGGTTTCCACCCAACCCCTCGTTCAGGCGAAAAGGACGCACCCTCGTGGCACGCCCGGCCCAATAGTAAAGAAATATAAGCCCGTTATGGGGCACGGAACCGTTCTGGAGGGATGGCTCGATGGGCCATGCAAAATACACACAACACCGGATACCATATCAACCCACAGCCTTAGAGCATGTTGGATATTCCGGCAAGTGGCCAAGAGCGGCGAGGATATCCTCACCAAAAACACCCCAGAGCAACACCCCCCAGAAGACGACGACCTCAGAGTATTGACGGTCTTCAAGACCTTCACTTCAAACAATAGGCACAAAAGGGCACTCGGCGACCTCACCGAAGTCTGCCAAATCGCAGCAATAAACCCTTAGAACGACACGGCTACAACTTTTAATGCCGGTGACGAACCAAAATTCAGGACAGTCCGGGCACCAGCCACCTTGGTCCTCAGCCCGATCTTGGACGGCTTTCGGCTCACCAAGGTTCTCATGGATGGCGGCAACGGACTAGACCTCATCTACGAGGATACAGTCAGCAAAATGGAAATAGACAGGAGCCACATCAAGCAAAGTAGCACGACCTTCCAAGGAATTATTCCCAGTCGGGAGGCGCGATGCGCGGGAAAGATCACGCTCGACGTGGTATTCGGCACACCGGAGAACTATCAGTCCGAAGAAATAACCTTCCAAGTGGCCCCTTTCAACAGTGGATATCACGCCCTATTGGGGCGAGATGCATTTACACGCTTCCAAGCTATACCTCACTACGGGTATATGAAGCTCAAGATGCTCGGGCCCAATGGCATAATCACTCTCGCCAGTGATCCGGACATAGCACTCCGCGCCGAAAATAAAACCGCATCCCTGGCCCTTGAGGCATTATCTGAAGCCCTCGCGGCCAAAGAATTAACCGCTCTGCGCTCCATGGTGGATAGGGATGATGTAATCCTGGACAAACGACCCAAATCCACCTCCTTCAAACCAGCAGAAGAAATAGTCAAATTCCAAGTCCACCGAACGGACCCCGAGAAGACAGCATCTATCGGGGCACGACTAGACCCAACGGTTGACGCCGCGCTACGAGAATTCCTGCGCGAGAACTGGGATATATTCGCCTGGCACCCTTCTGATATGCCAGGAATCCCACACAAGCTGGCTGAACACAGCCTTAATATATTGAAGGGATATAAACCGGTCAAGCAAACAATGTGACGCTTTTCCGAACCCAAACGTCAAGCTATGGGGGAGGATCTAGCCAAGCTAATCGAGGCCGGATTCATTAGAGAAATAAAACACCCGGACTGGCTAGCAAACCTGGTGATGGTGCCAAAGAAGGATAAATCCTGGCGCATGTGCGTCGATTTCAAAGACATTAATAAGGCCTGCCCTAACACTACAAGAAATATATCAACTTGTGACCATCACTATTGGTCACTAAAAGGTCATTGTTTTTCATTTGCGACCAAAAACAGATGGTCAAAAGCTGGCGGTCGTAAACTGAAATTAGCGACCTTCTCTGTGAGAAGGTCGTGGAAGGCAACGACCAAAACAAAAGGTCATGGATTCTATGACCTTCTGTTTTGGTCGCTACCTGTTTGCCCATGCCACATCGGATTCGACATGGCAATCTGACATGGCAAAATTGCGACCAATTAAAAAGGTCGTTGATAAGATTCAGCTCGGTCCGATTGGGTGTTTTACATGGGCCAGGCCCAACAATTCAGCCTTTTATGTTTTTCCCTATTAATTCTGGACAACCACATGGGCCAAGCCCAACATTATAGCCTTTTTATTTCATGGGTCGTAGCCTTTTTGTGATCCATTTCTTTATTGGGCCTCTAGTTTTTACCGTCCAATTTCTTTTTAATTTTCAGCCTTTGTTACTATCAACATATTTTGGGCCATAGACTTTTCAAAGCGCAAATAGATTTTGTTCAATATACATTCCTATTTTTATCAAATAATTTTTATATCATCAACATAAAACCAGCCCAGATTCAATGCCAACATATTTTCCAATTAGAATAGTATTCCAAGAATATGTGCAAAACAAATATGCCAACATTTGAATTTTGGTAGCATGCAAATATACATCAAATTCTCAGCAAAATCAGCACTATATCCAAGTTCCACGAAAATTCAGCATTACAACAAAGTCCTGAAGCAAAGATACGAGTGTGCATGCATGCCTAGATCATGCATGCCTTGCTTCTTTCGACTTCTTCGTCATAGTGCTCGCGACGAAACATGAATGAATGCCATCATCTGAATGTTATAAAATAGAATGGTTAGGAACAAAATAAAAGCACATCTAACAACATGTCACAAACAGCATCATAAAGACAACAATGGGGATGCCACAGCTGAAAGGGGCAAGTTATTTTGTATTTGAGAAACAAAAAAAATGCACCAACAAATTCTCAAAATATAACTTAACTTGTGTGCATGCATTTAGACAGATTCAAGTGCTTGGACTATACACATTAATTAGAACATGATCGCAAGACACCAATATAAGCTTAGAATTCACAAGTACACATTAATTGGAATCACTTAGTAGTTATCCGCCTAAGCAAACACAGAAGTACAATGGTTGTGATACATGCAGCAAGAAAAACAGGCAATGTGATGACAGTATGAGCGCACAATAATTCTGGAAGTAAAAAGAACATAAATAATACAACAATCTCTGGAACACCTAGATAGTAACTAGTATGGTTGCTTGCTGTTCATGAGTGTCAATCATTTGCATGTGTGTACATCAAAAAGAAAACAACAGGATTCAATTCATCTTGCCCATATACAACAACCAGTAGAAATCTAACATCATTAGATTACCACAAAACAAAAGTCCAGAATTCCCAAAAGGTTGCATTCTAACAAAATTACAGATTCACCTAAGTGAGATTAATGGATGTCACCTGCAAGCAAAGCAGTGGCAAGGTACTCAGTTTCTTGTTGCCATGCCTCCTCCTTCTCCCTCTCCATCTTCTTCTTTTACCTAGCTCGACTCTGTGTTTTCTTCTACCTAGCCCTCCTAAGTAAAATAAATTGTTATAATCATATTTTCATTTACCATAACACAGAACAAAGAACCATTACTTGACATCGAATGATCCGACATAATTAAAGTTTACAAAACAAGGAACGAGGTATAATGGTTTCCCTTGCTCGGTTCCTTAAGCCACAAACTGAAATACGAAATCACGATGATAGGTCCACATCCTTATGTTGTCAGCATGATAAATTGATATGCATCGAACTTGCATGATGTTTGATGAACTTTGTGCACTACTATATTGATATGCATCAGTTCCAAATTGGCTTTGCACTATTGTTGTCAGCATGATAAATTGATATGCACTGTTGTTGTTGCTGTTGTTAAACAAATCACTATTGCTAGTCCTGAGAGCAATTCCTACTCCAGCGGAGAAAGTTTACTCCTAGGAGTATACTGGAAAAGTTTACTCCAGTAGACAAAGAGAAGAGAAGAGAGAAGAGAAAGAGAAACTTAACAAAGATTTGCAAGTCCTATACTCTTGTTGTCCTACACTAAACTATCGCAACCAAGATCGATGCAAGCTTAACAGCAGCAGCAAGTGCTATACTACTGTTGTCCAGAGTACACTTAAATGAAAAGATTCATTTATTTTTAAAAGTACAGATGCAAGCAATAGACTACACAAAACCTTCATTAAAAGAGTACTCCAATTCATCTTTAAAAAAGTTTACGCAAGCATTAAAGGAATAGTTTCAGTTAATTTTAAATACTCCAGCAACAAATACGGCTAACACTAATAGGCTAGTAGAAAATACTGCATTTTTGGAGTGTTAAGAAATGTTCAGTAATTTATGGTGTACAGCAGCAACATCACATTAAGAAAGTGAGCTAAATTTTATAGTGCACAGAATCACTAGTTGTGCATAGAATCACAACATTTATGGTGTACAGCAGCAGCAACATCACTGGTTGTTCACAGAATCACAAATGCCAGAGCATATAGTTTCATGCTAGGGGTGCACAACACTAAACTATAGGCTATCAACAAAATTACAGGAGAGAAGAATAAGGGGTAGCGATGACTAGGCACATTAGTTTTATGAGAAAACTGATCCATGAACAACACCAGAACCAGCAATACTGAAGCAAGAAACTAGAGGGATAATGCTTATCCAGCAACTAACTGCAGCTTAGCACGGGCATTCCGGATCCAGCAAACCACTAAAACAGAAGAGGAAAGCAGCCAAGCAAATATATGATTTGAACAACTATATTACTAGCACATCCTTATGTGTTTGCCTTAGGAGTAGAATGATAGCATTGCAACACGGTTGAATGTCTTTGAACAAATAACAATAAAAAGCAACACATTATGCGCAACTTTTGATAACACAATTTGGATTAAACAACAGATTATGCTTAGCTAACTTAGAAACAAGAGAGGAGAAAGGACCTTGAGTTGGTGCTGTTGCTCCTCTCCATGGCCGTATGTCACCCTCCTCTCCTTCCCTGCAACAAGTGAGTTGAGTTCTCCTGCAGAGCACCAATAAACATAGCAAACAAAGAGGCGTGAGGAACCCAAGTCCATAGCTGTCGGATCGAATCAAACAGATGGGGGAGGGAGGGAGGGGAGCACCTTTCCCTTGGATGGCTGGACGACGGCACCATGGACGTCGAGGTCCAGGTTGAAGAATTCCTTGACGGCGGCGACCTTGACCTTGGTGGCTGGGTGTGCCCCTGCCGCTCCTCGAGCAGGACAAGCCTGACGGTTGCAGCTTGAGGAGAAGGGCACTGCTCCCAGATCTGTCACCGCCAGCGCTCGGCTCGTCCGCGCCATGGGCACAGCAGCTGCTCCCTGAACGAGCACAACAACATCAGGTACTGTGCCTGCACACATAGACACAAACACCCGGCGTCAACGACGACGACGTGCATGCACACACGCATATGAGGTTGAACACGACTCACCAGTTGATCCATGGCGGAAGTTCTCCTGCTTGTCGTGCGGGGAGAGGAAGGGGCGGTGGTGGGTGGCGTAGGAGTGGAGGAGGCCGCTGGACTGCGCGAGCTGCGCGTCGATGAGTGGGAAGTGGTTGATGGTGGTGGCCACGTGTAGGCAGCCGACGTGTGCCGCCACCAGCTGCTCGCACAGCGGGTGCACCGCCATCTCCCCCTTGAGCAGTTGTCGTTCCTCTGCCTCGGCCGTCGACGCGGCCGCCACTGCCACGCGGACGACGACGAGCACTCCCCTCCACCTCCGCACCCGCCCCGAAGCTCATCTACATGCCTCCTCCCTGGTCACCGACGCCTTGCGCGCCGGAGATGGCTGCCGGCCTAAATGGCGGCGACGGAGAGGGAGTTGGGTGAGTGGGTGGGGCGGATCTGGCCGCCGGTTGAGGGAAGAGGAGGGGGATGAGACGAAGGACTGGATCAAGAGGAGCTCTGCCGGATCTGGAAGGGGAGAGGAGGAGCAGACAGTGAGGGAAAGAAAGGAGGCGGGGGGGTGGATGCAAAATGACCACAAGGCAGAGCTAGGGTTTCGGGGATGGTGTGGAAGGGCTGAGGACTGCCGTTGGATCCACGATCATCCAACGGTGTTCGATGCAAGATCCGCGTGAGACGTCCACAGACCAATCAGAATACAGTACAACGTTATGACCATCTAAATTGGTCAAAAAATCCATTTTCTATTTTTCGAGTGCCCAAATTGAGTTTTCTTTGTAAATGACCTACCATATATTTGTTGCAAAATGGGACCAGATCATTTTTATAATATATTAGGCCATATTTAATGTACAATTGACAAAATGGTTTGTTGTGAAATGTTTTTATACACCTCTGGTGAAAAAGACAAAATTCCGCCGTTTTAGCAGGAAGCGGGTCAAATTTGAATTGCAGTTGCCTCATAGTTTGCTCTTTATTTTTTCCAAAAAGCATTTCTATGTATAAGTATCTATTTAATCAGAGAAACATCAAAAGTTTTCCAAGATTCACCCACTAGCTAGCAACGGTCATGCCCGCCGTTTTGACCGCATTTTGAAACGGGCATAAAAAATTCAAAAAAAATCAAAAAAAATAGAAACCTTCACATTGTGTCATTATATGTGGCCAAGTTACCAGGAAAAATAATAAAATTGTAATACGATAATTCTTTTTAAAAAGTGTTCTCAGAAACGAGCTATCATGGTGAGAAAGAACCAGCAGATGATCGTGGTGTCGATGGTGGACCAGTCATGAAACTTGGGGACGAGGCTAGAGTCGACGGAGCCGTCCACATGATCGACGAGGTGGTACTCCCGGAACACGAGGGAGAAGTACGTGTTCCATGTGTAGTAGGAGGAGTCCGTCTGGGAGAGACGAACCGGCACCCGCTCGTAGATGTTGAGGTTGCGGATGTCGTTGACGTCGGGAGGGTTGGCGTTGGTGGACGCGGACGACGTGATGGACGACATGGCGGCTTGAGGTGGTGCGACTAGGGTTGGGTAGCGGGAGGTGGCGGCGGGTCGGCTCGGGTAGGGTTCGGAAGGGGTCGGGCGTAACGGTTGGGAGTGGTCGGGCGGCTCGGGGTGGGGGTGTGGCGCGGCGGCGGCTAGGATTAGGCGGCACGGCAATGGTCGGCAGCGTCTGTGGCGCGACAGGGATCGCAGCGGCGGCCGGGAGAGAAGCGGCGGCGGCTGGGAGGGGAGCAGGCGGCGGGGCGACGGGGAGGCTTTCGGCGGGCGGCGGCTCAAAGTAGCGGCGCGGGAAGACGCGCGGCGGAGGCAGCGGCGAAGCCGAAGCAAGGTAAGAAACCTAAAAAACTGATACCATGTATGTTGTGGGAATTGCACAATGTATTGCTCATGTGCAAGCGCACGTATATATGATGTACAAAGGTGGGCCGCGACCTCAACTATACAAGGTAACTAGGAGGTGGACCCAATACACAGATATGCACAACACATATACTCAACACTTCTGATGGAATTGTTGAAGCTCCAGGTGACCTTTCCAAGCTCATGTTTTTGAATTTATCATATTGCAGCAGTCTTAGTTAGAAAGCTCCGAATCACTTTATCAGAGAGTTTACCCATCTGGATTTGTCACGCTGAAGTAGGGTTAATGCCTTATGAAATTCTAATGTCTGAATTTATCATATTGTCATTGACTAGAAGGGCTTCCAGAGATCATCAACAATCTCGCCGAGCTCCAGTATTAAAATCTATCAGGGTGCTTAGGTCATCTCTTGAAATCTCAGCGCCAGTTAGACTAATGGTTTGATTGACCAACGCATCACAAACCTATCCAGTCTATAGTATCTGGACTAGTCTTTTTTTAAAGGTAATGCGAGATAGGGGATGCCCCTAGCAGTATGGACTTTCAATGATGGAATTCATGCCATACCTGAAAGTATTACCGTCCTTAAAAGGCTATGTGCTGCAACTAGATCAAGAAGCTCCCAGGACCTATGGCTGACAACTGATCTTGGAGATGATTAATCTTGGCTATATCCTCGAGTCCAACTAGCGTAATTCACTGATACAAAGGGGATTTTCTCTACGACTCAAGGTGATGCACTAGATCTTGGAGATGGAAAAAGGCATTGCGCGTACATACGTAATTCATCCATGTAAAAGAATTATGAAGATATAAGATGTAAGCAAATCACCACTAGACTGCCTCCATTAATTCATCAGAAAAGAAAGGCATGCCTCCATTAAAATAGACTGAACCTTTAGGCAAAATCTGTGCGCTCGTAGCAGTTGTGTGGAATCAAAGACACAATGACAGTAGTAGCTCAGGAAACTCACTCGTATTTGATATTTGAATCGTGTTGTTGCCTCCTGTGCCTATGGATGCATGGGTGTAAAGTTTATAACATTGCCCTGCACTTCGACCTTGCGCTTTTCAACGTAGGATCCTCTCTGCTTCATCAGCCTATGGATGCATGGGTGTAAAGTTTATAACTTTGCCCTGCACTTCGATCTTGCACTTTTCAACGTAGGATCATCATCTGCTTCATCAGCCTATGGATGCATGGGTGTAAAGTTTATAACTTTGCCCTGCACTTCGATCTTGCACTTTTCAACGTAGGATCATCATCTGCTTCATCAGCTGGCGGTGATGAGGCAGCATACGTCCAGTTACGATGCTGCCCTCGCAAGACACCGCCAACATCTCCCCAGTAACCAGCATTGCTGGCGTACCACTCCACCGTCTTCCTCAGTCCCTCCTCCCATGTTGTGCGCTCCGACCATCCCAGCCTCCTCATCTTCTCACCGTCCACAAAGTACCTCTGGTCATTGAACGGCCTGTCCTCCACGAACCTGATGGCCTTCTCGGAGTTCACCCCAAGAATCTCACATATGTCCCTGGCCACATCCACCACTCCCCTCTCCTTAGCCGCGGCAATGTTATACACATGCCCAACCTCTCCTCTGTGAAGAACAACATCAAAGGCTTCAGCAACATCCTCACAGTACAAGTAGCTCCTGGCATTCGAGCCATTCCCATAAACCGGGAGTGGCAGGCCTCTCATTGCCAGGAGAGCAAATTTGGGGACGAGCTTCTCGGGGAACTGGTTTGGCCCATACACATTGTTACCTCGCGTGGTGATCACCGGAAGATTATAGGACCTTGCGTAGGCCATCACCAGCATCTCTGCCCCGGCTTTCGTAGCCGAATACGGGTTTGTCGGAAGCAGCCGAGATTCCTCATGGTTACCAACAACAGCATTGAGATCAGTTTCTCCGTAGACTTCATCGGTGCTGACATGAATGAACCTTCTGATCTTAACCTGCTTGCATGCCTCGAGGAGGACGTGGGTACCGTACACATTGTTTTTGGTGAACTCGAAGGAACTGCTGAAGGAGTTGTCGACGTGAGTCTGGGCAGCAAAGTGCATGACGGTATCGATCGACTCGGTGACCAGGAGGTGGTTCACCAAGTCGGCACTGGCGATGTCGCCCCTGACAAACTTGAAATTCGGGGATCCACGGGAAGGGTCGAGGTTTCTAAGGCTAGAGCAGTAGTCGACCCTGTCGAGGATGACGATGTTGTAGCGGGGGTAATTCCTGACCAGACGGTTTGCCACGTGGGACGCGATGAAACCCGCGGCACCAGTTATGAGGATGTTCTTGGGCTCATAGGTTGCCATCTGGAGTGGCTTGATATACCTACAAAATCAAATAATTAGTGCTTGTTACATAGCACTCGCATGTACGATGATGCAGAATGACTGAATTATTGCCACAACCACAAGCATGTGAGACCAAGGCTGTTAATTGCTTAACGGGGGAAACAAGAGACACTTGTGGAACTAATAATTGAATAAATTAAGTAGCTCGATCCATTCCCTACCATCAAACACCTTTTGCAAACACAAATATTAGTATTAAATTGCGATTCTATTTCAAATTAAAATTCGGGAGTAAACTCATTTCTATTTCAGGTTGGTCTCATTTGTTTGAAAATGCAGGTCTAGGCCCCAATCTTCCATGAGTAGTGATTCACCAGAAGTCGTATGGCGCCCAGAACTGTTTGAAAATGCTACGGCGAGGGGATTGGCTTGGGTCCTCTCCCTGGAGCACCTCCATTACCAATCTGTTGTTGCAGTGGCAGCTACCAACATCCAGCGTTCTACTATTTGCCATTGATTTTGACTCGCGCGCCACTGCACACGTCATGTTCGACGGAATGCCCGTGGAGCTCTTGCGCTCGGTGACAGTGAAATGAAGCCGGGGGCATCGAGCTCTACAGCAGGAGCGACGGCTGGGGACGGACAGGACAAGCGCGTCGATACGGCGGCAGAGCCCGGAGCTTGAAGAGGGCCAAAAGCTGGCCATGCCGCTGATGTCGACCGGCGAAGCGTGCCGGCGCGCGGCAGAGCAATAGGATTCGGACCTACAAATCAATTTACTCTAACGACAGCGACATGATACAACACGCAAACAGAGTCTCCGGTGACGTCAAAGTCAAACACAACGCAGTATCCTCAGATCTAGCACAAACAAAATGGAGGATGGAAGGGAACGGGAACGGGGGCTCACCGAGTAGATTGATGGCGGCGGCGGCGCGGAGACGAACTCAACCAATCCTGGTGGTGGTGGTGGTAGGGTAGGTCAGGAAGCTGAGGTGGTGGTGCACGTGCTTTATTTGTGGCTGTTGAGTCTCTTGGAAAATAAATATGTACCGCATAAGGACTAACATGAGTGAGCAAACGCACTAAAATATCTATTTTAAAAAAAAAACTAGGACATCTTATAATTGTGAACGGAGGGAGTATGTGAGCGTGGATGACGCGGCCGCCCCCTGCTAATGGGCTCTACCGTGGAAAATTGGAGGTCGAGTAAGCTTCACGAAGCTTGGTGCAAACCGTTCGGTGACATCTCAGATCCACTGATTATGGAAGCACTATCAATACAAGAAGGAACACTTTTTGCAAAACTTCGAGGCCTATCGCATGTGATAATGAAGACCGGCTGCCAGGAGTTAGTGCAACTCTGGAATTCTCGCCACAATTCACGCTCGATTGTGGCTCCTATCCTAGATGAAATAGGAGAGCTAGTATTTGATTTTTCAGTTTTTGAGATTCAACATGTAAACAGGGCAGCAAACTTACCGGCGCATCTTTGTGCAAAACGTGCATGCACTCTGAATGTGACCGATTGCTGGCTCGAGGAGACCCCTAATTTCTTGGTAACCAGCCTCTTAGCTGATTGCCCGGGGAACACTTTTGTTGAATAAAGCTCTCTGATTTGCCCGCAAAAAAAGTGAGCTTCGCGATGCACCGAAGGTGATCTGGGTGGAGAAAGAATGAGAGATGAGGTTATGGGTGCTCGACATGCTCGAGCTTGGCCTGGAGCCATGGTGGTGGCCAATTCAAGCGGGGTAGCTCAACTGTCGAATTGAAGGTCGAGATAAACATGTTTGATGTCATATGCCGCAACAGTGGCGGGCGACTAGAACGTCCAAAATGCAAGCACTGACCATGCCACGTAACCCTTGGTCATAACCTCATGGTACTAAGTACTTGATGATGTTTTCACACTCCATTCTACCGACCATCAGCAAGAAACAAAGGGGGGGGGGGAAGGAAATGGATGATCTCACTTATGGAGGGAATGAGCTTGATAAGGTTTTGGATGCCTTGCACTTCTCCCCTTGCCCTAACGGATGGCTAGGTGAATGTTTTGGGGTGAAACTTGTGCACCAAGTACTAGGTAAAAGGGGTTCTTGTCAGGGTGACAACATTCCAGGCCTAATTCTCCTGAACATCCCCTACCACTCTGGTGAACGGTGACTTCCTTCTCCACTTTCCTTGACGGAAGATCCAACTGGCACCCTAGTTACCTCTACCTTGATCGGACCCATAATTTCTTCTTCTTGAGGGATGAGGCAGGCAAGATCAAGGAAGGGCGCCTTCTATGGGATGGAGAGTGGATTCCCTGGGCATGGAGATGGTGGTTGTGGATTTTGCCAGTCGTGTTGGTCACCATCGGTTACTGGAGAGCTGCCGCCTCACGCTCAACCCAGACAGACTCGCCTCAGTTTCCTCGCCCGGGTCTGCATCGCGCTTCGCTCCGCTCACCGATGACGATGTCGATGTGCAACGGGTCGATGACACTGTTGTGTTGCGGATAGCAAGCGAGGCTTTCTCGAGCGAGGAGCATGATGATGGCGGTACTTAGTCTAAGGTGCAGACAAGGAGGAAAACGAAAGAAGAAGTGGTCCAGAAATTTTGGGAGGATGTGGGCTTCCTGACGTCGGGCTCGTGGGTCTTCTTCGTCGGCAACTTCTCCTAATAAGGTCTATGACGGTCCTGTTTTAGCTGATACCTCCACTACAAAAAATACGTCCATGATGGTACGTGTTTGTGACAGGAGGTCACGTTTTCTGTCATGCATGTACATCCGTGACGATTTTATGACAGAATTAAGATAGTCATACATGTGCTGTCGTAGAAGTATTCTATGACAATGTTTTGGTAATTAACTTGCGGACTCCTGAGGTGACAATGGGGTAATCTAGGCACAAAGGTTAATACACATTTTCGTCTTACTTTCTTCGATAGAAATGTTGGAAATATGCCCTAGAGGCAATAATAAAAGGATTATTATTATTATATTTCCTTGTTCATGATAATTGTCTTTTATTCATGCTATAATTGTATTATCCGGAAATCGTAATACACGTGTGAATACATAGACCACAACATGTCCCTAGTGAGCCTCTAGTTGACTAGCTCGTTGATCAACAGATAGTCATGGTTTCCTGACTATGGACATTGGATGTCATTGATAACGAGATCACATCATTAGGAGAATGATGTGATGGACAAGACAATACTAAGCATAGCACAAGATCGTGTAGTTCGTTTGCTAGAGCTTTTCCAATGTCAAGTATCTTTTCCTTAGACCATGAGATCGTGTAACTCCGGATATCATAGGAGTGCTTTGGGTGTACCAAGCGTCACAACAGAATCGGGTGACTATAAAGGTATACTACGGGTATCTCCGAAAGTGTCATTGGGTTGACACGGATCGAGGCTAGGATTTGTCACTCCGTATGACGGAGAGGTATCTCCGCCCACTCGGTAATGCATCATCATAATGAGCTCAAAGTGACCAAGTGTTTGGTCATGGGATCATGCATTACAGTGCGAGTAAAGTGACTTGCCGATAACGAGATTGAGCGAGGTATTGGGATACCGACGATCGAATCTCGGGCAAATAACGCATCGATTGACAAAGGGAATTGTATACGGGTTGCTTGAATCCTCGACATCGTGGTTCATCGATGAGATCATCGAGGAGCATGTGGGAGCCAACATGGGTATCCAGATCCCGCTGTTGGTTATTGGCGGAGAGTCGTCTCGGTCATGTCTACGTGTCTTCCGAACCCGTAGGGTCTACACATAAGGTTCGGTGGCGCTAGGGTTGTAGAGATATGAGTATGCAGTAACCCGAAAGTTGTTGAGTCCGGATGAGATCCCGTCGTCACGAGGAGTTAGGAATGGTCGGAGGTAAAGAATTATATATGGGAAGTCGAGTTTGACCATCGGGAAGGTTTGGGGTCACCGGTATTGTCTGGGACCACCGGAAGGGTCCCGGGTCCATCGGGTGGGGCCACCTATCCCGGAGGGCCCCATGGGCTGAAGTGGGAGGAACCAGCCTGGTGGGCTTGTGCCCCCTTGGGGCCCCTGCGCCTAGGGTTGGGAACCCTAGGGGAGGCGCCCACTGCCTTGGGGCACTCCACCCCCGGCCGCCGCCCCTTGGGAGATCCCATCTCGGGTGGGTGCCCCCCTTGGGGGCCTATATAAATAGGGGAGGAGGGCAGCCGCACCCATGCCCCTGGCGCCTCCTCTCCCACTCCAACACCTCCTCCTCCTCCGTGAGAGCTTGGCGAAGCCTCTTGGGATCCTGCTGCATCCACCACCACGCGTCGTCAGGTTGCTGGATCTCCATCGACCTCTCCTTTCCCTTGCTGGATCAAGAAGGAGGAGCGTCTTCCCCAACCGTGCGTGTGTTGAGCGGAGGTGCCGTCCGTTCGGCACTTTCGGTCATCGGTGATTTGGATCACGACGAGTACGACTCCCTCAACCCCGTTCTCTTGAATGCTTCCGCTCGCGATCTACAAAGGTATGTAGATGCACTCTTATCACTCGTTGCTAGATGAACTCATAGATAGATCTTGGTGAAACCATAGGAATTTTTTTTTCTGCAACGTTCCCCAACAGTGGCATCATGAGCTAGGTCTATGCATAGTTCTCTTTGCACGAGTAGAACACAATTTGTTGTGGGCGTAGATGTTGTCAACTTTATTACCGCTACTAGTCTTATTTTGCTTCAGCGGTATTGTGGGATGAAGAGGCCCGGACCAACCTTACACGTACGCTTACGTGAGACAGGTTCCACCGACTGACATGCACTAGTTGCATAAGGTGGCTAGCGGGTGTCTGTCTCTCCCACTTTAGTTGGAGCGGATTCGATGAAAAGGGTCCTTATGAAGGGTAAATAGAAGTTGACAAATCACGTTGTGGCTTTTTCGTAGGTAAGAAAACGTTCTTGCTAGAACCCTATTACAGCCACGTAAAAGATGCAACAACAATTAGAGGACGTCTAACTTGTTTTTGTAGCAATTGCCTTGTGATGTGATATGGCCAAAAGTTGTGATGAATGATGAATGATATATTGTGATGCATGAGATCATGTTCTTGTAATAGGAATCACGACTTGCATGTCGATGAGTATGACAGGTGATTTGGATCACGACGAGTACGACTCCCTCAACCCCGTTCTCTTGAACGCTTCCGCTCGCGATCTACAATGGTATGTAGATGCACTCCTATCACTCGTTGATAGATCTTGGTGAAACCGTAGGAAAATTTTTATTTTCTGCAACGTTCCCCAACAAGAAACTGATACGTCTCCAACGTATCTACTTTTTCTCACGATTTTCCTCTTGTTTTGGACTCTAATTTGCATGATTTGAATGAAACTAACCCCGGACTGACGTTGTTTTCAGCAGAACTACCATGGTGTTGTTTTTGTGCAGAAATAAAAGTTCTCCGAATAAAGTGAAACTTTGCGAGGATTTTATATGGAATAAAAGAAGATTTTTGGAGCCAACAACCACCGGAGAGGGGCCCCTGGCTGGGGACAACCCACCAGGGAGCGCCCCCCTCTCCTAGCGCGCCCAGATGGGTTGTACCCACCTGGTGGCCCCGCTGACGACCCCCTGATACTATAAATTCACATTATTCCAAAAAAAACAGGGATAAAGAATTATTTCATTTCATGAGACGGAGCCGCCGCCAAGCCCTGTTCTTCCTTGGGAGGGTAGATCTAGAGTCCGTTTGGGGCTCCGGAGAGGGGGATCTTCGTTCTTCGTCATCACCAACCAATCTCCATCGCCAATTCCATGATGCTCCCCACCGGGAGTGAGTAATTCCTTCGTAGGCTCACTGGTCGGTGAGGAGTTGGATGAGATTCATCATGTAATCAAGTTAGTTTTGTTAGGGCTTGATCCCTTGTATCCACTATGTTCTTAGATTGATGTTGCTATGACTTTGCTATGCTTAATGCTTGTCACTTTGGGCCCGGGTGCCATGAACTCAGATCTGAACCGTTTATGAATTAATTATTATATCCATGTTTTAGATCCGATCTTGCAAGTTATAGTCACATACTACGTGTTATGATCCGGCAACCCCAGGGTGACAATAACTGGGCCCACTCCCGGTGATGACCGTAGTTTGAGGAGTTCATGTATTCACTATGTGTTAATGCTTTGTTCCGGCTCTCTATTTAAAGGAGGCCTTAATATCCCTTAGTTTCCTATATGGACCCCGCTGCCACAGGAGGGTAGGACAAAAGATGTCATGCAAGTTCTTTTAATAAAGCACGTATGACTATTTACGGAATACATGCGTACATTATATCGATGAACTGGAGCTAGTGCCGTATCGCCCTAGGTTATAACTGTCACATGATGAATATCATCCAACAAGTCACCGATCCAATGCCTACGAATTTGTTTATATTGATCTTGATGTGTTACTATTACTATAATCACTGTTACACTTGCTACAAATTACTGCTATCACTGTTACTATTACCGTTGTTGCTGTCACTACTATCAAAACTATCAAACTACTGTGCTATCTGATCACTTTGCTGTAGATAATTAATCTCCAGGTGTGGTTGAATTGACAACTCAGCTGCTAATACCTTCAAATATTCTTTGCCTCCCCTTGTGTCGAATCTATAAATTTGGGTTGAATACTCTACCCTCGAAAACTATTGTGATCCCCTATACTTGTGGGTTATCAAGAACTTTTTCTGGCGCCGTTGCCAGGGAGCATAGCTATATTTGTTGAGTCACTTGGGATTATTATCATATTATCACTATGAAGAATCTGAAGGATCCAAAGACTAAGATATTTCCCTCAAAGACGAGGGGAGGTAAGGAACTGCCATCCAATTCTGCTTTAGATTCACCTTCTGTTATGAGTAAACTTGCAACACCACTACATGCTATCAATTCTACTATGTCACCAATTATTGATGATGCTAGTTTTGCTTAAAATGATGCTTATGATTATGCTAGTACCTTGCTTGATAATGATGATGTGCCACTTGGTGATTTTCTTGATGAACAAATTGCTAGAGTTATACAACATGATGTTGTTGAATCGATGATGAGCTTGAAGCTGAAACTCACAAACACTGCTAGAACTAGCCTTCCTAGATATGAATTGCCTAAGGTACCGGAAGGTTATGTTATGAGTGAGGAGGCAACTAGAGATATTCTTGCTTGCAATGATAGAGATGATCTAGAGAAATTACTATGCAAGTATAAAGAAAAATCTCTGATTGCTAGAATGAAATGTGATCCTAAGTTTGCTATTTCACCTATCTGTATTGCTAATAAGGGTTATGAATTCTCTGTCAACCCAGTGTTAATTACATTGGTTGAATCTGATCCTTTCCATGGTTATGAAACTGAAACTGTTGTGGCACATCTTACTAAGTTGAATGATATAGCCACCATTTTTACTCATGATGAGAAAACTCGCTATTACTTTATTCTAAAATTATTTCCTTTCTCATTTAAGGGTGATGCTAAAGCTTGGTACAATACTCTTACTCCTGGTTGTGTGTGTAGTCCCCAACATATGATTTATTACTTCTCTGAAAAATATTTTCCTGCTCATAAGAAACAAGCTGCCTTGCAGGAAATATTTAACTTTGTGCAAACTAAAGAAGAGGGTCTCCCACAAGCTTGGGGAGGCTTTGCCAGTTACTTAATGCTTTACCTGATCATCCTCTTAAGAAAAATGAAATACTTGATATCTTCTATAATGGACTAACCGATGCTTCTAGGGACTTCCTAGATAGTTGTGCTAGTTGTGTTTTCAGGGAACGAACTATTGCTCAAGCTGAAGAATAATTGAATAACATTTTGAAAAATTATGATGATTGGACTCTTCCTGAACCACTGCCTAAACCCATTCCAAAGAAAAGGGGTATATTATATCTCAGTCTTGAAGATATGGAAGAGGCAAAGAAATCTATGAAGGAAAAAGGTATTAATGCTGAGGATGTTAAAAATTTACCTCCTATTGAAGAAATACACGGGCTTAATACACCACCACTGCCTAAGGTGGTAGAGGTAAATTCTCTTATGAAGTTCAATGAAAATGATAATCCTCACAATATGCATCCTAGTCAATGCCTTTATGAGTTTGAAAACTATATTAGAAAACAAGATCACTTCAATGCAAATGTTATGAAACAATTGAAATATAACTCTGATATGATTGCTTGCTTGAGTGACTTGTTATTTAGAATTTCAAATGATGTTAGAGGTGTTGGAAAACATGCTTCTATGGTTCAAACTCAACTAGAACAAGTTGCTAAATCACAAAGAGAATTGCTTGATGAAATGAATAATAATATGCATGACTTTGTTGTTAGAGTTGCAACTAGAGGAGGTAAAAATGACTCAGGAACCACTTTATCCCGAGGGACACCCAAAAAGAATTATACAAGATTCACAAAGAAACAACACCACTGCACCTAGTCCTTCTAAAAAGAAAAATAAGAAGAAAAATGATAGGACTTTGCATGCTTCTAGTGAACCTGAAATAGAAAACCTCCTGGTTTCTATCTCTGATGCTGAAACTCAATCTGGTAATGAACATCCACCTAGTGATAATGAAAAAGATAATGCTGATGTTCACGAAGATGCTCAACCAAATAATGAAAAAGAACCAGATAATGATGTTGAGATAGAACCACCTGTTGATCTTGATAACCCTCAACCTATAAGAATAAAAGGTATGATAAAAGAGACTTCATTGCTAGAAAACACGGTAAAGAAAGAGAACCGTGGGTTCAAAAACCTATGACTTTTCCACCCAAGTCAACTAAAAAGAATGATGATGAAGAATTTGAACACTTTGCTGAAATGCTGAGGCCAGTCTTTTTGCGTACTCGCTTGACTGATATCTTGAAAATACCTCCTTATGCAAAGTATATGGAAGACATCATCACTAATAAGAGAAATACCGGAAGCTGAAATCTCCACTATGCTTGCTAATTATGCATTCAAAGATGGAGTGCCTAAAAAACATGGAGATCCGGGTATACCAACTATACCTTGCTCCATCAAAAAGAATTATCTACCATGTATACGTCATATGAGGAAGTGGCCGTCCATCGTCCAGTAAATGGCGGATTTTAGTCCTGCTCCTCGTCAGCATCGTCGTCCATACCGTCGATGTCTTCGGAGCCGTAATCAAGCGTGTCGGTTAAATCCTCGACTGTGGCTATGAAGTGGGTGGCGGGTGGGAAGCAAGATTCTCCATCATCAGCCCCTAGTTCGAACCGAACATAGTTCGGCTGTGAGCCCCCCACCAAGGACAGGTTCTTTAATGAGTTTAGCACATTGAGGGAGTCCCGGATTAAGGGGTCCTCAGGCGTCCGGCCTGTTATCCATGGGCCGGACTGATGGGCTGTGAAGACATGAACACCAAAGACCATACTCGTGTCTGGATTGGACTCTCCTTGACGTGGAAGGCAAGCTTGGCGACCAACTATGAAGATTCCTACTCATGTAACAGACTCCATGTAAACCCTAGATCCCCCCGGCGTCTATATAAACAGGAGGGGTTAGTTCAGAAAGGATATATACATTACCATAGTCATACAGTCTAGACTTCTAGGGTTTTGCCATTACGATCTCGTGGTAGATCCACTCTTGTAATACTCATATTCATCAAGATCAATCAAGCAGGAAGTAGGGTATTACGTCCATAGAGAGGGCCCGAACCTGGGTAAACATCATGTCCCCCGTCTCCTGTTACCATCGATCCTAGACGCACAGTTCGGGACCCCCTACCCGAGATCCGCCGGATTTGACATTGACATTGGTGCTTTCATTGAGAGTTCCACTATGCTGCCGGCAAAGGGCTCGATGGCCCCTTCGATCTTTAGTAATGACGTTGTCCAGGGAGAAACCTTCCTCCCCGGACAGATCTTCATATTCGGCGGCTTCATACTGCGGGCCAACTCGCTTGGCCATCTGGAGCAGGTCGATAGCTATGCCCCTGGCCATCAGGTCAGATTCGGAAGCTTGAACTACGTCGCGGACATCCATGGAGACTTGATCTTCAACGGATTTTAGCCCGCGGCGATCGCTCCCCCTCCCCCCGATGAACGTGGCTTAAATCTGTCATCGGGTCACACCCAGTAGATGGTTCCTGCTGCTGCAACGGCCTTAGAGCCAAAGCAGATCGCGCCATCCGAGGCCGCAGAGTCCGTGGCGTTGGAGCCGCACATGGACTGAACACCCTGCAATATTCGCTTTAACAGAACTTCGGACTTGTCTCCGGCTATAAGTTCCGGACTGTGTACGCCTGCGAACACCGAGCTAGATTGGTATCGATCTTTGAGTTCAGCGCCGCTGACATTTTCCAGCACTCGCCTTTGGGTGACGTGCTAAAATCTTTAAAGAATTTGTCCTTGGAGAAGGACTCACAGTCGAACTATGTCTGGTTCGAGCTAGAGACGGATGACGAGGAATTTTGCTTCCCACCCGCCACCCACTTCATAGGCATTGTCGATGACTTAACCGACGTGCTTGACTATGGCTCCGAAGACATTGACGGAATGGACGACGATGCCGATATGGAGCAAGGCCAAGACCCGCCATTCACCGGACGTTGGACGGCTACCTCTTCGAACGACGTGTACATGGTTGATACACCCAAAGGATCTGGCGATGACAACGAAGAGCCAGATGCGAATAAAAGCTCTGAGATGCAGTCCAAGCGCCGACGCCCCAAGCACCATTCTAAACCTCATCGCTCAAAGGACGACAACACTGGCACCGGAGAAAATAGTACTCCAGGCGACGCCGAAAACAATGAAGACCCTGCCGGAGCTGCATCAGAACAGGAGGAACACGGCAACATGCAAGACAACCCTGATAAACAGGCCATAGAAGATAACTCGGAGGACGATAGTTACCGTCCACCCTCCGAGGAGGAGACAAGCCTCTGCAACGAAGACTTCATCGTGCCTGAGGATCCTCTGGAGCAAGAGCGCTTTAAGCTTCAGCTTATAGCCAGTGTAAGGATCCTGAAAAAGAATCAACAGCAGCTTCAAGCTGAACAAGATCTGCTCGTCAACAGATGGACCGATGTCCTAACAGCCGAAGAATACGGCCTCAAGCGCCCATCCAAGAGCTATCCGAAATGCAGACTGCTACCTCAATTCGATGAGGAGGCACCGGAACACATATCTCTCTCGCGTAACGCGGAACAACCACCACGTGGTCGAGACAGGGCGGCCGACCGGCCACCCCGCGGTTGGGATAAAGCGGCAACTCAGGCCGAACAGCAGCCGGCCCCACCACCCCGAGGGGTTCAAGCTCGTCAATATCGAATCATACAACGGCAGAACTGATCCAGCAGTGTGGATCGAAGATTTTATTCTCCACATCCACATGGCCCGAGGAGATGACCTCCACGCCATCAAATACCTCCAATTAAAGCTCAAAGGACCAGCTCGACACTAGTTAAACAGCCTTCCTGAGAATTCCATCGGCAGTTGTGAGGACTTGGAAGAGGCTTTCCTTGATAACTTCCAAGGAACTTATGTCCGGCCACCAGATGCCGATACCTAAGCCACATAGTTCAACAACCCGGAGAATCAGCCAGAAAATTCTGGACAAGGTTCCTAACCAAAAAGAACCAGATCGTTGACTGTCCGGACGCCGAGGCCCTAGAAGCCTTCAAACACAACATCCGTGACGAATGGCTAGCATGCCACCTCGGCCAAGAAAAGCCAAAGTCTATGGCAGCCCTTACGGCACTCATGACCCGCTTTTGCGCGGGTGAGGACAGCTGGCTGGCTCGTAGCAAAAACACAGCCAGTGAGGTAGGCCCCACTGAGGCCAAGAACAGCACCAGCAAGCTCCGGCGCAATAGACACAAACGTCGAAGCAATGGCAACAACACCAATGACACCACAGTCAACGCCGGATTCAGTGGCTCCAAGTCCGGCCAATGGAAGAAGCCCTACAAAACAAACAACAAAGGACCTTCCAGCCTGGATTGCATACTCGACCGTCCGTGCTAAATTCACGGTACCCCGGATAAGCAAGCCAATCATACCAACAGGGATTGTTGGGCCTTCAAGCAGGCTGGCAAGTTAAACGCCTAAAACAAAGAAAAGGGATCACAAAATGTGGACGAGGATGAAGAGACCCGGCAGCCGAACACTGGGGGGTAGAAGAAATCCCCCTCCAAGTCAAAACGGTGAACATGATATATGCCACGCATATCCCCAGAAAGGAGCGCAAATGGGCACTCGGGGACGTCTACGCGGTAGAGACAGTCGCCCCAAAGTTCAATCCGTGGTCGTCATTCCCGATCACCTTCGATCATCGAGATCATCCGACTAGTATCCGCCATGGCGGTTTTGCCGCACTGGTCCTTGACCCAATCATCGACGGATTCCACCTAACACGAGTCCTGATGGATCGTGGAAGCAGCCTCAACCTGCTATACCAGGATACAGTACGGAAGAAGGGCATTAATCCCTCACGAATCAAACCAACAAAGACTACCTTTAAAGGAGTCATACCAGGCGTAGAGGCCCACTGTACGGGCTCAATCACGCGGAGGTGGTCTTTGGTTCTCCGGACAACTTTCAAAGCGAAGAGTTAATCTTCGATATCGTCCGCTTCCGCGGCGGCTACCACGCACAGCTCGGACGAACCGCGTTTGCTAGATTCAATGCAGTGCCACTCTATGCTTATGTAAAGCTCAAGATGCCCGGTCCACGCGGCATCATAACAATCAATGGCAATATAGAACGCTCCCTCCGAACAGAGGAGCACACCACCTCCCTAGCAGCAGAAGTACAGAACGGCCTTCTCAAGCAGCACCATAGTACGGCTGTCGAGTCCTCGGACATCATTAAGAGGTTCCGGACTACACTGCAACAGGACAGGCGCAGCTCGTCAAGAGCTCGACTAGCAATTCGGCCTCCGTCTCAGTCCCAATGAGGTAGTGGCATTCGTACCACGCGTACACAATTACGCACTCAAAATTCCATGGACATCGACGGAGGCACAAGATAGCCTGGGGTCTACAGTTCGGCCAGACCGATCCTGGACACACATACTTTTACTTCTTTTTCTTGTTTCAGGCACCTTTTTCCGCGGGCCTCATTGCAAGTCCTTTAGAAGGATTGGCATACAACGGAGGTAAGCAACACGGGTGTGTAGGGTAACCTTTATACGTTCTTCTTGACGGTATTCATACTTATTTCTCAGGACCCGCACGCTGCGCCCTATTGATTCTGGCATGTTAAATAGCCGGATACTTCTTGCACCATCTGTACAAGATACACCTTGACGTATCCATCCAGTTATAATAAAAATGGTTCGTGGCCCAGTTTCTGTGGTTTTCGCTTCTTACTGCGTTTTATTTCGATCTGCTTATTTGCTGCATCGACACTCTTTCGTTCATATTAGCGAGGCTACTGTCGCGCCCCTGTCTGGCAAACACAGTCCGAACACTTCTTATACATAAGTTCGGCACCCCGAATTTAGCATTATATGCATTGGCTCCGAATCATTTCTTTGGTCAATAGTTGGGTTGCTCGGCTCCTGTGCTTGCTACCCTACGTTCGCTCTATCGGCTAGGGTAGTAAAGGAGAACTCTGCGATTGTGCCTGGCTTTGACGAGACGAGCACCTCGATGAAAGCCAAAACTGACTGTCATGATATGGCGAGAGCCGGTCAGCTACTCGAGGGTTACAAATCATTGGAGATTTTTTTCCGCGTTATGCGAGAGATCGGCACTTCCCGATCAGATGCTAACAGTACTCTGGTTTAAACCAGGGGCTGCGCCCATGCTTTATTATAAAACACCTATGGCTAAGTGAGGGCGTTCAAGCCACAAAGTCTGATTGCCTTGTTCGTTGCACTAAACAACTCCTTCAAGGACCATGTAATTGGATCAAGATTGTTTAGGTTCCATCCCGAACACCTCCGTACTATGTACGTGAGGGTAGAAGCCGACGACTGGCCAACCCTCAAATTACACGCAACACGGCCGCACAGGAGGAAACAATTCAAAGCATAATAAAATTACTTTACAAAAACCGGCTTTGTTCCCATAATACAAGGCAAAGGCAACATGAATACATTTATTCAAATACAATGTCCTGCGAACATTGCGCCGCTACAAGTCGAGACCCCTCTACGACATCCGCGAAATATCGCTCGGGTGTGCGGTGCTCCTTGCCCCCCGGCGGCCCGCTGGCAACTTCAACAGCGTTCATCTTTGCCCACATCTTGCAGCGAGCGAAGGCCATACGAGCACCTTCAATACAGGCGGAGCGCTTGATGACGTCCAGCCGAGGACAGGCGTTCACCATCCGCCTCATGAGTCCAAAGTAGCTGCCAGGCATAGCTTCGGCTGGCCATAGACGGATTGTCAAATCCTTCATGGCTAATTCGGCCACCTTGTGCAGCTCCACCAGCTGTTTCAGCTGATTGGTGAAGGACACGGGAGGCTCTGACACCGCATATTGCGACCAGAAGATCTTATCTGTGGAACCCCCTCCTTCGGCTCGATAGAACTCCACGGTGTCCGATACACTGCGTGGTAGATCAACAAAAGCCCCTGGGGAACTCCGAACCCGGGTTAGTAAAAGGTACTGCTTCTCCGCATACTTGCTTTGCATCTTAAAAGCCTTATCCGCCGTGATCTTCTTGGCCTCCTGGATCTCCTGGAGGGCGTCCTGGGCCTCATTCCGTGCGGTCTCCGCGCACTGACGAGTCTTGGTGAGCTCGACCCCTTGAGCCGATGCATCATTCTCTAAGGTCTCACTTTTGTTAAATGCATCCTGGAGCTCCTGCTAGACTTCTTTGACCCGGGCCTTTAGCTTCTTACGGGCGGCTTGCTGCTAGACAGCCTTCTCCTCGGGCTTGCCCAGGGCCTCCCTCAGGGCCTCGACCTCGGTCGCGGCTTCTGCACGTATCAAAATACCGCTGTCAATATACAACGCTTATTCTTTCCCGAACATATAGCAGGTCGTTCCTCACCTTGCTTCTCCTGGAGCCGAATTCTAACCTCGCCGAGCTCGTTCTCGGTCCGCTCCGGCCTCCGCTTCAGTTCGGAGACCTCAGCAGCGTGCGAGGTTGCGGCCAACAGAGACGCCTGCTTATCGATATATATTCAGTCAGCCTCTTATAATCAAGGATTGATCCTCTACACGGTTCTTCTTGCCGAACACCGGACAGCGTCTCTGGGCTACGGACTACACGGGGGTTTTCTCTTTCTTACCTCGAAACCTGTTAACAGGCTGCTGCAGGCTTCATTCAGTCCGCTCTTGGCAGACTCAACCTTCTCGATAACCGCACCCATAAGGACACGGTGCTCGTCCACGACGGAGGCGCTTCGTAGCGCCCCCATCAGGTCATCCAGTGCTCCTGGATGGATAGGAGCCACTGGTGGAGGCGGCGCACCCCCCTCCTTCAAAGGGGGCTGCTCGCCCGACTCCGGAGCCATATGGGTCTCCGGAATCGAATTTGGCTGAAGGCCGAACTGGATACGGCCCTCTTCGCCTGTCTCCATGGGGATTGGCTCCCCCATGTGTCCGGCAGTGGAGGTCTCGCCTTGTGGCGCCTCCCAGACAATGTCCTAGGCTCCTCCCTTTGGAGCGGTCCTCCGGGACAACACTTCGGTGTCGTCCCTGGCCCCGAGGGAGTAAGCAGGCGGTGGCGACATGCTCGCCATCTCTGATGGAGCCAACGAACCTCCAGATGAGGATCGCTGGATAAGGTCACGGGCCGGACTGCAATAGCGTAGTTAACCATGTTAAAATAATAAAGAGAAAGGGCTGGATGTGTGCACAAATAAGCCTTTTCACTTACGATGCGACCTGGGGCTTAGTGCGGGGGCGCCTTTCTGGACTACTGTCAACGTCCCACGCGGTATTGATCGCTGGGGCGCCCTTCCCCTTTTTGGGTGCTTTCGCCTCCGGATGTGTCGAGGCCGCCCTCTTCTTCTTCTTCTCCTCGCGAGGAGGGTTGTTCTCCTCCTCCTCCTCCTCCTCCTCCTCCTCTTCCTCGTCATTGTCCTCAGGGACAGAGGAATGGGCCTCGTCATCTTCGGACGTCGTGTCCGAAGTGCCCTTGCGACGGGGGACACTCTTGGGCCCCTTGGCCTTCTTCTTGGCCTTCTTCTCCGGCGCCTTATATGGCGCCGGCACCAGCATCTTCACGAGGCGCGGGATGACCGGTTCTTCAGGCAGCGGAGCTGGACACTAGATCCGCTTCGCCCTTCCACCCAGTCCTGAGGGAGCAATACTAAAATCTCAGACATCATACTTGAAACATTTAAGTTGGGGATACATCAAAAGTAACATTTCTCGCTGGCGGGGTGTTTACAGTTGTGACTGGTTTCTCGTTGCCCTTAAAGAGCAACCTTCAGGCATCTTCGTGGGTGGTCTCGAAGAGCCTCAACAGGGTCCGATGTTTCTTTGGGTTGAAATCCCACAGAGGTCGTCCTCTGCGCTGGCATGGAAGAATCCGGCGTACTAGCATCACCTGGATCACATCGACGAGCTTGACGTCCTTGGCTATCATGCTCTGAACGCGCGTCTACAACGCTATTAGCTCATCAGACGAACACCAGTCCGAACTCTTCTCGACCCAAGAGGTGAGCCGCATGGGAGCACCGGAGCGGAATTCGGCAGCCGCGGCCCAGGTGGTGTCGCGGGGTTCTGTGATATAGAACCATTGTCTCTACCACTCCTTCACTATCTCCACAAAAATACCTTTCGGCCAGGAGACGTTGGGCAGCTTGCTCACCATGGCTCCTCCGCACTCCGCGTGCTGGCCGTCCACCACCTTCGGCTTCACGTTGAAAACTTTGAGCCACAGCCCGAAGTGGGAATGGATGCGGAGGAAGGCCTCGCACACGACGATAAACACCGAGATGTTGAGGAAAGAATTCGGGAACAGATCATGGAACTCTACCCCGAAATAATACATTAGCCCGCGAACGAAGGGATGGAGTGGAAACCCTAGCCCGCAGAAGAAATGGGGGATGAATACCACCCTCTTTGTAGGCTCCGGCGTGGGGACGACTTGTCCCTCGGCCGGTAGACGATGGGCGATCTCCTTCACCAAATATCCGGCCGCCCGAAGCTCAGTAATGTCCTCCTCCTTGACGGAGGAGACCGTCCACTTGCCCTGACCACCGGATCCGGACATGGTTGCTTGAGTGGAAAGGAGATGAGAACTTGGGCGCTGGAGCTTGAGATCGGAAAGGCGGAGACAGAGAGAGAGCGTGAGGAGAGGAAAAGGGAATCCTTAGCCCCTTATAAAGGCAGCAAATATTAAACGCCTCCTCACCCGCCTTAGGATTCGCCTGTTCCCAAGGGCTGTATAAACGACACGGTTGAGTTACCCATGCCCACATTGATGAGAATCCCGCAATAAGGGGACACGATCTCTGTTTCGACAAGACGTGCCAATAGCAACCGCGTCTCGAAACATGGGATGGTAGAAGAAAAACGGTTCGAAATTATGACCAGACAGACGCGATGTCATGTTGAAAAGAAGCTGTCAACAGATTAGATTCGTGCAAATATTATATTCTCTCTACGGTTGTGTATGGTGTGTGTAACAGATCTGGATACAATCATCGCATCCGAAGACTATCTTGGAGTTCGGAAAAAGGGGAACCTGCCTTGCAATGCCGAAGACAATCTGCGAGCTCGACTCCTTGTCATTAAAAGCGGGGTTCAGGGGCTACTGAGGGAGTCCCGGATTAAGGGGTCCTCGGGCGTCCGGCCTGTTATCCATGGGCCGGACTGATGGGCTGTGAAGACATGAAGACCGAAGACCGTACTCGTGTCCGGATTGGACTCTCCTTCGCGTGGAAGGCAAGCTTGGCGACCAACTATGAAGATTCCTTCTCATGTAACCAACTCCATGTAAACCCTAGATCCCCCCCCCCCGTGTCTATATAAACCAGAGGGGTTAGTCCAGAAAGGATATATATATTACCATAGTCATACATGCTAGACATCTAGGGTTTAGCCATTACGATCTCGTGGTAGATCCACTCTTGTAATACTCATATTCAGCAAGATCAATCAAGCAGGAAGTAGGGTATTACCTCCATAGAGAGGGCCCGATCCTGGGTAAACATCGTGTCCCCCGTCTCCTGTTACCATCGATCCTAGACGCACAGTTAGGGACCCCCTACCCGAGATCCGCCGGTTTTGACACCGACACACATCACCCAAAGGTGAGTGTTGGAAGATGTCTGCGGTGCTGAATTCGAAGATCGATAAACGATCAAGTTCGGCGTTCGCGGGCTCATATGGTTCGGAACTTATGACCGGAGATGAGTCCGTAGTTCTGGTGGCACCGGTATCATGTGAGATTAAGTCCACGTGCGGCTCCAACGCCGGGGAATTTGTGGCCTCCGTAGTGGGGTTGAGTCTCCCGTCCTTGGATGGCGCAGTATGTTCCGGATCTAAGGCTGGAGCAGTTACAGGAGCTATCTCCTGAACGCGGTCCAACGACAGATTTAGGTTATGTTCGTCGAGGTGACTAGGAGCGGCCGTCGCGGTCTCGAATCCGGCAAAGATCAAGGCTCCACGGATGTCCCGTATCATCACATAGCCTATACCATGTTAATGCATCTCCCTTCAAAGATAAAGGGAAGACCTTCTTCTTAATAAAATCACCAGGTATACCTGCAAGCTTAAATAATCCACAAACTTCATCCACATATATTAGGTGCTCATCAGGATGCTTTGTTCCATCTCTTGCATAAGGATTAGCTAGCAGTTTTTCTAACATACCCAAAGGAATCTCAAAGTGGACATTTTCATTTTCAGTAGGTTCAGTAGGTTGTGGGGCAACTCTTTGCTCTACTGGTCGGGGTGAAGATACCCCGAACAAGCCCCTCAGAGGATTACTTTCCATACTGACAAGTGACAGTAAATTCAGCACACTATATAAATTTTTCCTTACCAAATTCCACCTACCAAAGGCGCTTCACCCGACAGCGGCCTTTAAAAGAGTCTTGATGACCCACAAGTATAGGGGATCTATCGTTGTCCTTTCAATAAGTAAGAGTGTCGAACCCAATGAGGATCAGAAGGAAATGATAAGCGGTTTTCAGCAAGGTACTCTCTGCAAGCACTGAAATAATAGGTAACAGATAGTTTTGTGATAGGATAATTTGTAACGAGCAACAAGTAACAAAAGTAAATAAAGTGCAGCAAGGTGGCCCAATCCTTTTTGTAGCAAAGGACAAGCCTGGACAAACTCTTATATAGGTAAAAGCGCTCCCGAGGACACATGGGAATTATCCTCAAGCTAGTTTTCATCACGTTCATATGATTCACGTTCGGTACTTTGATAATTTGATATGTGGGTGGACCGGTGCTTGGGTGATGTCCTTACTTGGACAAGCATCCCACTTATGATTAACCTCTATCGCAAGCATCCGCAACTACAACAAAAGTATTAAGGTAAACCTAACCATAGCATGAAACATATGGATCCAAATCAGCCCTTACGAAACAGCATAAACTAGGGTTTAAGCTTCTGTCACTCTAGCAACCCATCATCTACTTATTACTTCCCAATGCCTTCCTCTAGGCCCAAATAATGGTGAAGTGTTATGTAGTCGACGTTCACATAACACCACTAGAGGGTAGACAACATACATCTCATCAAAATATCGAACGAATACCAAATTCACATGACTACTAATAGCAAGACTTCTTCCATGTCCTCAGGAACAAACGTAACTACTCACAAAGCATATTCATGTTCATGATCAGAGGAGTATTAATATGAATATAGGATCTGAACATATGATCTTCCACCAAATAAACTAACTAGCATCAACTACAAGGAGTAATCAACACTACTAGCAACCTACAGGTACCAATCCTAGACTTGGAGACAAGAATTGGATACAAGAGATGAACTAGGGTTTGAGAGGAGATGGTGCTGGTGAAGATGTTGATGGAGATTGCCCTCTCTCGATGAGAGGAGCGTTGGTGATGACGATGGCGATGATTTCCCCCTCCCGGAGGGAAGTGTCCCCGGCAGAACAGCTCTGCCGGAGCCCTAGATTGGTTCTGCCAAGGTTCCGCCTTGTGGCGGCGGAGTCTCGTCCCGAAAGCTTGCTTATGATTTTTCTTCGGACGAAAGACTTCATATAGCATAAGATGGGCACCGGAGGGCCAACAAGGGGCCCACGAGGCAGGGGCGCGCCCAGGGGGGTAGGGCGCGCTCCCCACCCTCGTGGCCAGGTGGAGGCCCCCCTGATGTATTTCTTCCGCTCAATATTTTTTATTATTTCCAAAAATAACTTTCGTGGAGTTTCAGGACTTTTGGAGTTGTGTAGAATAGGTCTCTAATATTTGCTCCTTTTCCAGCCCAGAATTCCAGCTGCCGGCATTCTCCCTCCTTATGTAAACCTTGTAAAATAAGAGAGAATAGGCATAAGTATTGTGACATAATGTGTAATAACAACCCATGATGCAATAAATATCGATATAAAAGCATGATGCAAAATGGACGTATCAACTCCCCCAAGCTTAGACCTCACTTGTCCTCAAGTGGAAGCCGATAACGATAAATATGTCCACATGTTTAGAGGTAGAGGTGTCGATAAAATAAAATACGGCCATGAGGGCATCATGATTGTTCTCATAACAGCAACATATAGGGATAATGTCATATGATTTCTTATGCTCAAGTAATAATCTATTCACAATGCAAAGTATGAATCAGAAACTTTATTGAGAACTAACAAACTATAATCTCAGTCACTGAAGCAATTGCAATTTATCATAACATCAGAAAGAGTCTATGCCAGAGCTTTCTAGCAAGTCCACATACTCAACTATCATTTGGTCTTTCATAATTGCTAACACTCACGCAATACTTGTGGTTACGGAGTTTTAATCGGACACAGAGAAATATAGGGCCTTATAGTTTTGCCTCCCAACCTTTTAGCTCACGGGTAATGTCAACAATAATAATTCATGCTAACCTACATCCAATTAGATATATATATATATATATATATATATATATATATATATATATATATATATATATATATATATATCGGATCTTTCCAACATCATGTGCTTGCCAAAGGATAAAATATAAAAAGGAAAGGTGAAGATCACCATGACTCTTGCATAAGGTACAAGATAATAATAAAAGATAGGCCCTTCGCAGAGGGAAGCAGAGGTTGCCATGCGTTTTCAGGGTTGGATGCACAAAATCTTAATGCGGAAGAACGTCACTTTATATTGCCACTTGTGATATGAACCTTTATTATGCAGTCCGTCGCTTTTATTTCTTCCACATCACAAGATCATACAAAGCTTATTTCCTCCACACCAATCAATCATACATATTTAGAGAGCAATTTTTATTGCTTGCACCGATGACAACTTACTTGAAGGATCTTACTCAATCCATAGGTAGGTATGGTGGACTCTCATGGCAAAACTGGTTTAAGGGTTTTGGAAGCACAAGTAGTATCTCTACTTGGTGCAAAGAATTTGGCTAGCATGAGGGGGAAAGGCAAGCTCAACATGTTGGATGATCCATGACAATATACTTTATCTCAGATATAAGAAAACATAACCCATTACGTTGTCTTCCTTGTCCAACGTCAACAGATATTTTAATGAGTGCTCCCAATCATAAAAGATGTCCAAGATAGTATATTTATATGTGAAACCTCTCTTTCTTTATTACTTCCTATTAATTGCAACGATGACCAAAGCTATGTTTGTCAACTCTCAACAATTTTTAATCATCATACTCTTCCTATGTGAAGTCATTACTCTCCATAAGATCAATATGATCTCTTTTTATTTATTTTTATTCTTTCTTACTATATTTATTCACTCAAGATCATAGCAAAATAATCAAGCCCTTGACTCAACACTAATCTTTATTATATATAGCTCACAGACTCGATTACATAGAGAGATCATAAAGCAAAACTCAAAACTAGATCATACCAAAACTTTATCCTACTAGATCAAGATACTACTAATAGGATCGAACTAAGAAAAACGGTAAAGATAGGAGTGTGATGGTGATACGATACCGGGCACCTCACCCAAGCAAGAAACACTAATGGCAACCCTTCGAGTCGACGAAATTCATAAAATTCTCCGCGACCGTATTGAACAATATAATAGGAAAGTAGGGATTAAGAATATAGGTCACGTAGTTCAAGTGGGGGATGGGATTGCTCGTATTATAGGTCTTGGTGAAATAATGTCAGGTGAATTAGTTGAATTTGCAGAAGGTACTAGGGGTATTGCTCTGAATTTGGAATCCAAAAATGTTGGGATTGTATTAATGGGCGATGGGTTGATGATACAAGAGGGAAGTTTTGTAAAAGCAATAGGAAGAATTGCTCAGATACCCGTGAGTGAGGCTTACTTGGGTCGTGTTGTAAATGCTCTGGCTAAACCTATTGATGGGAAAGGCGAAATTATAGCTTCCGAATCTTGCTCAATTGAATCTCCCCATATGATTATGTCTCCTTTGCTGGTGAAGAAGATGGAGTTGTTGATGATGGGTAATCGCACATCGAGCGTAAGAGATCCTCTAACTTGCGGATAATGCCCTTGAGTGCGACAATATGCTCCTTCAACAAAATATTTTCACAGGTGAGATAATTGTTTTGTATACGAGCTAACTCAATCATCTTGAAAGCTTTGATCTCAGTTGGGGTAAGAAGATTGTGATCAAGTTGAAGGGTGTCTCCTGCTGCCGGGCCTTGGTCCTGCGTGGCCTTCTTGATCCCTTCATCCTTGTTGATCTCCACGGGTTCTTCCCTCTTTAGCTCTATCTTCATTAGCCAAGCATCGTTGTCACCATTGTTGGAGGAGGGGGACGACATGATGCCTGGCTTTGACAACCCTGACATAAAACATCTCGAAACAACAATAGAGGACAATTGCGTGATACAGGAGTCAAAACCTTCGGGAGATTATATAATGAATTTTTACCCACCAAAATACGTATTGTGTAAGAAAACGGAGTCGGGAGAGCGCACGAGGTGCCCACGAGGTAGGGGGCGCGCCCAGTAGGGTAGGGCGCGCCCTTCACCCTCGTGGGCGCCTCGTGTCCTTCCCGGACTGCTTCTTATATTTCTATTTTTCTAAATATTCCAAAACGGAGAAATATTGCCTCTAGAACTGTTTTGGAGTCGGTTTACTTACCGTACCACATACCTATTCCTTTTCAGAGTCTGAAACGTTCCGGAAAGTGTCCCTTATGTATTCCTCCGGGGTTACGGTTTCAATAATATTGGTTTCAACATTTATAGGATTACCTGAGATATAGTGTTTAATTCTTTGACTGTTCACCACCTTCGGATTTGTGCCTTCGAAGTTGTTGATTTTCAAGGCACCGGAACGATAGACCTCCTCGATAACGTAAGGGCCTTCCCATTTAGAGAGAAGTTTTCCTACAAAAAATCTTAAACGAGAGTTGTATAACAATACATAATCACCTACATTAAACTCACGCTTTTGTATTCTTTTGTCGTGCCATCTTTTAACTTTTTCTTTAAACAACTTGGCATTTTCATAGGCTTGGGTTCTCCATTCATCAAGTGAGCTAATGTCAAATAACCTCTTCTCACCGGCAAGTTTGAAATCATAATTTAGCTCTTTAATATCCCAATAAGCCTTATGTTCTAGTTCGAGGGGTAAGTGACATGCTTTTCCATAAACCATTTTATACGGAGATATACCGATAGATTTTTGTATGCAGTTCTATAAGCCCATAATGCATCATCCAGTTTCTTGGACCAATTCTTTCTAGATCTATTAACAGTCTTTTGCAAAATTAATTTGAGCTCTCTATTACTCAATTCTACTTGACCACTAGACTGCGGGTGATAAGGAGATGCAATTCTATGATTAATATCATATTTAGCAAGCATTTTACGAAAAGCACCATGAATAAAATGTGAACCACCATTAGTTACTAAATATCTAGGGACTCCAAACCTCGGGGAAATAACTTCTTTAAGCATTTTAATAGAAGTGTTATGATCAGCACTACTAGTTGGAATAGCTTCTACCCACTTAGTAACGTAATCAACAGCAACTAAAATATGTGTGTAACCATTAGAGGCAGGAAAAGGTCCCATATAATCAAAGCCCCAAACATCAAATGGTTCAATAACAAGTGAATAGTTCATAGGCATTTCTTGACGTCTACTAATATTACCAATTCTTTGACATTCATCACAAGACAAGACGAACTTACGGGCATCCTTGAAGAGAGTAGGCCTGAAAGTGCAAGTTATCAACTAGAGGGGGGGGGGTGAATAGGCGATTTTTGGGAAAGTCTTCAAAACATGGATGTTTCGAAGAAAAACAATAGAAATGACCTAATTGATATGCAGCAGAAGGTAAACTACAACAAGCAAACCATAGTCAAGTATGCAATAACGTGAAAGTACAAGACTAATAGCAGCTTGGTAGTAAGGATCAAGATGGAAGATAGTGAGAAGCCAATCAACAAAAGTAGTCAAGCAATAAAGTCAAAAAGGTATGATAGATAGGCAATGACTTCACGAAGACAAACTCTAAGTAAAGAGCTAAGTAAAGAGAGGGAGAAGATAGAACCAGTCACTTGTTGAAGACATATGATTTGTTGGACCAGTTCCAGTTGCTGTGACAACTGTACATCTGGTTAGGGAGGCTGAGATTCAACTCAGAAGACCGCGTCTTCACCTTATTCCCCTTGAGCTAAGGACACACAGTTCTCGCCCAATCACTCTGGTAAGTCTTCAAGGTAGACTTCCGAACCTTCACATACTGCGTTCACCGGCAATCCACAATGACTCTTGGATGCTCAGAACGCGACGCCTAACCGGCTGGAGGATTCACAATCCTCAAGTGTAATAAGTCTTCAGTCACACAGCACAGAAAGACTTGATGATGCCTAACACTCTTTGGCTCTGGGTGTTTGGGCTTTGTCCTCGCAAGGTTTTCTCTCTCAAAGGCTTCGAGGTGGGTTGCTCTCAAAGCGACAAAAGCCGTGCACTAACTCTGAGCAGCCACCAATTTATGGTGTAGGGGTGGGCTATTTATAGCCATAGGCAACCCGACCTGTTATGTCCGAAATGACCACAGGTCACTAAGGAACCGACACGTGTTCCAACGGTCGATTTCAAACACACACGACAACTTTACTTGGGCTACAAGCAAAGGCGACTCATCCACTCTGGATAAGTTTTGCTCTCATTGTCTTCGCTCGAAGACATAGGATTCAGGTTGAGCATCACTTGATCATTCTAACTTTGATCACTTGGACCCCACTTAGCGAAGACGGTGGTTCCTATGACTCAACAAAGAAGAAAAGGAAACAACGAAGCGACACGTCTTCAAGGCTCCATAGTCTTCACTCAATGTCTTCTCATGTCATAGTCTTCAATGTGAATATCTTCACATGCCACCATTGTCGTCAATGTCTTCATACATTTTTAGGGGCCATCTCCGGTAGGTAAACCGAATCAATGGGGGACACTACCTGCGTTATCCTGCAATTCTCACAAACGCATTGGTCCCTCAACCACATTTGTCGTCAATACTCCAAAACCAACTAGGGGTGGCACTAGATGCACTTACAATCTCCCCCTTTTTGGTGATTGATGACAAACTGGTTGAAGTTTTCAACGGGGATAAAGTATGTGAAATCGTAAAGGATAGGGAATTGTCTTCATAAGTGGCAAAAGGCTCCCCCTGAAGATGTGCATATAAGTAGTTTGCTTTTGGAATGCAAATGCACATGGCAGGTTGTACTTGTGGAGATCCTCTTCACCTTATGAAGATAATTCATCATGCATGAAATGATATAACTAAGAGAATGACATGCATAATGAAAAATGGACGTCTGCAGTATGATCTAAGTGCGGAAGTTATCATCGCACATGCGGAATTTATCATCGCACTGAGTAAAGCAAATAAGTAGCAGGCGACCATCGAGTTTAAGTGTTACAACTCAAAGAACCAAATGTATCAAAAGCGAGAGTTGTAAACACTAGGCAAAATATTATGCAACCGCCCTTATGAACCCGCTTGAAGACTATCAAACTCATATGCTTCTCCCCTTTTGTCGATGGGACCAAAAGGTTTGAAGACATAGAGCGTCTACTCGTCCTCTTCGAAGTAGATGATGCAGCAGGGTTGTCGTTGTTGGTTGGCGGTGCGAGGCGAACTTGGTGCGATGTCGTCGGAGCGAAGTAGTAGGCGGTGAAGTAGCATCGGCTTCATCATCGATCACTCTGGCATTGGCAGTTGCAGCGGAGGAAGAATAGTCGAGTCTTCAAGTGATGGAGTTTGTCGAGGATTGCATTCCATGGAGGTGGAGTCAAACTTGAAGCGTTCGGTGAAGCCATCGTCTTGAAGATCTGCTTGACCTTGAGCAGAGGTCAAACTCTTCCATGATCGCCGACAGGTCTCGTGAGTGACAAAAGCATTCTTGGTGGCAAGGTTTCGAATGCGATTGACATCCACCAAGAGGCTTTGCATTTGTCAATTGAGCCAGGAGTGATGCTTATCTTGTTTCTGATGCAGTGCCACAAGAAGTTCTCGGTTATTTAGGACGCGAGAGCGCTTCCGAGGCCTTTGTGCAATAGTGCTCTCAGTAGCTTCAGTTTGTGCACGGTGAGGCAGACGAGTGTTCCCAGCCAGAGGATAGACACGAGATACTGCTTGGACGCCTTCCATGGGTTGAGAGAAGCTATGGTGATCTGCATTCGAAGACAAAGTGGCGCTTTGGCAGGCTCGGGGTATATGGCTTCAAGCTGACATATCAACCTCTGGTAGAAAGATCGATGATTGCGGCGGAGGGCGATAGTTGATAGCGAGTGCATCTTGATGAGGCGCATGACCCATGGAGCATAAAATTTCAGACCAAAAGATCTCGATCCAGGCGTAGCCAATTGCGGATGAAGAATTCTTGCGTATTGAAGCTGATGCCATTGAGGATGTAAAGACCAATGTCTTCATGGCTCCTTCAAGTTTTGCAGATGATGAATGCCCTTTGATAGGCCATAGAGTTACCGATGATGTGATATTTTGTACGAGGTAGATACTCAAGGTCATCAAACAAAGAAGTCCTGAGGGTATTCAGCATCATGTGGCAGTGGCTTCATCATGCTCAACATCTGACTCATGTTGGGCTCTGGCTTATGAAAGATGCTCTCCAGTGCATCGCGGTGGAATTGACAACCAGGTTCAAACAACTCTCCAGGAGTGGGTAGGCCTGTGAGCTCAATGACGTCAAGAGCTTTGGCTTCATGACGAACATTTCCTGTCATCCACTCGAGAACCCATGTCTTCGTATCTCTGTAGTAGCCAGCGGATGTGGAGGGTAGCATAGAATTGAAGCAAAGTTCTTCATTCCGGTGTTCTTTATGCATTCTGAAGCCGAGCAGACCTGCATCTCGAAAGCAGTCAAGTGCTTCTTCTAAGCATGGCAGTCCGGCAATGGCTTCGGTGTCGAGGCGCATATGAGGGAAAATGCACCCTTGATCATACAGAACGCAGGGGTAATAGCTTCGTTGCTGATAGCTCCAGAAACGGTCAGATGATATCCTTGGCCTTGTGTAGGGGTTCTTTGCTCTGTCAAAGAAAGTGTTGTGGGCTTTGAAGCCATTTGCATTGGAAGACCCTATAGAGGTGGCAATGCCTGGAAACCTTGGCAGTTGTGGCTTTGGTTTCTGGACCTGAGGCCTATGCGCAATATGATATTCAAACTGAGGACCAGAGGCATGAGGCGGAGGGACTAGAACAGGCCATCTTAATGTGATTAGCTGACCATAGTTGTATGCTTGCTCAATTGTGTAGGGCCTTGGTGGCGGAACTGGAGCAGTGGCAACAACTGAGGCTTCAGGCTGCTCAGCAGATGCTTCAGGAGCAGGTGCCTCATTGGCTTCAGGCACATTTCCTTCATTGGCTTCAGGAGCTGTTGGTGCAGGCTCCACATTTGCTTCAGCCATGACCATGTCATTGGCTTCATTGGTGTTGGAGGTGGCAGCCTCAATGTTTTCAACCTCCACTTGATGAGCTGGAGGGTCGGGCACTAGCACGTTGATATCAGGAATAACTTCTTCAATAATAGGGGGAGTAGGGACACGTTCTTCTTCTTCTTGGGTGTCTTCGGCTGATGCAGCCGGACTGTCTTCAGCAGCTTTGGCTTCAAACTCGGAGACATTCACAGTTGGAGTGGCTTCTAAAAACACTTGACGTGCAACAGGTTGGTGGTGCACTTCTCCTTCTGGAACGCTCGAGAGAGGTACTTGAGGCCTTTGACCTTTGCGAAGCCTGCGAAATGTTGGCGACGCCTTTGGAGATGGGGTTGCCTGGGCCTCAAAGTCTTCCTCTTCTTATTGTTGTTGGGGAGTGACTTGTTGTTGTTGGGGAGTACTAGGGGAGTCTTGTTGTTGTGGGTGATCTGCCTATGATGCATCCTGTGCAATTGGCGTCAGAGGACGACCAATGCTGATGAGTTCGCTGTTCGTGAGAACAGGCGATGATACCGGGTTTGGTTCGATCTGAGGAAGAACTTCATCATCTTCAACATTGTCATGGTGACCAATGTCTTCAGCAGCGATGGGATCAACTGCTGGAATGTCTTCAGCTTCATGAGCCTCTGTGGAAGCAGGCTCATGAACTATCATCCGTCGTTCTTGGATAGCAGAGGCAGGGCGAACCATTGAAATGGGTTCAACAACCAAGGGCTCTGTGGGAGAAGCCTGATTCTTCTTGGTCTTGAGCTTCTTCTTGGAGGGAGCAGCATCAGAGGCTTCAGGATGTTTCCTCTTTCTGGCTTCAGCCTCAGCAGCCCTCGTCTTCTTCTGTTCAGAAGCGGTTGACCTGACTTTTGGCTTCGAGCGAGTCATGCTGCTTGGGAAGACTATGCGGGGTTCTTCCTGCCTTGAAGGTGCAGCTTGATCAGTTGATAGCTTCTTCCTCTTTGCAGCCATTCTGGGGTCAATGCCAGGACGGCCAAGAGCCTTGCGCTTCTCAGCCTCATTGTAGGCTAGCACACACTTGTCAGCCAGACTCTTCATGCGCTCACAAGAGCCTCTGGCTTATTCACGCTTCTTGAGAAAGGCTTCTTTGAGCTCGTGCAGCATGATCTTGAAGTTTTTGACATCTTGCACGCTGAGCGCAGCCATATGCTTCTTGAACTGAGCCTTCTCATAGTCAATCTTATGCTTCAGTTCAACAATGCGATGAGCAAGAGCTAGCTCAGAAGCAATGGCGCCATTGAAGGAGACGCTGAGGCCAATAGGAAGTTGCAGATCTTCAAAGCTGATGTTTGGGGTGTCAAACCACTCATCAATGAAGTGATGGATGATTGCCACATCAAAGAGAGGCAAATTGTTGAAAATTTCTGCTTCTTCTTTGCTCTTGATAAGTTGCTCAAGGGCATCATCGCAAGATCTTCATCATGGACATATCAATGTGCTCTTCTCATGAGAATGGCAGCAGGAGTCGATGTCGATTCGGTATTCTTGACAATTTTCTTTTCTTCTCCGTCTTCTTGGAGATACGGGATTGATCTTCAGACTGCACACTGGCTTCACGAGGTGCAGTGGCTAGTGGCTTCACACGTGAAGCTTTTGGAGGAGCAGCTGACTTTGAAGCCTTAGCCTTCTTTTGCTTCTGCAGCTCTGGTGCAGGAGCAGGAGCAGGAGCTGGGACTTCATCAGAGTCAGCATCGTCATCAGAGTGATCCACTTTGGCACCTTGGACCAAGATGTAAGTGATGAGGCCATCAAGGTTTGAAAAGGACCGATGACATTGGGTTCGACATCACGAGCCGTCGGCCGCGGGAGCAGAGGACCAGGGTTGAAGTCTAATCCCAATGACTTCTTGTTTTCCTTGGCGAAGCCTTTGCGTCTTTGGAAGTTGCGCTTGAAGAGATTATCGCCACGACACCGAGTAATGGCGTTGGGTCGGCATTCTCGGTGAGGTCCACGGACCATACAAGGATAGAAACCTTGTGCAATAGCTTCAGCCATGTTCTTGGGTGGAAGGCCTCGAAGAGAATATCACCCCAAGGGCTTCGATAGCATTCTTCTCGGCGTATTCTGGGTCACGAAATTGTACTTGAACCATTGTTCAGCCCAATATCGGCGAATCCATTGGATTCGTGTCTTCTTATTGATTGTAATTCTCTTGGGATCTGTCTTGTAAAGCTCGTGAGGTCATCAGTGAGATCTTTTGAGGTTCCCCACGACAATCGCCCGCCACCCTTCCTAACTGATTTATCTGCAGCCATGAACTTCAAACTGAATGGCTTCAACACGTTCAAAGGCTTCAAAGGCTTGCGTTTGCTGGACAAACAGAGGCGGCTTCGGGAGAGTTAAGTTGATGCTGTAAGAATTCTGCAAATGAATGCAGACTATGAGAACCAAGGGATTCTCCCACGGACATGTACATGTGACAACATTAGAGATGCGAGGGAAGGGGAAGAGGTCATATGCATTCTTAGAAAATTTTGAAGATAAATCAGTTTGAAGACATTGACCTCATGATGCGAAGACATTCACTTATACGCCGAGAGTTGGTTCCAGATTTGTACGAATCCGTGAATAAGTACAAGTGAGGAATCTAACTAGTTGTGAAGCTTAATTGAATATACTAGGCAGTATGAGATGCAGACAGAATAGATCTAACATTGTATAGGCAGAAACCAATTTTGGTAAGAAGGATGAATCTTTAAGGATCAAAAAGATGGTAAAAATAGAGTTATATTTACCACTCGAAGAACTGCTAGACGGGAAGAAAAGGAGGCCGAGCAGTTCAATCCACCGTGCCCTAACTTGGCGACGGAGGACACCTACGGCGGCGGCGGAGAGGACGATGTTCGCGGCCGGCGTGAAGACGGCGTCGGAGAAGTCGCGGCAGCTAAGCGCCGTCGCCCGGCGTCGTCGAGCTAAGCGGTGGTGCTAGGGTTTTGACGAGGTGGAGAGGTGGAAGAAGGTTTTCTTTACCGCAAGGGACATGTATTTATAAGGAGGTGTGCGGCACAGCGCAATTACGCAGAGTGCCCTGGCGGTTCACACATCGAGGGGCACGTGGCAAGCATGCAACATACTCTGAGTTGTCCCACGTTCCCCACGCCCGGAGTTTGTCGGATGGTCGTTCAAGCTTCCGGATTTCAACGATGAAGGATGAATCATTTAAAACAGACTTAAAGTTTGTCTCGTGTCTTCTGGCGACAAGGACGCAGAGAAGACATTCGACGATTTCAATAGAATGCATATGATTTGGACAGATAGAGTTTGAGATAGAAAGCATAGAGAGATTAGGGTCCGATCACATTCACTTAGTTCAAAAGATTCAACTTGGAAGACATAGCTATAAGTGAATGTTGTAGAGAGAACAATATATATATATATATATATATATATATATATATATATATATATATATATATATATATATATATATATATATATATATATATATATATATATATATATATATATATATATAGCGACAACCAAATCAACATAGTGAAGAATATCATGAAGATAGGTTGAAGTTGAAGACAAATCAAATGCGAAGATATTGCGTAAATAACGCCATGAGTGAAACACTTCAAACAAAGAAATTTGGTGGTGGCGTTACCCACCGTATAGGAAGTATTAGACCTGGACACGGTGCACAATTATCGTGGCGCTCCAAGTCAAATTCACGTTAATGTATTCACACTCGAATGTAAGTCTTCATTGATTGAAGATATACTTTACTCGTGTGTTGCACATCTAAGTCATCAACATGCATAAGTGTTAGGATGTGTGCTTGATCACGGGACATTTGAGGATTCCAAGATATTTAGCTCACACCGTAACTTGCGAAACCTTTTCTCATCCAAGGGCTTTGTGAAGATATCGCCAATTGCTCTTGGTGTTGGCGTGAATGATGTCAATATCTTTCTTCATGACATGATCCCCGAGAAAATGATGGCGAATTTCAATGTGCTTTGTCTTCGAGTGTTGGACTGGATTGTTGGAAATCTTGATGGCGCTTTCATTGTCACAGAAGAGAGGTACTTGTTTGATTGATGCCATAGTCCTTGAGAGTTTGCTTCATCCATAGAAGCCGAGCACAGCAAGATCCAATGAGAATGTATTCAGATTCAGCAGCTTGAGAGTGATACAGTTCGCTTCTTTGAAGACCAATGACAAGTGATCGTCCCGTAAAGTGACATGTGCTCGATGTAGACTTGCGATCCACCTTGTCACCAAAGCATAATCAGCATCCGAAAATCCAACCAAATCAAATTTTGAGCCCTTTGGATACCATAATCCGAGTGTTGGGGTGTGAGCCAAATATCGAAGAATTCGCTACACGCCTAAGTGATGCGATTCCTTTGGTGCCGCTTGGAATCGAGCACACATGCAAACACTAAGCATGATATCTGGCCTAGATGCACATAGGTAAAGTAAGGAACCAATCATGGAGCGGTATACCTTTTGATCGAACTCTTTACCATTGTCGCGGGACCCGGATGGTGTTTGGCGGCATTGGCATCGTGTATCCTTTGCAATCTTGCAAGTACAAACTTCTTGAGACAATCTTGGAGGTATTTTTCTTGAGATATAAAGATGCCATTCCTTTGTTGTGAATTTGAAGACCAAGGAAGAACTTGAGCTCTCCCATCATGGACATCGATATTGTTCTTACATCATGTATCCAAATTCATCACTATACTTCGGTTGGTGCGGCCAAGATAATGTCATCCACATATATTTGGCATACAAACAGTTCACCATCATATGTCTTCGTGAAGAGTGTGGGATCAAGGGATCCAGGTTTGAAGCCTTTGCTCTTGAAGTCTTTGATCGTATCATACCGGTAGCGAGGAGCTTGTTTGAGGCCATCTGATTGCTTTATTTAGCTTGTACACCATATCAACATGTTTTGGATCTTCAAAGCCAGGTGGTTGAGCGACATATACTTCTTCTTCAATCTTGCCGTTGAGAAATGCACTCTTCACATCCATTTGATAGAGCAAGATGTTGTGGTGGTTAGCATAGGCTAGTAGTATGCGAATAGCTTCAAGCCTAGCTACAGGAGCAAATGTTTCATCGAAGTCAATTCCTTCAACTTGAGTATATCCTTGAGCCACAAGACGTGCTTTGTTTCTGACGACTTGACCATTCTCATCTTGCTTGTTTCGATATATCCATTTTGTGCCGATTATGTTATGCTTGTGAGGGTCTGGACGCTTGACAAGTTCCCAAACATTGTTCAGCTTGAATTGTTGAAGTTCTTCTTGCATAGCTTGTATCCATTCTGGTTCCATAAAGGCTTGACAACTTTCTTGGGTTACGATATTGACACAAAAGAAAAGTGCCCTGAAATTTGCTAGCTGTGTTGCTCTTGAGCGAGTAAGCGGACCAGGTGCATTGATGCTATCGATTATCTTCTCAATCTGTACTTCATTTGCAACTCGAGGATGAACTGGATGAAGACTTTGCTCATGCTGATCATTGTCATCATTGGGAGGATTGTCTTCAGGCTGAGCATTGTCTTCAGGTTGGTTAGGTGCAGAAATGATAAGTTCTTCTTCAGGCTGTGCTTCAGAAGGCATGATTTCACCAGTTCCCATTAGCTTGATAGATTCGCTGGGCTGAGCTTCGTCTAGTGTACTTGGCAGCAACTCTCTTTGTGAACCATTGGTTTCATCAAATTGAAGGAAATATGCCCTAGAGGCAATAATAAAGTTATTATTTATTTCCTTATTTCATGATAAAAGTTTATTATTCATGCTAGAATTGTATTAACCGGAAACTTAATACATGTGTGAATACATAGACAAACATAGTGTCACTAGTGTGCCTCTACTTGACTAGCTCGTTGAATCAAAGATGGTTAAGTTTCCTAGCCATAGACATGAGTTGTCATTTGATTAACGGGATCACATCATTAGGAGAATGATGTGATTGACATGACCCATTCCGTTAGCCTAGCACATGATCGTTTAGTATGTTGCTATTGCTTTCTTCATGACTTATACATGTTCTGTAACTATGAGATTATGCAACTCCGTTTACGGAGGAACACTTTGGTGCTACCAAGCGTCCACAACGAATCTGGGTGATTATAAAGGAGTACTACAGGTGTCTCCAAAGGTACATGTTGGGTTGGCGTATTTGAGATTAGGTTTTGTCACTCCGATTGTCGGAGAGGTATCTCTGGGCCTTCTCGGTAATACTCATCACCTAAGCCTTGCAAGCATTGTAACTAATGAGTTAGTTATGAGATGATGTATTACGGAACGAGTAAAGAGACTTGCGTAACGAGATTGAACTAGGTATTGGATACCGACGATCGAATCTCGGGCAAGTAACATACCGATGACAAAGGGAACAAAGTATGTTGTTATGCGGTTTGACCGATAAAGATCTTCTAGAATATGTACGAACCAATATGGGCATCCAGGTTCCGCTATTGGTTATTGACCAAGAATAGTTCTAGGTCATGTCTACATAGTTCTCGAACCCGTAGGGTCCGCACGCAACAAGGTTTCGATGGCGGTTATATTATGAGTTTATGAGTTTTGATGTACCGAAGGAGTTCGGAGTCCCGGATGAGATCGGGGACATGACGAGGAGTCTCGAAATGGTCGAGGCGTAAAGATCGATATATTGACGACTATATTCGGAGTTGGAAGGTTCGAATGATTCGGTATTTTTGAGTGGGAGAGTTACAGGAATTCGCCGGGAGAAGTATTGGGCCTTATTGGGCCCTCGGGAAAGAGAGAAGGGCTGCCTAGGGCAGGCGCGCGCCCCAAGGCCTAGTCCGGGTGGACTGGGGAGGGGCCGCACCCTTCCTCCCTTCCCCTTCCTTCTCTCCTACTCCTACTAGGAAAGGAGGAGTCCTACTCCGGTGGGAGTAGGACTCCCCCTTGCGCCTCCTCCCTTGGCCGCCACCTCCTCCTTGCTCCTTTATATACGGGGCAGGGGGCACCCCATGACACACAAGTTGATCTCGGATCTTTCCTTAGCCGTGTCGGTGCCCCTTCCACCATATTCCACTTGGTCATATCGTCGCGGAGCTTAGGCGAAGCCTGCGCGGAGAAGTCATATCGTCGCGGAGCTTAGGCGAAGCCCTGCGTCGGTGGAGCATCAACATCGTCCTGCACGCCGTCGTCTTGTGGAACTCATCCCGACACTTTGCTGGATCGAGTCCGGGATCGTCATCGAGCTGAGCGTGTGCAGAACTTCGGAGGTGCCGTCGTTCGGTGCTTGGATCGGTCGGATCGTGAAGGCGTCGACTACATCAACCGCGTTGTTATAACGCTTCGCTTTCGGTCACGAGGGTGCGTGGACGGACCTCTCCCCTCTCGTTGCTATGCCATCACCATGGTCTTGCGTGATCGTAGGAAATTTTTGAAATTACTCGTTCCCCAACGATGGCATCCGAGCCTGGTTTTATGCGTTGATGTCATGTGCACGAGTAGAACACAAGTGAGTTGTGGGCGATACAAGTCATCTGCCTACCAGCATGTCATACTTTGGTTCAGCGGTATTGTGAGATGAAGCGGCCGGACCGACATTACGCAGACGCTTCGCGAGACTGGTTTCACCGCTCGAGCACTTTCGTTGCTTAAAGGTGACCGGCGGTGTCTGTCTCTCTCACTTTAGTTGAACCGGTATGACTACGCCCGGTCCTTGAGAAGGTTAAAACGAGTCTATTTGACAAACTATCGTTGTGGTTTTGATGCGAGGTAAGAACGGTTCTTGCTCAGCCCGTAGCAGCCACGTAAAACTTGCAACAACAAAGTAGAGGACGTCTAACTTGTTTTTGCAGGGCATGTTGTGATGTGATATGGTCAAGGCGTGATGCTATATTTTATTGTATGAGATGATCATGTTTTGTAACCGAGTTATCGACAATCTGGCAGGAGCCATATGGTTGTCGCTTTATTGTATGAAATGCAAGCGCCATGTAATTGCTTTACTTTATCACTAAGGAGTAGCGATAGTCGTAGAAGCAATAGTTGGCGAGGCGACAACGATGCTACGATGGAGATCAAGGTGTCGCGCGGTGGCGATGGTGATCATGGCGGTGCTTCGGCGATGGAGATCACAAGCACAAGATGATGATGACCATATCATATCACTTATATTGATTGCATGTGATGTTTATCCTTTATGCATCTTATCTTGCTTTGATTGACGGTAGCATTATAAGATGATCTCTCACTAAAATTATCAAGAAGTGTTCTCCACGAGTATGCACCGTTGCCAAAGTTAAGTAGTACCCGGACACCACGTGATGATCGGGTGTGATAAGTTCTACGTCCATCTACAACGGGTGCAAAACAGTTGCACACACGGAATACTCAGGTTAAACTTGACGAGCCTAGCATATAACAGATATGGCCTCGGAACACGGAGACCGAAAGGTCGAGCGTGAATCATATAGTAGATATGATCAACATAGTGATGTTCACCATTGAAACTACACCATCTCACGTGATGATCGGACATGGTTTAGTTGATTTGGATCACGTAATCACTTAAGATGACTAGAGAGATGTCAGTCTAAGTGGGAGTTCTTAAATAATATGATTAATTGAACTTAAATTTATCATGAACTTAGTCCTGGTAGTATTTTGCAAATTATGTTGTAGATCAATAACTCGCGTTGTTGCTTCCCTATGTTTGTTGCTTTCATATGATTATTTTGATATGTTCCTAGAGAAAAATTATGTTGAAAAATGTTAGTAGCAATGATGCGGCTTGGATCCGTGATCTGAGGTTTATCCTCATTGCTGCCTGAGAAAAATTATGTCCTTAATGCACCGCTAGGTGACAAACCTATTGCAGGAGCGGATGGGGCGTTATGAGCGTTTGGCTATCTCAATATGATGACTACTTGATAGTTTAGTGCACCATGCTTAACGGCTTAGAATCGGGACTTCAAAGGCGTTTTGAGCGTCATGGACCATATGAGATGTTCCAGAATTGAAGTTAATATTTCAAACAAATACCGAGTTGAGAGATATGAAGTCTCCAACAAGTTCTATAGCTAAAAGATGGAGGAGAATCGCTCAACTAGTGAGCATGTGCTCAGATTATGCAGGTACTTCAATCGCTTGAATCAAGTGGGAGTTAATCTTCCAGATAAGATAGTGATTGACAGAATTCTCTAGTCACCATCACTAAGTTACTAGAACTTCGTGATGAACTATAGTATCTGAGGGATGACAAAAGTAATTCCCAAGCTCTTCGTGATGCTGAAATCGACGAAGGTAGAAATCAAGAAAAGAGCATCAAGTGTTGATGATTGACAAGACCACTAGTTTCAAGGAAAAGGGCAAAGGGAAGAAGGGAACTTCAAGAAGAACGGCAAGCAAGTTGCTGTTCGAGTGAAGAAGCCCAAGTCTGGACCTAAGCACGAGACTAAGTGCTTTTGCTGCAATGGAACTGGTCCTTTGGAAGCGGAACTACCCCAAATATTTGGCGGATAAGAAGGATGGCAAAGTGAACAAAGGTATATTTGATATACAGATTATTGATGTGTATTTTACTAGTGTTAGTAGCAACCCTCGGTATTTGATACTGGTTCAGTTGCTAAGAGTAGTAACTCAAACGGAGTTGCAGAATGAGCAGAAACTAGTTGAAGGGAAGTGACGATGAGTGTTGGAAGTAGTTCCAAGATTGATATGATCATCATCGCACACTCCCTATACTTTGGGATTAGTGTTAAACCTAAATAAATGTTATTTGGTGTTTGCGTTGAGCATGAATATGATTTGATCATGTTTATTGCAAAACGGTTATTCATTTAAAGTCAAAGAATAATTGTTGTTCTGTTTACATGAATAAAACCTTCAATGGTCATACACCCAATGAAAATAGTTTTCAAACGGTTATTCATTTAAAGTCAAAGAATAATTGTTGTTCATTTAAATGAATAAAACCTTCGATGGTCATACACCCAATGAAAATAGTTTATTGGATCTCGATCGTAGTAATACACATATTCATAATATTGATGCCAAAAGATGCAAAGTTAATAATGATAGTGCAACTTATTTGTGGCACTTGCCGTTTAGGTCATATTGGTGTAAAGCGCATGAAGAAACTCCATCTGATGGGATTTTGGAATCACTTGATTATGAATCACTTGATGCTTGCGAACCATGCCTTATGGGCAAGATGACTAAAGACTCGTTCTCCGGAACAATGGAGCGAGCAAATGACTTATTGGAAATAATACATACCGATGTATGCGGTCCGATGAGTGTTAAAGCTCACGGCAAGTATCGTTATTTTTCGACCTTCACAGATGATTTGAGCAGATATCGTATATCTTCTTGATGAAACATAAGTCTGAAATAGTTGAAAGGTTCAAAGAATTTCAGAGTGAAGTGGAAAATCATCGTAACAAGAAAATAAAGTTTCTGCGATCTGATCGTGAGACGAATAATTGAGTTCTGAGTTTGGTCTTCAATTAAAATAATGTGGAATAGTTTCACAGCTCACGCCACCTGGAACACCACAATGTTATGGTGTGTCCGAACGTCGTAACCGCACTTTATTGGATATGGTGTGATCTATGATGTATCTTACCGATTTACCACTATCGTTTTGGGGTTATACATTAGAGACAGCTGCATTCACGTTTAATAGGGCACCATCTAAATCCGTTGAGATGACACCGTATGAACTATGGTTTAGCGATAAACCTAAGTATCGTTTCTTAAAGTTTGGAGTTGTGATGCTTATGTGAAAAGTTTTCACCGATAAGCTCGAACCCAAATCAGAGAAGTGCGTCTTCATAGAATACCCAAAAGAAAATGTTGGGTACACCTCCTATCACAGATCCGAAAGCAAGATATTTGTTGCTAAGATGGATCCTTTCTAGAGAAGAAGTTTCTCTCGAAAGAAGTGAGTGGGAGGAAAGTAGAAACTTGATGAGGTAATTGTACCTTCTCCCTTATTGGAAAGTAGTTCATCATAGAAATCAGTTCCAGTGATTCCTACACCAATTAGTGAGGAAGTTAATGATGATGATCATGAAACTTCAGATCAAGTTGCTACCAAACCTCGTGAGGTCTTCGAGTAAGATCCGCACAGAGTGGTGCGGTAATCATGTTCGGAAGTCATGTTACTAGACCATGATGAACCTCGAACTATGAGGAAGCGATGATGAGCCCAGATTCATGAAATGGCTTGAGGCCATGAAATCTGAGATAGGATCCATGTATGAGAACAAAGTATGGACTTTGATTGACTTGCTCGATGATCAGCAAGCCATGTTAAATAAATGGATCTTCAAGAGGAAGACAGATGCTGATAGTAGTGTTACTATCTACAAAGCTCGACTTGTCGCAAAAAGGTTTTCGACAAGTTCAAGGTGTTGACTACAATGAGATTTTCTCAACTGTAGCGATTCTTAAGTCTGTCCGAATCATGTTAGCAATTGCCACATTTTATGAAATCTGGCAAATGGATGTCAAAACTACATTCTTTAATGGATTTATTAAAGAAGAGTTGTATATGATTCAACCAGAAGTTTTTTGTCGATCCTAAAGGAGCTAACAAAATGTGCAAGCTCCAGCGATCCATCTATGGACTGGTGCAAGCATCTTGGAGTTGGAATAAACTCTTTGATAGTGTGATCAAAGCATATGGTTTTATACAGACTTTTGGAGAAGCCTGTATTTACAAGAAAGTGAGTGGGAGCACTACAGCATTTCTGATAAGTATATGTGAATGACATATTGTTGATCGGAAATAATGTAGAATTATTCTGCAAAGCATAAAGGAGTGTTTGAAAGGAGTTTTTCAAAGAAGGACCTCGGTGAAGCTGCTTACATATTGAGCATCAAGATCTATAGAGATAGATCAAGACGCTTGATAAGTTTTTCAATAAATATATACCTTGTCAAGATTTTGAAGTAGTTCAAAATGGAACAGTCAAAGAAAAATTCTTGCTGTGTAGCAAAGGTGTGAAATTGAGTAAGACTCAAATCCCGACCACGGCAGAAAATAGAAAAGAGAATGAAAGTCATTCCTATGCCTCATCATAGGTTCTATAAAGTATGCTATGCTATGTACTGGACCTATTGTATACCTTGCTCTGAATTTGGCAAGGAGTACAATGGTGATCTAGGAGTAGATCCTTTGGACATTGGTCAAGAACATCCTTAGTGAGGACTAAGGAAATATTTCTCGATTATGGAGGTGATAAAAGAGCCCGTCGTAAAGAGTTACGTCGATGCAAGCTTTTTACACTGATCCAGATGACTCTAAGTCTCAATCTGGATACATATTGTAAGTGGGAGCAATTAGCTAGAGTAGCCCCGTGCAGAGCATTGTAGACATAAAATATTTGCAAAATACATACGGCTCTGAATGTGACAGACCCGTTGACTAAACTTCTCTCACGAGCAAAACATGATCATCCCTTAGTACTCTTTGGGTGTTAATCACATAGCGATGTGAACTAGATTATTGACTCTAGTAAACCCTTTGGGTGTTGGTCACATGACGATGTGAACTATGGGTGTTAATCACATACAGATGTGAATATTAGTGTTGAATCACATGATGATGTGAACTAGATTATTGACTCTAGTGCAAGTGGGAGACTGAAGGAAATATGCCCTAGAGGCAATAATAAAGTTATTATTTATTTCCTTATTTCATGATAAAAGTTTATTATTCATGCTAGAATTGTATTAACCGGAAACTTAATACATGTGTGAATACATAGACAAACATAGTGTCACTAGTGTGCCTCTACTTGACTAGCTCGTTGAATCAAAGATGGTTAAGTTTCCTAGCCATAGACATGAGTTGTCATTTGATTAACGGGATCACATCATTAGGAGAATGATGTGATTGACATGACCCATTCCGTTAGCCTAGCACATGATCGTTTAGTATGTTGCTATTGCTTTCTTCATGACTTATACATGTTCCTGTAACTATGAGATTATGCAACTCCGTTTACGGAGGAACACTTTGGTGCTACCAAGCGTCACAACGTGCTGGGTGATTATAAAGGAGTACTACAGGTGTCTCCAAAGGTACATGTTGGGTTGGCGTATTTGAGATTAGGTTTTGTCACTCCGATTGTCGGAGAGGTATCTCTGGGCCTTCTCGGTAATACTCATCACCTAAGCCTTGCAAGCATTGTAACTAATGAGTTAGTTATGAGATGATGTATTACGGAACGAGTAAAGAGACTTGCGTAACGAGATTGAACTAGGTATTGGATACCGACGATCGAATCTCGGGCAAGTAACATACCGATGACAAAGGGAACAAAGTATGTTGTTATGCGGTTTGACCGATAAAGATCTTCTAGAATATGTACGAACCAATATGGGCATCCAGGTTCCGCTATTGGTTATTGACCAAGAATAGTTCTAGGTCATGTCTACATAGTTCTCGAACCCGTAGGGTCCGCACGCTTAAGGTTTCGATGACAGTTATATTATGAGTTTATGAGTTTTGATGTACCGAAGGAGTTCGGAGTCCCGGATGAGATCGGGGACATGACGAGGAGTCTCGAAATGGTCGAGACGTAAAGATCGATATATTGGACGACTATATTCGGAGTTGGAAAGGTTCGAATGATTCGGTATTTTTCGAGTACCGGAGAGTTACGGGAATTCGCCGGGAGAAGTATTGGGCCTTATTGGGCCTCAAGGGAAAGAGAGAAGGGCTGCCTAGGGCAGGCGCGCCCCAAGGCCTAGTCCGAATTGGACTAGGGAGGGCCGCACCTTCCTCCCTTCCCCTTCCTTCTCTCCTACTCCTACTAGGAAAGGAGGAGTCCTACTCCGGTGGGAGTAGGACTCCCCCCTTGCGCCTCCTCCCTTGGCGGCCACCTCTTCCTTGCTCCTTTATATCTGGGGCAGGGGGCACCCCATGACACACAAGTTGATCTACGGATCTTTCCTTAGCCGTGTGCGGTGCCCCTTCCACCATATTCCACTTCGGTCATATCGTCGCGGAGCTTAAGCGAAGCCCGCGCGGAGAAGTCATATCGTCATGAGCTTAAGCGAAGCCCTGCGTCGGTGGAGCATCAACATCGTACCACGCCGTCGTCGACGGAACTCATCCCCGACACTTTGCTGGATCGGAGTCCGGGATCGTCATCGAGCTGAACGTGTGCAGAACTCGGAGGTGCCGTCGTTCGGTGCTTGGATCGGTCGGATCGTGAAGACGTCGACTACATCAACAGCGTTGTTATAACGCTTCGCTTTCGGTCTCACGTGGGTACGTGGACGGACACTCTCCCCTCTCGTTGCTATGCCATCACCATGGTCTTGCGTGATCGTAGGAAATTTTTTGAAATTACTACGTTCCCCAACACAAATCGCACGTCCGCAGTTTCGACGATTTTGTAGAGATAGAGGTTGAAGACTCTGCAGGAGTGCGAGTCCTTTCCGTAACCGAGCATGAAGCCTTCGTGAGCTTTGGGTTCAAATTTTGACTTGTGATGAGGATCCTTGATCCAGCACTTAGCCCCAAATACTCTGAAGTAGCTGACATTTGGCTTCTTGCCAGTAAGGAGCTCATAGGATGTTTTGTTCAGAAGCTTATGGATGTAAACACGGTTGATGACGTGACATGCTGTATCAATAGCTTCAGGCCAGAACTTTCTTGGTGTCTTGTACTCGTCAAGCATTGTTCGAGCCATCTCAATGAGGGTTCTATTCTTGCGCTCCACGATGCCATTTTGCTGAGGTGTGTATGGAGCAGAGAACTCATGAGTGATTCCCATGGTATCCAGATAAAGATCAAGTCCGGTGTTCTTGAATTCAGTGCCGTTGTCACTTCTGATATGCTTGATCCTGACGCCATAATTGTTCATCTCGATTGGCGAAGCGTCTGAAGACATCTTGCACTTTAGTCTTGTAGAGAATTATGTGCACCCATGTGTATCTTGAGTAGTCATCAACAATGACGAAGCCATAGAGACAAGCAGTTGTTGTGAGGGTAGAGTAGTGAGTAGGGCCAAACAAATCCATGTGTAACAGCTCGAAGGGTTGAGATGTCGTCATGATTGTCTTCGAGGGGTGCTTTGCCCTAGTCATCTTTCCAGCTTCGCAGGCACCACACAAATGATCCTTCTTGAACTTGACACCTTCGATGCCAATGACATGCTTCTTCTTGGCGAGTGTGTGTAAGTTCCTCATGCCAGCATGCCCCAGCCTTCGATGCCAGAGCTAGCATTCTGAAGCTTTTGCAAGAAGACATACGGCAAGCTGTGGACCTGCTGAGAAATCTACCATGTATAGATCATCTTTCCTATACCCTTCAAAGACTAGATACTTGTCAGATTCCATTAGTACAAGGCAACGATATTTTCCGAATATCGCAATCATGTTCAAGTCACAAAGCATTGAGACAGACATCAAGTTGAAACCAAGGGATTCAACAAGCATCACTTTATCCATGTGTTGATCCTTTGAGATTGCAACTCTGCCTAGACCCAATACCTTGCTTTTACCGGTGTTGTCAACAAATGTGATGTGACTCTTGTCCGATGGACGTAAGGTTGAGTCCATGAGAAGACTTGATCACCAGTCATATGATTAGTGCATTCGCTGTCCATAATCCATTCTGAAGCATGAGGTGTCATACCCTACAGTACAGTTAGGGGGGTAGGCTTCACCAAGAGCATTGTGAAGCATAAACATTTGACGGGCAAGTGGATTATTGAAGCTTAAATCAAGATTAGGACTTATAGGATGAATGGCAAACAATTCAGGAACAAAATACATAGTAAGACCATTTGGGCATTTGATCTTGTGCCCTACAAGATGTTTTAGGACCCCAGCAATATCATCAGACGCCTTTGATTTTCGGCTGGAGACCCTTTCTGCAAAAGAGAGTTAATTCTTCTTAACCACCCACATCTTCGGGGTGGCTTAGAAGCAATGAGTCTAAGTGCAGCATCCGAGAACTTCGCTTTGGAGCCCTAGCAAATAGCCTTGCGGAGATGAATGATACTCATATGAATAAGCGAGAAAAGTTCTTAGTTCTATGAACATAGCGGTTTGAAGACACACGCCATATTCATAAATTGAGTACGGTTTCCGCAAAACATTGGCGTTAGGGTGACTCGGGTGAGTCCTCCGCATATGAAGCCTTTGGACCATATGAGCGCCTTAGGTCTGGGTTTGTCTTCTTCCTGGTGGTGTCATGATGACATTCACGGAAGATTCTCAAGACAGCTTTTGGGAACCCAGATCTTCTTCATAGGTGGTCCATTCCTGCAGTTAGTACCAATATACCTGGCAAACACTTCACCATTCTAATTCTTGAACAGCTTATAGTTTGCATCAAAGGATTCATCAATGATAATAGGGTTAGCATAGGTAAAGCCAGATAAGGTGGATGGATCCACTGAAGGTCCCTTTGCAGCAACCCATGTGGTTTTGGGATACTGCTCAGGCTTCTAGTAGGAACCATCACCATTCATTTTCCTCTCGAACCCAACACCCTCTTTCCTAGGGTTTCGGTTCAGAATCTGCTTTTTGAGGACATCGCAGAGTGTCTGATGCCCTTTCAGACTTTTATACATCCCTGTTTCAAGCAATGTCTTCAACCTAGCATTTTCATCAGCAATAGAAGTGGTATCCTCCGCAGAGGGGTTAGTTACCACATTAGTAGTTGAAGACAATGCACCAGTAGCAGCAGTTGAACATTCAGCAACAGAGGTAGCGATATCACGCTCAAGACATTTTAGACATGGTGGTTCAAATCCATCCTGAGCGGAACTGATCTGTTGAGCGCGAAATGACTCATTCTCTTTTTGAAGATCTTCATGAGCCGCTCTCAATTTCTCAAGCTCTTGCTTCCTTTGAAGATAATCATAGGAGAGCTTTTCATGAGTAGTTGAGAGCGTTTCATGGCGACTTTCAAGTTCTTGGTACTTAGCATGAAGATTTTTAATGTCTTCAACTAAGGACTGTGAACGTGTCATTTCGCGTCCAATAGGTCATCGCTTTTGTCTAACAGTTTTGAGTATGTTCCATAGCTCTTTGTTGTTCGGTTGCAATTTTAGCAAGTGTTTTGTAGCTGGGTTTGGATTCACAATCGAGTCATCTTCACTTGATGTTTGAAAGTAAGCATCACGTGATTTTACCTTGGCACCACGTGCCATGAAGCGAGAGGTGGGAGCAGGGTCGTCCTTGTCATCGGCTTCAGCGTTGGTGTGGAAGTCATTGTCTTGATGTTGAAGATGGACTTGGCAACATAGGTTGTGGCTAAAGCCATACTTGCAACGCCAGGGTCGGACTCCTCTTCAGACTCCACCTCCACCTCCTCAGAAGCAGACTCCTCCTCTGAATACATTTCCTTGCCAACAAAAGCACGAGCCTTGCCAGATGAGCTCTTCTTATGAGATGAAGACTTTGATGAGGACTTGGAAGAAGACTTTGAAGATTTCTTCTTCTTGTCATCAGAATCATATTCCTTGGTCTTCTTCTTCTTCTTCTCATTGTCCCACTGTGGACACTCAGAGATATAGTGTCCAGTTTTCTTGCACTTGTGACATGTTCTCTTCTTGTAGTCATGAGTGGAAGCTTCATCATTTCTTGAGCTGGATCGTGAAGACTTTCTGAAGCCTTTCTTCCTAGTGAACTTCTGGAACTTCTTCACAAGCATAGCAAGTTCCTTTCCAATGTCTTGGGATCATCGTAACCGCAATGATTCTTCTTCATATGAGGAAACAACTTTTGCCTTCAAAGCGAGTTCGCCATAGTTGGGACCATAGATATCTCTTTTCTCGTAAAGTGGAACTCATGTGTGTTGAGCCTCTCAAGTATATCGACGGATCGAGTGTCTTGAAGTCGAGGCGTTCTTGTATCAAGAGGGCAAGGGTATCAAACGAGCTGTCAAGTGATCTCAGTAGTGTCTTGACGATTTCATGCTTGGTGATCTCAGTGGCGCCGAGAGCATGAAGCTCATTTGTGATGTCAGTGAGGCGATCAAACGTGAGCTGGACATTTTCATTGTCGTTTCTCTTGAAGCGGTTGAAGAGGTTGCGAAGAACACTGATCCTTTGATCTCTCTGGGTTGAGACGCCGTTGACCTTGGATAGCCATCCCTGACTAGCTTCGACGTTTCGAGAGCACTCACACGGCCATCTTGTCCTTTGGTCGATGACCACAGATGATGTTCTTTGCAAGAGAGTCCGATTGAATGAACTTCTTGACATCAGCAGGTGACACCTTCACCAGTTTTGGGAACGCCGTTCTTGACGACATACCGTAGGTCGACATCAATGGCTTCAAGATGCATCGCATCTTATTCTTCCGAGAGGGACGATCGGTTCCATTGAACACGGGCAAGCAGCGGAGACTTTGATTATCCTGCGATCGACATAGCTAAAACTCCACGTGGTTAAACCAAATCACACAGAACAAGGGAGTACCTTGCTCTGATACCAATTGAAAGTGCTAGTTATCGACTAGAGGGGGGGTGAATAGGCGATTTTTGGGAAAGTCTTCAAAACATGGATGTTTCAAAGACAAACAATATAAATGACCTAATTGATATGCAACGGAAGGTAAACTACAACAAGCAAACCATAGTCAAGTATGCAATAACGTGAAAGTACAAGACTAATAGCAACTTGGTAGTAAGGATCAAGATGGAAGATAGTGAGAAGCCAATCAACAAAAGTAGTCTAGCAATGAAGTCAAATAGGTATGATAGATAGGCAATGACTTCACAAAGACAAACTCTAAGTAAAGAGCTAAGTAAAGAGAGGGAGAAGATAGAACCAGTCACTTGTTGAAGACACAGGATTTGTTGGACTAGTTCCAGTTGCTGTGACAACTGTACATCTGGTTAGGGAGGCTGAGATTCAACTCAGAAGACCGCGTCTTCACCTTATTCCCCTTGAGCTAAGGACACACAGTCCTCGCCCATCACTCTGGTAAGTCTTCAAGGTAGACTTTCGAATCTTCACAGACTGCGTTCACCGGCAATCCGCAATGACTCTCGGATGCTCAGAACGCGACGCCTAACCGGCTGGAGGATTCACAGTCCTCAAGTGTAATAAGTCTTGAGTCACTGAGATGAAATACTTGATGATGCCTAACACTCTTTGGCTCTGGGTGTTTGGGCTTTGTCCTCGCAAGGATTTCTCTCTCAAAGGCTTGAGGTGGGTTGCTCTCAAGCGACAAAAGCGGTGCACTAACTCGAGCAGCCACCAATTTATGGTGTAGGGGTGGGCTATTTATAGCCACTAGGCAACCCGACCTGTTATGTCCGAAATGACCCAGGTCACTAAGGAACCGACACGTGTTCCAACGGTCGATTTCAAACACACACGACAACTTTACTTGGGCTACAAGCAAAGCTGACTCATCCACTCTGGATAAGTTTTGCTCTCATTGTCTTCGTCGAAGACATAGGATTTAGGTTGAGCATCACTTCATCATTCGACTTTGATCACTTGGACCCCACTTAGCAAAGACGGTGGTTCCTATGACTCAACAAAGAAGAAAAGGAAACAACTAAACGACACGTCTTCGCTCCATAGTCTTCACTCAATGTCTTCTCATGTCATAGTCTTCAATGTGAATATCTTCACATGCCACCATTGTCGCCAATGTCTTCATACATTTTAGGGGCCATCTCCGGTAGGTAAACCGAATCAATGGGGGACACTACCTGCGTTATCCTGCAATTCTCACAAACGCATTAGTCCCTCAACCACATTTGTCGTCAATACTCCAAAACCAACTAGGGGTGGCACTAGATGCACTTACAAGGCCAATAAAAACCGGATTGCAATACCTTATGTGCAGTTCTATCTCCAGCGTGGTGTCCTCCATAAGCCTCGGAGTGACACTTGCGTAGGATCTGTTCCTGTTCATGCTCAGGTACACAACGTCTAATAACACCATCTACTCCTTCTTTATAAAGATGTGGGTCATCTCAAAAGTAATGTCTCAAATCATAGAAAAATTTTCTGTTTTGCTAGTATGTGAAACTAGGTGGTATAAATTTAGCAACAATATAATTAGCATAATCAGCATACCATGGAGCAGTATGAGAAGCATTTATCATATTTAATTGCTCATCAAGAAAGCTATCATCAATAGGTAGTGGGTCATCAAGAACATTTTCTAACCTGGACAAGTTGTCTGCAACGGGGTTCTCAGCTCCCTTTCTATCAATAATATGTAAATCAAATTCTTGTAGCAAGAGAACCCATCTAATAAGCCTACGTTTAGCATCTTTCTTTTCCATAAGATATTTAATAGCAGCATGATCAGTGTGAATAGTTACTTTAGAGTCAACAATATAAGGTCTGAACTTATCACACGCAAATACAACTGCTAGGAATTCCTTTTCAGTAGTAGCATAATTTCTTTGAGAATTGTCTAGAGTTTTGCTAGAGTATTGGATAACATTTAATTTCTTATCAACTCTTTGCCCTAGAACAGAACCTACAACATAATCACTAGCATCACACATAATTTCAAAGGGTAAATTCCAATCAGGTGGCTGAATGATAGGTGCAGAAATCAATGCTTTCTTAAGTATTTCAAATGCTTCTACACAATCATCATCAAAGACAAATGGTATATCTTTTTGTAATAAATGATTCAGAGGCTGAGAAATTTTTGAGAAGTCCTTAATGAACCTCCTATAAAAATCGGCGTGACCAAAGAAACTTCTTATACCTTTGATGTCCTTGGGACATGGCATCTTTTCAATAGCATCAACCTTGGCTTTATCAACTTCAATACCTCTTTCAGAAACTTTATGCCCCAAGACAATACCTTCATTAACCATAAAGTGGCACTTTTCCCAATTCAAGACAAGATTAGTTTCTTCACATCTCTGCAAAACTCGATCAAGGTTTCTCAAGCAATCATCAAAAGAGGATCCATAAACGGAGAAGTCGTCCATGAAAACCTCACAAATCTTTTCACAAAAGTCAGAGAATATAGCCATCATGCATCTTTGAAAGGTAGCAGGTGCATTACATAAACCAAAAGGCATACGTCTATAAGCAAAAGTACCGAAAGGTCAAGTAAAAGCGGTCTTGTTTGATTGATCATCGGCTGACACATGTATTTGAGAGAAACCAGAATAACCATCTAGAAAGCAAAAATGTGTATGTTTAGATAATATTTCTAGCATTTGATTGATAAAAGGCAAGGGGTAATGATCCTTTTTAGTAGCTTTATTTAATTTGCAGAAATCAATTACCATCCTATAACCTGTAATAATTCTTTGCGGGATCAATTCATCTTTATCATTAGGAACGACAGTAATACCTCCCTTCTTAGGGACACAATGGACAGGACTTACCCACTGACTATCAGCAATGGGATAAATAATACCTGCCTCAAGAAGCTTTAGTATTTCCTTTCTTACCACATCTATCATCTTAGGATTCAGCCGTCGTTGATGATCACGAACTGGTTTGGCATCTTTCTCCAAATTTATTTTGTGTTGACATAGAGTGGGACTAATGCCCTTAAGATCATAAAGAGTATATCCAATAGCAGCACGGTGCTTCTTCAGAGTTTTCAATAATCAATCTTCTTCATGCTCTGAAAGGTTAGCACTAATAATAATAGGATATATCTTCTTTTCATCAAGATAAGCATATTTAAGAGTATCAGGCAACGGTTTAAGCTCAAACACAGGATCACCCTTGGGTGGAGGAGGATCCCCTAGGATTTCAACAGGCAGATTGTGTTTCAGGATAGGTTCCTATTTAAAAATACTTCATCTATTTCCCTTCTTTCATTCATAAATATATCATTTTCATGGTCTATCAAATATTGTTCTAAAGGATCACTAGGAGGTACGGCAATAGAAGCAAGACCAATTATTTCATCCTTACTAGGCAATTCCTCTTCACGGTGTTGTCTACTAAATTTAGAGAAATTAAACTCATGAGACATATCACCCAAGCCAATAGTAACGACATCCTTTTTGCAGTCTATCTTAGCTTTAATAGTGTTCAAGAAGGGTCTACCAAATATAATGGGACAAAAGCTATCTTGTGGGGAGCCAAGACCAAGAAAATCAGCAGGATATTTAGTTTTACCACACAAGACTTCAACATCTCTAACAATTCCAATGGGTGATATGGTATCTCTATTGGCAAGCTTAATGGTAACATCAATATCTTCTATCTCAGCAGGTGCAATATCATGCATAATTTCTTTGTATAAGTCAAGAGGTATAGCACTAGCACTGGCACCCATATCACATAAGCCATGATAATAATGATCTCCTATTTTAACAAAAATAACAGGCATGCCTACCACAGGTCTATGTTTATCTTTAGCACAAGGTTTGGCATTTCTAGCAGTTTCATCACAGAAATGAATAACATGCCCATCAATATTATATGACAAGAGATCTTTAACAACAGCAATATTAGGTTCAACTTTAATTTGCTCAGGAGGTGTATAAGTTCTAATATTGCTTTTACGGACCATAGTTGAAGCTTTAGCATGATCCTTTATCCTAACAGGGAAAGGTGGTTTCTCAACATAAGGAGTAGGAACAATAGGATCATTATAAGTGATGGTCTTTTCTTCAACTTTAATAGGTGCAGCTACTTTTACTTCTATGGGAGGATGATATTTAAACCACTTTTCCTTAGGGAGATCAATATGAGCAGCAAAAGATTCACAAAAAGAAGCTACTATCTCAGAGTCAAGTCCATATTTAGTGCTAAACTTACGGAAAACATCGATATCCATAAAAGATTTAACACAATCAAACTTAGGTGTCATACCTGACTCCTTACCTTCGTCGAGATCCCAATCTTCAGAGTTGCGTTTAATTCTATCCAATAAATCTCATTTGAATTCAATAGTCTTCATCATAAAAGAGCCAGCACAAGAAGTATCGAGCATGGTGTCATTGTTATCACAAAGCCGAGCATAAAAACTTCGAATAATTATTTCTCTTGGGAGCTCATGATTGGGGCATGAATATAACATTGATTTAAGCCTCCCCCAGGCTTGAGCGATGCTTTCTCCTTCGCGAGGCCAAAAATTATATATATAATTGCGATCACGATGAACAAGATGCATAGGATAATTTTTTTGATGAAATTCCAATTTCAATCGTTTGTAGTTCCATGATCCCGTATCATCACATAGCCTATACCATGTTAATGCATCTCCCTTCAAAGATAAAGGGAAGACCTACTTCTTAATAAAATCACCGGGTATACCTGCAAGCTTAAATAATCCACAAACTTCATCCACATATATTAGGTGCTCATCAGGATGCTTTGTTCCATCTCCTGCATAAGGATTAGCTAGCAGTTTTTCTAACATACCCTAAGGAATCTCAAAGTGGACATTTTCATTTTCAGTAGGTTCAGTAGGTTGAGGAGCAACTCTTTGCTCTACTGCTCGGGGTGAAGATACCCCGAACAAGCCCCTCAGAGGATTACTTTCCATACTGACAAGTGACAGTAAATTCAGCACACTATATAAATTTTTCCTTACCAAATTCCACCTACCAAAGGCGCTTCACTCCCCGGCAACGGTGCCAGAAAAGAGTCTTGATGACCCACAAGTATAGGGGATATATTGTAGTCCTTTCAATAAGTAAGAGTGTCGAACCCAACGAGGAGCAGAAGGAAATGATAAGCGGTTTTCAGCAAGGTACTCTCTGCAAGCACTGAAATAATAGGTAACAGATAGTTTTGTGATAGGATAATTTGTAACGAGCAACAAGTAAAAAAAGTAAATAAATTGCAGCAAGGTGGCCCAATCCTTTTTATAGCAAAGGACAAGCCTAGACAAACTCTTATATAGGGAAAAGTGCTCTCGAGGACACATGGGAATTATCGTCAAGCTAGTTTTCATCATGTTCATATGATTCGCGTTCGGTACTTTGATAATTTGATATGTGGGTGGACCGGTTCTTGGGTGCTATCCTTACTTGAACAAGCATCCCACTTATGATTAACCTCTATTGCAAGCATCCGCAACTACAACAAAAGTATTAAGGTAAACTTAACCATAGCATGAAACATATGGATCCAAATCAGCCCCTTACGAAGCAACGCATAAACTAGGGTTTAAGCTTCTGTCACTGTCGATGTCAAAACCGGCGGATCTCGGGTAGGGGGTCCCGAACTATGCGTCTAGGCGGATGGTAACAGGAGACAAGGGACACGATGTTTTTACCCAGGTTCGGGCCCTCTCGATGGAGGTAAAACCCTACTCCTGCTTGATTAATATTGATGATATGGGTAGTACAAGAGTAGATCTACCACGAGATCAGAGAGGCTAAACCCTAGAAGCTAGCCTATGTATGATTGTTGTTTGTCCTACGGACTAAAACCCTCCAGTTTATATAGACACCGGAGAGGGATAGGGTTACACAGAGTCGGTTACAATGGGAGGAGATCTACATATCCGTATCGCCAAGCTTGCCTTCCACGCCAAGGAAAGTCCCATCCGGACACGGGACGAAGTCTTCAATCTTGTATCTTCATAGTCCAGGAGTCCAGCCGAAGGTTATAGTCCGGCCATCCGGACACCCCCTAATCCAGGACTGCCTCAGTAGCCCCTGAACCAAGCTTCAATGACGACGAGTCCGGTGCGCAGATTGTCTTCGGCATTGCAAGGCGGGTTCCTCCTCCGAATACTTCATAGAAGATTTTGAACACAAGGATAGTGTCCGGCTCTGCAAAATAAGTTCCACATACCACCGTAGAGAGAATAATATTTGCACAAATCCAATCTGCTGACGTATTCCGCAGCGTGACATCACACCACGGCCAAGCCTTTATTCGAATCGTTTTTACTGTCCCACCTTAGTGCGTTTAGCGAGGCAGTTTCCTTGGCACGTCTTGTCGAAGCAAAGATCGTGTCCCCTTATTCCGGGATTCTCATTAATATGGGCGTGGGTTACCCAATCGTGCCCGTTGGCATGTCTCCTCTATCGAAGGCGAGTCCCAAACGGTCACGGGGAGGGCTCTTGGTATTCAACCTCTTTATAAAGAGACCAAGGCTCTACTCCTTTCTTTCAATCTCAATCGAATCCGCCCCTCGCCTCGAGTTCCAACACCCAAAGCTCCAGATTCAGGCGCTTCGGACCTTCGATGATGTCCGGCTCCGACCTTCAAGGCTGGTGGATGCCTTCCTCCGTTACGGAAGAAGGCGTGCTAAAGCTAAGAGATGCCAGGTATCTAACCGGCGAAATCTCGCATAGGCTGCCTGCTCAAGGGCAGGTTATTCCCACTCCCAAGCCTGGTGAGAGCGTGGTGTTCATGTCTCACTTCCTTCCGGGGCTAGGCTTCCCGACGGACCCCTTCGTGAGGGGGCTCATGTTTAATTATGGGTTGGAATTTCACGACTTGGCTCCGGAGTCCATTCTCCACATCTCATCGTTCATTGTTGTGTGCGAAGCCTTCCTCCGTATTACTCCTCACTTCGGATTGTGGCTTAAGACCTTCAAAGTAGAGCCGAAGATGATCGAGGGGCAGCACGCGGAGTGCGGAGGTGCTGTTATAAGCAAGAATGCTAACGCTCCATGGCCTGAGGGATCTTTTCAAGAGGAGTTCAGCTTATGGAAACGAGAGTGGTTTTATATCACAGCTCCCAGGGGCACCAAGTGGGTGGCGCCACCTGCCTTTCGCTCGGGTCCTCCACCGCGGCTGGCGTCATGGGTCAATAAAGGGTTTGACTGGGGGCCGTCCAAGGACGTGCCCTTGTTGCAGGGCCGCATTCGAGATGTCCTAGAAAGAGACATCAACCTGGTCGTAGTGACGCAGGTCATGTTGATTCGCCGCACCTTGCCCTGCAAACGCCGCCCCCTCCGCCTGTGGGAGTTTAATCCGGAGGGACCACGAGCTCTCCAACACTTTGCGGGTGCGACGCCAGTGGAGATGTACAAATTGTTCTTCGGATCACAAGAAATGTGCCCGGACTCGACCGAGGACGCGGGTCTGAGCTGCAATCGCCCGGATACTCAAGTAAGTAGCCATGTACCCGAACACGCTATCCGTATATTTATCATAAAATTTCCCTTAAAAGAGTTGTCCCTTAAACAGGAGTGGATAGCGAAAGAAAAGCTAATCAGGTGTCCGGCCCCCCTCCCTGAGACCACGCCGGATCCCGTGTTAACCAGGATGCTGGAGGTTGCGCCTTTGGAAGAAGGCGAAGGGGGGAACAAGGAAGCTACCGCCTCCCCGAAGGGGGCTGTCAGGAAAGGAGGAATCGAGAATCCCTCCATCCATGGGAAGAAGAGGACCGCCTCTGAAGACCCGGAGACCATGGCCTCAAAGCGGGGGAAGAAATCTTCGTCAGAGGGTCCTGCGACGAGAGATGCCTCGGCCGCACTGTGCCCCCAAGGGGATCAGCCCTCCACCGAGCCGTAAGTAGAGAGGGGAGTTTTAAAATAAGAGACATCCCTATTCTATTTCTGAGGAAGATAACAGAAATTTTACCTTGTAGTTCGGATTTCAGCCCTTCTCAGCAGAGCTCATCTTCAGGGGATCTTCGTCCGGAGATGATGGAGAGCGGAACGCCTCCCCCTGCCGTACCGCCGTGCGAGGCGGGCGACCCTGAGGTGTCGTCACGGAGGGTTTCTCCGAATCTGGTAGTGCCGGAAAGCAGTCATGTGGCCCCCCAAAGCCCTCCGTGTCCGGCCTTCGAAAAAGGCCATCGGGTGAGTCCGGCTCCGTCTGGTGCACGATCGGAGGAGCTGAAGGGTCTGCTCGGGCGAGCGTCTATCTCAGAAGAACACCGTGCGTTGATGGGTATGGTGATTGAAAGGATTTCATCCACGGAGAGTGGGTTGTACGCGGCCGCCAGGAGTTTACTGACAGGTTTTGAGGTACGCGAAATGATGTACCTTTTGACGGTTTCACATATATAAGATGCGCCCTGTGTAGATAGTAGCCCCTGAGACTCGGTGTGTTGTCAAAAATGATGGCGCGCTGAGGATCATAATCCCAGGTACAATATTTCGCCCTTCCTGTGTAGGTGGCGAAGTGTCCGATGCCTAGCCGGAATGATGAATTTGCCGAGCTAAAGCGGCAACTTGACGTGGCAGATGCCGACATCGCGCTTGTCAACAAGCGGCTGACGAGTCCCAAGGTATGCAATTTCTCCGCGGACACCTGGTAAAGGGGCTTGATGCCCATGCCTTACAACATGTATGCTTGATGCAGATGGTGCCGCTGCCATGGAGAACCTTCGGGCGGAACTCGCCCGAGCCAAGGAGCAGGCCAGGAAAAGTGATGCGGCTGCCTTAAAGGCGGCCGAAGAGCTGAAAGCCGAACAAGCTGCTCACTGCCGAAGCAAGAAGGAAATGGCCGAGACGGCTGTGAAGTTCAAGAATGCTGCCGACCGCTGCAAGCTTCTTGAAAAAGAAGATCGGGCGGAACAGAAGGACCTGGAGAAGGCCACTACCGAGGCCAAGGATGCTCGCTCTGCAATGAGAGCTATAAAGGAGGAGCTATGTCAGGCCGGAGATATTGTGGCTGGAAAGCCCTTTATGCTGCAGATGAAGTTCGGGGATCCTAAATATGCTCAATTGGACAGGCTGTGGAGTGCGGCGGATACTTATCTGGACTTGGCGGCAAGTGCCGCGGACGCGGCCGAACACTTCCGAGATCAAAAGGATCACGAAGTGGAAAAGCTTTTTTGGTCGCAGTTCCACAATCCAGAGCGGCCACTTCCAATAACCGATTGTTTGGCCACATGGACGGAGCTGATTAGGTTATCCGGACTCGCCATGAAGGATGTTGTGAGTCATATGTGGCCGGAAAGGCCCGAGCCGAAGAGTTATTTTAACTTGGTGCAGCAGTTCCTTGGTGCGGTGCCGCATATCAATGCAATGAAAAGGTCAGCGTGCATATAGGGTGCACGGATGGCTCTTGCTCGTGTCAAGACATACTGGGCAGAGATGAAGGCCGTCGCTGTTGCATCCCAGATGGGAGCCGAGTACCTGCCGAGCACTATTTTCAGGAAGTTCTGCAGGGCGCTTGTTTAATAGAGACGCAGTGCTCGAAGGATATTATGTTCGAATAACATGTATTATTGTAAAACAATATTTAGGGAATATAAAAGCTTTTTATACTTGTGCCTTCAAGAATTAAAATACCTCTGTATGCCGTTAATGTATATGTGTATATATATATATATATATATATATATATATATATATATATATATATATATATATATATATATATATATATATATATATATATATATATATATATATATATATATATATATATATATATATATATATATATATATATATAACCTGAAAGATGGCAGTCTTCGGCTTCAGCCCCCACGCATATAATGCGGGGGTGTTTGCAAAAGGCGCATTTTCACACTTGATCCAACGTCTTGGTCCTATTAAGGAGGTGATAGCGCAGTGAACTAGGCAACCAGACTATAATGCTTTATCACTTTCACTTAGCCATAGGAGTTTGACAGTGGGGCTACTATATAGCCCCTAGGGGCACCGCGCTCACCCGAATTCGGGGCGCGTGTGTGCCTGGCCGGGAAACGGCCCTTCGTTAATGCGGAGGAATTCTAAAGATTCCGGTGGGTCATCGAGTAGTTGACCAGTCTCGCGCTATATCATGACAGTCAGTTTTCGGCTTTCTCTACTGAGGTGCTTGCCTGGCCGAACCGGGGCACAATCGCAGTAATTCTCCTGGTGCCGCCTTAGCCGATAGAGCGGAACGTAAGGCAGCAAAACACAGGAGCCGGGCAAACCCAATATTTGACCAAAGACATGATTCGGAGCTGATGCATATAAGGCCAAACTCGCGACGCTGAACACTCCCTAAGGTATTCGGTCTTTATGAAAACGGGCTGAACAACGCCCTTGGTAATAAGCCCCTGGTGTTCAGGTACGCGTAAAATTCTGACGTGGCCACATGCCAAGACGCCAGCCTCCTCCTCGGTAATACCAAGAAACTGGGGGATGTGTATCAACAAGAGACAGTGAGAAAGGTTTACGCAGGGTCTTAATCTAAAAACAATCCTTGGAACGGGTCCCTACTGCACGTATGCGCATGTGTCTCTGTTGTGCCGTATCCTGGACGGGTGTAGCACAGTGTTCATCTGTAAAAGAGAGGAACTTAGTTGAAAAAGATCGTGCAAAATGTATGTTATATTAAATAAACAAAGTATAATTCAAAAAATGAATAAGATTGAGCTTTATTGTCTCTTGTTGTACATGCGCGGTGCCCCTTGTACGGGGTTATGCGGCTAGTACGCCCTTGTATGTTTATGCCGGACTCGTCTAGCCATGTCCGGGGCCTGAACGACATGTTTAGGTGCTTTGAGTAGTGAAGCCGGTTTAGTGTGTGGCTGTCAAGGAAGCCGCACAATCTTCCGCGCTCGAGGAACACTCGATATTTCCCTTTAATGAGATGATGCCTCATGGACGGGCATTTTAAGTGTAAGAGATGCATAATGCGGTATTGCATTAAAGCGGGCGAAAGCTTCAAGGCCCCAAAGAGTGCTTGATAGCTACTTGTAAATGGGGCGATGTGGAAGGTTAGCTTTTTGGCGGAAGTTGTCGGGAGCGAACATAACTTCTAGCAGGAGATAGTCCGTACAATGGGCATCTGGGCGTGGCGTTACCCCTTGAAAGGAAGTGTTGCTATGGCGAATTTTTGTTGGGTCTATCCCCATTTTGTGGATTGTGTCCTGATATAGCAGGTTTAGATCACTGCCGCCGTCCATTAGGACTTGTGTAAAGTGGAGTCCGTCAATTATCGGATCTAATGTCAAGGCAGTCTAGCCTGCATTCCGGATACTTCTAGAGTAATCCTGATGGTCGAAGGTGATTGGTTTTAACAACCAGTGGCGGGACTCCTCTGGGATAGGCCGTATGGCGCGTATCTCTATGGGCGCCACTCTGTTCTTTCCTTTTGTCACGTGAAGTGAATTTACTGTTTTGACTTCTTGTGGGAAATTCTTTTGTTTTCTGATGCTCTGCTTGTGGGGTTCGTCATCGTCCTCGCTTGGTGTGTCGAGCCCCTTGTGTTCGGCGTTGAGTTTGCCGGATTGCTTGAAGACCCAACAATCTCTGTGGGTATGGTTCACAGGCTTCCCGGGAGTACTGTGGATGCTATTTGGCATATCTTGTCCAAGATTTTGTTTAAGTTAGATAGCTCGTCCCTGTTATCCATGAGGGGCAGCTTTTTCTGATTCTTCCGAGAGCTTTTGAATCCAGCGTTGACTATCATGCTCTTCGGGCTGTTTCCCTTGGTCCGGCGATGGTCCTTACTGCGTCGCGGTTTCCCGTTTCCATCCCTAACTTCGGATGTACTTGGGTCGCTAGTACTGCATCTTGCCAACCAGCTATCCTCTCCAGCGCAAAAGCGGGTCATGAGGCTTGTTAATGCGGTAATTGTTCTTGGCTTTTCTTGGCCGAGGTGTCTGGCGAGCCATTCATCTCGGACGTTGTGTTTGAAAGCTGCTAAGGCTTCGGCGTCCGGACAGTCGACTATCTGGTTCTTTTTAGTAAGGATTATGTTCCAGAATTTCCGGGCTGACTCTCCGGGTTGTTGAATTATGTGACTTAAATCGTCTGCATCCGGAGGTCGTACATAGGTCCCTTGAAAAATTGCCCGAAAAGCATCTTCGAGCTCTTTCCAACTTCCGATGGTGTTTTCGGAAGGCTTTTAAGCCAATGCCGGGCTGGCCCTTTGAGCTTGAGGGTAAGTATTTTAGGCGTGGAGGTCATCTCCTCTAGCCATGTGTATGTGGAGGATGTAATCCTCAATCCGCACTCTGTGGTCTGTTGTTCCGTCGTATGCCTCTATGTTTACGGGCTTGAATCCGCTGAAATTCATGATCCAGTACCTCATCGGTGAAACATAGGGGGTGTGCGGAACCCCTATATTTGGGTGTACCGTGATGTTCGGATACTTGATGCATTGCATTGCTTACTAGAGCTTGCTTTCTTGGCCCATAGATAGATCTGGCTGGGCCATCTTTTTGATGCGAATCCTTGTACGGATCGCGTGCCGGCTTGTGTGCGGCGCCCTTTGCCGCTCTATGTTGGCCATGGGGTTGTTTTCCTAACCGGGTGGCTTCCTTATTTTTTGATTGGGGGCTCTAAGGCCTCCTCATCGAATTCGCAGTAATTTTCGCCGGATAGCTCTTTGTGTGGCGTATCCTTTGTATTTGTCTGCATGTGTTGAGTACTTTGCTCCATCTAATTCTGAGTGCATCTTTCGCTGTTTTGAGCTTCCGCTTACGCTTTTTCAGCTACTGCGATGCATGGCGAGCCTTTGTGGAGGTTCTTCTGCTCCAGTAACTTGTCCAGCGTGAGGTCATCCAGACCGTTATTTTCGCCGGGGACGGGTTGTTCGGTTTGTTCATCCAAGTTGCCCTGTTCGGACGGTTGCTCAATGGCATGTTCGCCGTCCGCCGATTCGCCCGCTCTGTGGCTGGGTGCAGTATGGCTCTGTCTCTGTCGAGGTGGGGTTTGGAGCGGCGCTTACGCGCCGCTTTGGCTGCGCCGAGGAACGATCCTCGTTCGCCCCTTTGTTCCTCATCGTTGTTTCTTTTAGGTGTGTCCACCATGTATACATCGTGAGATGAGGTGGTTGTCCAGTGTCCTATAGGCGCTGGTTCCTGTTCGTCTCCTACATCGTCGTCCATACCGTCGATGTCTTCAGAGTCGAAGTCGAGCATGTAGGTTAAATCATCGACAGTGGCTACAAAGTGGGTGGTGGGTGGGCTTTGAATTTCTTCGTCGTCCGCATCCCAACCTTGCTGACCATAGTCCAGCCATGGCTCTCCTGATAAAGAGAGAGACTTTAGTGAATTCATGATGTCGCCGAAGGGTCAGTGCTGAAAGATGTCCGCCGCGGCGAACTCCATGACCGGCGCCCAATCGGATTCGATTGGCAGGGGTGCGGAAGGTTCGGAGTCCAGGGAGGAGTCCGGCACCTTGGAGTCACGAGCTTTGCAAAGGACAAGGCTGGTGTTCGGCTCGATCACCGTAGAGATTGCAGCCCCCGAGGCGGTGTCCAGCCACCCGTCCTCGATCGGTGCGGTCGGCTCCAAACTAAGGGTCGGAGCGGACACTGGTGCGGCCTGCAGAGCACTGTTCGGCGGCAGAGCTAGATCATGCCCATCGTGACGGTCTGGCGCGCTTATTGTCGCCGAACCCGTCGAAGATCAAGTCTCCGCGGACGTCGGCCGTGTAGTTCAAACTTCCAAATCTGACTGATGGCGGGCGTCGCTTCGATCTGCTCCAGATGGCTGCTTAATTGGCCCATGGTACAAAGCGCCGAATACGAAGATCTGTCCGGGGAGAAAAGTCTTACCCTGGACCGCGTCGTTGTTGATGATCGGAGGAGCCATCGGGCCGAAAGATGACGACACAGAGGAACTCTCTATGAAAGCACCAATGTCGGTGTCAAAACCGGCGGATCTCGGGTAGGGGATCCCGAACTGTGCGTCTAGGCGGATGGTAATAGGATACAAGGGACACGATGTTTTTACCCAGGTTCGGGCCCTCTCGATGGAGGTAAAACCCTACTCCTGCTTGATTAATATTGATGATATGGGTAGTACAAGAGTAGATCTACCATGAGATCAGAGAGGCTAAACCCTAGAAGCTAGCCTATGGTATGATTGTTGTTCGTCCTACGGACTAAAACTCTCCGGTTATATAGACACCGGAGAGGGCTAGGGTTACACAGAGTCGGTTACAATGGGAGGAGATCTACATATCCGTATTGCCAAGCTTGCCTTCCACACCAAGGAAAGTTCCACCCGGACACGGGACGAAGTCTTCAATCTTGTATCTTCATAGTCCAGGAGTCCGGCCGAAGGTTATTGTCCGGCCATCCGGACACCCCCTAATCCATGACTCCCTCAGTCACTCTAGCAACCCGTCATCTACTTATTACTTCCCAATGCCTTCCTCTAGGCCCAAATAATGGTGAAGTGTTATGTAGTCGACGTTCACATAACACCACTAGAGGGTAGACAACATACATCTCATCAAAATATCGAACGAATACCAAATTCACATGACTACTAATAGCAAGACTTCTCCCATGTCCTCAGGAACAAACGTAACTACTCTCAGAGCATATTCATGTTCATAATCATAGGAGTATTAATATGCATATAGGATCTGAACATATGATCTTCCACCAAATAAACCAACAAGCATCAACTACAAGGAGTAATCAACACTACTAGCAACCTCATGGTACCAATCCTGCACTTGGAGACAAGAATTGGATACAAGAGATGAACTAGGGTTTGAGAGGAGATGGTGCTGGTGAAAATGTTGATGGAGATTGCCCTCTCCCGATGAGAGGGCGTTGCGATGACGATGGCGATGATTTCCCCCCGAGGGAAGTGTCCCCAGAACAGCTCTGCGGAGCCCTAGATTGGTTCCGCCAAGGTTCCACCTCGTGGCGGCGGAGTCTCGTCCTGAAAGCTTGCTTATGATTTTTCTTCGGACGAAAGACTTCATATAGCAGAGGATGGGCACCGGAGGGCCAACAGGGGGCCCACGAGGCAGGGGGCGCGCCCAGGGGGGTAGGGCGCCCCACCCTCGTGGCCAGGTGGAGGCCCCCCTGATGTATTTCTTCCGCTCAATATTTTTTATTATTTCCAAAAATAACTTTCATGGAGTTTCAGGACTTTTGGAGTTGTGCAGAATAGGTCTGTAATATTTGCTCCTTTTCCAGCCCAGAATTCCAGCTACCGGCATTCTCCCTCCTTATGTAAACCTTGTAAAATAAGAGAGAATAGGCATAAGTATTGTGATATAGTGTGTAATAACAGCCCATAATGCAATAAATATCGATATAAAAGCATGATGCAAAATGGACTTATCACCTGTATGACTATGGTTATGAATCTCTCCCCTCCGGACTAAGTCCTCCGGTTTATATAGACACCGGGAGGATCTAGGGTTACACAAGGTCGGTTACAAAGAAGGGAATACACATATTTGGTCGCCAAGCTTGCCCTCCACGCCAAGGAGAGTCCCATCCGGACACGGGTGCAGTCTTCGGTCTTCGTATCTTCAGAGCCCATCAGTCCGACCCATGGCTAACAGGCCGGACGCCCGAGGACTCCTTAGTCCAGGACTCCCTCATAGGGCGCGCCCCCCGACCTTGTGGGCCCCTCGGTGACCCCCTGACCTAGATCTTCCTCCTATATATTCTCAAATACCCCAAAAAATTCCGGGGGAGCCACGAAACCACTTTTCCACTGCCGCAACCTTTTGTACCCGTGAGATCCCATCTAGGGGCCTTTTCTGACGTTATGCCGGAGGGGTATTCGATCATGGAGGGCTTCTACATCAACACCATTGCCTCTCCGAAGAAGCGTGAGTAGGTTACCACAGACCTGCGGGTCCATAGCTAGTAGATAGATTGCTTGTTCTCTCTCTTTGATTCTCAATACAAAGTTCTCCTTGATGTTCTTGAAGATCTATTCGATGTAATACTCTTTTGCGGTGTGTTTGCCGAGATCCAATGAATTGTGGATTTATGATCAGCTTATCTATGAATATTATTTGAATCTTCTCTGAATTCTTATATGCATGATTTGATATCTTTGCAAGTCTCTTCGAACTATCGATTTGGTTTGGCCAACTAGATTGGTTTTTCTTGCAATGGGAGAAGTGCTTAGCTTTGGGTTCAATCTTGCGGTGCTCGATCCTAGTGACTGAAGGGGAAACGACATGTATTGTATTGTTGCCATTGAGGATAAAAAGATGGGGGTTTTATCATAATGCTTGAGTTAATTCCTCTACATCATGTCATCTTGCTTAAGGCATTACTCCATTCTTTATGAACTTAATACTCTAGATGCATGCTGGATAGCGGTCGATGTGTGGAGTAATAGTAGTAGATGCAGAATCGTTTCGGTCTACTTGACACGGACGTGATGCCTATATTCATGATCATTGACTTAGATATCGTCATAACTTTGCGCTTTTCTATCAATTCTTCGACAGTAATTTGTTCACCCACCTTGATAATTTCTATCTTGAGAGAAGCCTCTAGTGAACCTATGGCCCCGGGTCTATCTTCCATCATATAAGTTTCTGATCTACAATTTTAGTTTCCTATTTACTTTCTTTGCAATCTTTTACTTTATGTTCCATAAAACAAAAATACCAAAAATATTACTTTGTCGTTTATCCATCTCTATCAGATCTCACTTTGCAAATAGCCGTGAAGGGATTGACAACCCCTTTATCGCGTTGGGTGCAAGTTGGTGTTTGTTTGTGCAGGTATTCGGTGGCTTGCGCGTTGTCTCCTACTGGATTGATACCTTGGTTCTCAAAAGCTGAGGGAAATACTTACTCTACTTTGCTGCATCACCCTTTCCTCTTCCAGGGAAAAACCAACGCAAGCTCAAGAGGTAGCAATCATCATTACCAACTACTCTCCCATCTTGGGGAGGGCAATCTCCATCAACATCTTCAATAGTATCATCTCCTCTCAAACCCTAGTTCATCTCTTGTGTTCAATCATTGTACCGGAACTATAGATTGGTGCTTGTGGGTGACTAGCTAGTAGCTAGTGTTGATTACATCTTGTAGTTGATTACTATATGGTTTATTTGGTGGAAGATTATATGTTCAGGTCCATTATGCTATTTAATACCCCACTGATCTTGAGCATGATTATCATTTGTTAGTAGTTACTTTTGTTCTTGAGGTCACGGGAGAAATCATGTTGCAAGTAATCATGTGAACTTGATATGTGTTCGATACTTCGATAGTATGTATGTTGTGATTCCCTTAATGTTGTCAATGTGAACGTCGACTACATGACACTTCACCATATTTGGGCCTAAGGGAATGCATTGTGGAGTAGTTATTGGATGATGGGTTGCGAGAGTGACAAAAGCTTAAACCCTAGTGTATGCGCTATTTCGTAAGGGACCGATTGGATCCAAAAGTTTAATGCTATGATTAGAATTTATTATTAATACTTTTCTCATAGTTGTGGATGCTTGCGAGGGGGTTAATCATAAGTAGGAGGTTTGTTCAAGTAAGAACAACACCTAAGCACCGGTCCACCCACATATCAAAGTAGCGAACACAAATCGAACCAACATGATGAAAGTGACTAGATGAAATTCCCATGTACCCTCAAGAAAATTTTGCTTATTATAAGAGACCGTTTTGGTCTGTCCTTTGCCTCAAAAGGATTGGGCTACCTTGCTACACTTTTGTTACTATTACCGTTACTTGCTCGTTACAAATTATCTTGCTATCAAACTACTCTGTTACTTACAATTTCAGCACTTGCAGACCACTTGTCATTTCCTTTTGCCCTCGTTGGGTTCGACACTCTTACTTATTTAGAAGACTAAAATTGATCCCGTATACTTGTGGGTAATCAAGGCTCTTTTCTGGCACCGTTTCCGGGGAGTGAAGCGCTCTTGGTAAGTGGAAATTGGTAAGGAAAAATTATTACTACGTGCTGAAATTTATTGTCACTTGTTACTATGGAAAACAATCCTTTGAGGGGTTTGTTCGGGGTATCTTCACCTCGAACGGAACCACAATTAGTTACCCCTCAACCTACTGCACCTACTGAAAATATTGAATATGAAATTCCTTCGGGTATGGTAGAACAACTGCTAGCTAATCCTTATGCAGGAGATGGAACCGAACATCCTGATATGCACTTGATATATGTGGAAGATATTTGTGGATCATTTAAGCTTGCAGGTTTACCCGGAGATGAAGCTAAGAAGAAGGTTTTCCCTTTATCTTTGAAGGTAAAAGCATTAGCATGGTATAGGTTATGCGATGATATTGGATCTTGGAATTGGAATCGATTGAAATTGGAGTTTCACAAAAAAAATTATCCTATGCATCTAGTTCATCGTGATCAGAATTATATATATAATTTTTGGCCTCGTGAAGGATAAAGTATCGCTCTAGCTTGGGGGAGGCTTAAGTCAATGTTATATACATTCCCCAATCATGATCTCTCAAGAGATATTATCATTCAGAATTTTTATGCTCGGCTTTCTCATGACGATCAATCCATGCTCGATACTTCTTGTAGTGGTTCCTTTATGAGGAAGACTATTGAATTCCGGTGGGATCTTTTAGAAAGAATTAAACACAACTCTGAAGATTGGAACTCAACGAAGGTAAAGAGTCATGTAATAAGCTTAAGTTTGATTATGTTAAATCTTTTATGAGGGTCCACTACTCAGTTGGTAAAGCACAAGGCTCTTAACCATGTGGGCGTGGAGTCAAGCGTGATGATGGGGGTTACATCATATGATGTTATTTTTCATTGAAGTATATATCAAGTCCCAGCTCAATATTATCTTACTGAGCCGGCCCTTGGGGGCTACACCGTTGATGTTCAAAGTTTACATGAGTATATTTTCCCTGCTCATTATTGCATTATGACCCGGCCTTTGGGGGCTACACTAGTTGAAGTTTCTATGAGCATAAGGCAATTTCAAGTCGCCAGTATTATATATGGATAATCCGGTGTTTATCATAAACCGACACAACATGGAAGGAGTTATCAATACTCATGATTAGGGTTATCACCCTTACTACAGAAAGTTGGTAAACCAATGATGTGATTCAATGTCACAGGTATGATATATTTCATATTTGATTATTCTGAAGTGCAGCCTTGGTTATAAACCCAGGTTATATGTTGGGCATTATGACTCGTCCGGCGATAAACCGCCAGGACACTTTAAACTTGTTGTATGCAGAAACAGGTTGAATAAAGCATGATTATAAATCACCGGTGTTCATTAACCCGGCCTGGCTTTTGACTATAAGTGGCCAGTATGATGATAAATTATTCGGTTTTTATTAAACTGGCCTGGCTTTAAGACAATAAGTCACCAGTATATGATGAGAAATTATCCGGTGTTTGTTAAACCGGCCTGGCTTTTGACTATAAGTCGCCAGTATATATTTGGATTGCACCATTGGAATCATGCGCTTATAAATCATTGGGTTATATTATTTCAAATAGCCAAACTTGGCTGAATAGTCATTATGATATTGAATGAATAAGGTTTTCATACCGGATTATATTATCTTGAATAGCCAACATGGCTGGATTTTTATTATGGTTATTACCAGTATTATGATTAAGGTTTTCAAAGTCGCTTTAGCGCAATGGCTATTATATTATCAATGGATATGATTTATTCTACAATTGAAAGAAATAGTCCCGAGTCGCTGCGGGCTTACGACCCGGCACTTGGGGGCTACATTATTCAAAGTTGAGATTATATCAAATATGCAAGTCTCATGTCGCTGCAAGCACTCACCATGACACTTGGGGGCTAATGCAAAGTCATTTTTTGCTCACCTTATTGAAGACCCGACTCATCACAGTGTAATGAGCCGGCCCTTGGGGGCTACCAATTGCTCCTATCAACAATTCAAGGCAATTACAAAGTCCGAGGTTGCTGCAAGCATGACAACCCGACACTTGGGGGCTACATGTGTGGAATATTCAGTTTATGATTAATGATTGAGATGAACAAACCGGATTTATTCAAGGTTGCAACACTTATATTGGAGCAAGTCTTAAGCTATCACTATGTTCTCCTCTTAAGACTTGGGGGATATAGGTATTATGCATATATATAAGGAGGAACATTTTCGAATTATCAGTTTTGAGCAAATCAGGAAGATCAATTACATGACCCGGTGTCAACAACAATTATGACCCGGCATCGTCTGCTATATAACTCGGCAATTTTGGTAATGATAAACCGGCAAGTTTTACATCTTCAAACCGGCTGAATATCAGATGAGTATTTGAAGACCAAATTTTTTTAAGCCGGCGCCTTGGAAGCCGACTCAAGTGGATAATTCTTCACAATATTTCTCTGTGAGAAACCAATGTCAGCAAATTGAGTATGAAGCTGGCTTATTGACCTGGATTTTCTAGAAGGAGGAAATGACAAGGACTTAAGGATGATCAGATGCCGGTTTACAAGAATTCTTAACCCGGAGCATAATCTGTCAAGTTTGTTCTTGTGTTTATTTTACAGGATCAGTTTAACATGGATAAATCCAAATTAAACTGGGGGCTAATGTCGGGGATATACCCCGCGGCGTAAACCGGCCGGAAGTATAACCCGGCGGGACTTGGTGGTTTATTTGAGACCCCGCTGACACTTGGCGATTCACCGGCGACCCATTTGGACCTGGCGGTTCATGAATCATTGGTAATCCGGCAGGTGGGTGCAAGGAGCGACAAGACCTGGTGGCCCAACGGGCGGTTCATGAAGGCCGGTTCATACTATGGTGGACCGGTTTAAGAGGAAAAGCATGAGGAATATTTACCTTACAAGGAGTTAAGACCAGGACTTGTATCCGGTTTGTCTTAGAGATAGACTAGTCCTAATCCTAATAGGACTCCACATGTAACCCGCCCCTTCAACATATATAAGGAGGGGCAGGGCTCCCCAAAGAGGGACAAGCAACAAGCAAAAAGCAATAATCTCTAGGGCTAGACACAAAGAGCAGGTTTACCGGCGACTCTCTCGTGATCATAATGAGACCTAGCCTCAAACAGCATGTAGGGCTATTACTGGATGATGTTTCCCGGGGCCCGAAGCTGTCTAAATCCTTGTCTTGTGTTGTGTCTCTCGATTCCGCTCAACCCCTCTCAAGCTACCACATAGATGCGTTGGCCTCGCGACTAAGTCCTGACACTAAGGACATCTGCCATGACAAAACTACGACACTTTCCAAAAGTTTAGCACTAAATATGGACTTGACTCTGAGATGGTAGCCTCCTTTTGTGAATCATTTGCTACTAATGTTGATCTCCCTAAGGAGAAGTGGTTTAAATATCACCCACCTATTAAGCTAAAGATGAGAATATTGTTTACAATGTTGATCCAGTTGTTCCTACTGCTTATTGATGTCTACTATGCAACTTTATTCTTGTAGACTCGTGTTGGGCCTCCAAGCGCAGAGTTTTGTAGGACAGTAGCAATTTTCCCTCAAGTGGATGACCTAAAGTTTATCAATCCGTGGGAGGTGTAGGATGAAGATGGTCTCTCTCAAACGACCCTGCAACCAAATACAAGAAATATCTTGTGTACCCAACACACCCAATACAATGGCAAATTGTATAGGTGCACTAGTTCGGCCAAGAGATGGTGATAAAAGTGTAATATTGATGGTAGAAATATATTTTTATAATCTAAATAAATAAAAACAGCAAGGTAAGAAATATTAAACGGGCACAAAAACGGTATTGCAATGCTTAAAAATGAGGCCTAGGGTCCGTACTTTCGCTAGTGCAATCTCCCAACAGTGCTAACATGGTTGGATCATGTGATTATCCCTCAAAGTGTAACAAAGAATCACTCCCGAGTCCCTATTAGCGGAAAACAAAAGATAGGAATTGTTTGTAGGGTACAAAACCATCTCAAAGCTATTCTTTCCGTCGATCTATTCAAGAGTCCGTACTAAAATAACACAAAGCTATTTTTTCCGTTCGATCTATCCTAGAGTTCGTACTAAGATAACACCAAAGAAAATTCATATTCATAATACTCAATCCACACAAAGAACTACAAAGAGACCCCGAAGTTTCTACCGGAGAAAAACGAGCATCAACCCCTATGCATAGATTACCCAAATATCACCACGGGAATCCGCGAGTTGAATGCCATAACATATCTCAAGTGAATCAATAAGATTCCCCAATTGTCACCTCAAGTATTCATACCGCAAGACATATATCATGTGTTCTCATCTCTGAATATTCAATCCGACGAGACAAAACTTCAAAGGGTAAAGATTCAATTCATCATAACAAGAGTATAGAGGGTAGAAACATCATATGATCCGACTATATTAACAAAGCCCATGATATAGATCACGAGAGAGAGAGATTAAACACATAGCTACTGGTACAAACCCTCAACCTCGAGGGTGGAATACTCCCTCCTCATCATGGTGGCCGCCGAGATGATGAAGATGGCCACCGGAGATGATTCCCCCCCTCCGGCAGGGTGCCGGAACGGAGCTAGATTGGTTTTCGGTGGATACAGAGCCTTGCAGCGGCAGAACTTCTGATCTAGGTTAAATCCGATGGGTTTCGAAATATTTGGGAATTTATAGTGCAAAGAAGGGGTGCGGGAGGCCACCGAGGTGGGCACAACCCACCTGGGGGGGCAGGTGGGCCTGGCGCGCCCTGGTGGGTTGTGCCCCCCTTGGGGCACCCCCCAGGTGCAGCTCTAGCCCATTGGGTTCCTTCTGGTCCATAAAAAATCCCCCTGGAGTTTCGTTGCGTTTAGACTCCGTTTGGTATTGATTTCCTGTGATGTAAAAAACAAGCAAAAAACAGCAAATGGCACTAGGCACTAGGCCAATAGGGTAGTCCCAAAAAATGATATAAAGTTTTTTATAAAATGATTGTAAAACATCCAAGAATGATAAAATAACAGCATGAATACTTCATAAATTATAGATACGTTGGAGACGTATCAGCATCCCCAAGCTTAATTCCTGCTCATCCTCGAGTAGGTAAATGATAAAAGAAATAATTTATGAAGTGTGAATGCTAGCAAAGTCAATAAGTTTGATCAATGACAATTTTAATCACTTTTCCTAGCATCATAACAGCAATTCTTTCTCATAAAATTTCTCATGTTATAGTGGCAACCAATTCACATGTTAAGGTTCAAACAATGAACTCTCTTGATACTCAACAACCTATGTTCTTAGTCATAAAGCAATTGCAATTCAACTTATTCAACAGAGTTTAAGTAAGAGCTCCATGTACTCAACCATCATATAGTCTTCTATGATTGCTAACAATCACCACATACTCATGAGCAAAACATTTCAGTCGGACACATAGAAAGATTGGGGCTTATTGTTTTGCCTCCCAACGTATTCACCTCAAGGGTGATGTCAACAATAATAACTCATGCTACCCATATTCAACTGGGCATATGTGCCTAGATCTTTCCTCACCACATGATGCTTGCCAAAAGAGAAAAATAAAAAGGAATAGAGAGAATAACTTTGACTCTTTGCATAAAAAATAAATACTGAAAAATAAAAGATAGGCCCTTCGCAGAGGGAAGCAGAGGTTACCATGCGCTTATTTGTTTGTATGCTCAATCCATTAGTGCAAAAGAACGTCACATTACATTGCCCCTTAAGATGAAAACCTTTATTATGCAGTCTGTCACTTTTATTCTTTTTCATCCAAGTTTGTGCAACGCTCAATTTTCTCTTACACTAAACGATCTCACACTTTTAGAAGCAATTTTTATTGCCTTTTTGCACCGATGACAACTTACTTGAGGGATCTTGCTCAATCCCTAGGTAGGTATGGTGGACACTTGAAAAATATTTGGGTTTAAGGGTTTTTGGATGCACAAGTAGTATCTCTACTTAGTGCGGAATTTTTGGCTAGCAAAGATAGGGGGCAAGCACCACATGTTGAAGGATATATGACAATATGACTTCTATGTGAATATGAACAAACATAAACCATTACGTTGTCTTCCTTGTCAAACGTCAACAATTTTGGCATATAATATTTTGATGGGGCTCACAATCACAAAAGATTTCTAGGATAGTGTATTTGCATGTGAAAGTTCTCTTCCTTATACTAATTATTCGTGAATTGCTTGTATGACCAATATTGTGATTGTCAAGCCTCAAAATGTTTCACTTTCTAAACCCAAATGTGAAGCTACCACTAGGCATGATATGATTTCAATTTCATGATATTCAATTTATTCAACAATTTACTCATAGGGTATAAGTGAAGCACATGAGTAAATGACAAACTACTCCAAAAAGATATAAGTGAAGATCATGCTAGTAGTTAAGTAAATAGATAGCTAAGCATGGTCTCTCTCTTATTTAAAACTTTCAGATCTAAGTATTTTATTAAAAAAGCAAGCAAAACAAAAAAATGACATTCCAAGGATAGCACAACTCATGTGAAGAAGCAAAAACTTAGGCTTAACCGATACTAACTGATAATTGTCGAAGAAGAAAGGTGGGATGCCTACCGGGGCATCCTCAAGCTTAGATGCTTGAAACTTCTTGAAATATTATCTTGGGGTGCCTTGGGAATCCCCAATCTTGAGCTTTTGTGTCTCCTTAATTCCTCTCATATCACGGTTTTCCAAAATCTTAAAAGCTTCATCCACACAAAACTCAACAGGAACCCGTGAGATAAGTTAGTATAAACCAATGCAAAAACCTTGTCATACTCTACTGTAGCAAATCACAAAAATTATTATTCAACATTGCATACTAAATGCCTCTGCATATTTAATACTCCTATTCTCAAATAGAATCATTAAAGAAGCAAACATATGCAAACAATGCAAACATAACAGCAATCTGCCAAAACAGTACAGTCTGTAAAGAATGCAAGAGTATCAATACTTCCCTAACTCCAAGCATTATAAAATTGGGATTTTTACATCTGTGCCCCTGGTTCCTTAGCTCTACTCATCCATCCCCACGCTCTTAACTTTTGCTCAGTTTTCCCCACTCCCTTGCCTGAAACCCTCACAAGAGGTCACAATGGACGTCGCCATCGGGTCAGTGCTTTGACTGTTAAGTCTGACGAGTGGGGTCGTGTTGGGGGTGTAGTTGTTCGACCGTTGGGCCGTGGTTTCATTGGGCCGTCCCTTGCATTAAACGCCTGCGCGCGCCGCCATGATAGAAGCCTGCTATGCATGCACCCAACAAGCCCGCCTGCATGCGTCGATGCGACGACCGAGCCTGCATGCGCTGATGCGTGTCGCCACGAACTGATTTGTGTGATTTAGGAGCTGGTGTTAGTGTTATGCCTTTCTCTTTATATAAAAGACTTGACTTGAATAAACTCACACCTACTCAAATATCTTTGCAAATGGCTGACAAATCAACAGCCATACCTATCGGTATCTGTGAGGATGTGCCCGTTGTTCTTGCTAATGTTACTATTTTGACTGACTTTGTTATACTTGAGATGTCCAAGGACGACAATGTGTCGATAATCCTTGGTAGACCCTTCTTGAATACTGCATGGGCTGTTATTGATTCGGATAAAAGCAAGGTCAATTTTCATATTAATGGTAATGAGCATACGGTGCACTTTCCGAAGAAACAATTCCAAGTGAATGGCATTAATGTTACTGAAAAATCTCCGACAATCACTATTGGAAGTTTTCAAATACCTCTACCTACTGTCAAAAAGAAATATGAAATGCTTATTGTTGGGGAGATGCAAATCGCCATTGAGGTAACTTAGTGATTTACGAAAGTTCTTTGGTTTCATGCTGATCGGAAGTGGTTGTTAATAAGACCTCATCAACCTTATTAATGAATCATTTTTGAACGGTATGAAGTTGATGAATTTAGTAAGCACTACCTTCTGTCTTTACTTTTTGTTTTCTGTTTTCGTTAGTTAAATAAAATAAAATGCCATGTTTTGTCTGTTTTCTGAATTTCCCGTGCAATAAAAAATGACCCAAAAATAAAAGTTCTCAGAATGTCGTGAAAATTTTATACGATTTTTTTTTGAATATTTAAGAATTTTTTGTGCAAATAATACCAGAGGGGAGAGCACCAGGTGGGCACAACCCACCTGGGCGCACCAGCACCCCCTGGCGCGCTCTGGGGGGTTGTGGTCCCCACATGGGCCCCCTCACTTATCTGTTCACCCCACATTGTCACCTATCTCCAGAAAAAAATCACTCATACTCTCTTTCCCGTGTTCTTGAGCTCAAACTCGCGGATTTCAATCTCTTTGCTCGAAGCTCTGTTTCCGATACTGTTTCGGGGATTTGTTGCTTGGTATGTGACTCCAACATTTGTCCAATTAGTTTTTGTTTTAGTGGTTTATACTTTGAATAAATAGCTACTCTTGGTGTTGATGTAGAGTACTTACATGTTGAATTCTTAGTGTTCTAAGTAGTTTGAATGCTTGCTATGGCCTCTATGTATCCCTATGAGTAGTTGCTATTAGTTTTGTTGGAAAAATTTGTGGACTAAAAATTCAGATTTTTTTTCATAGGAAAAATTGTACGCGGACATGAATATCTTCTGGAAATTTGGCTCTAAGAATAACTCCAAGGGTGTGTTGGGGAGTCTTCTGACAGTGATCTCCGCCCTCGGAGGTTGGCGGAGGTACGGCCGTGCGAATGGCCGCACACCCCGTTCCTGCAAGAGGCTAGAATTCATGAGAAGTTCATGCAATTTATCGCCAATGCCGGTCTCACCGACTTCATCGCAGATGAGTGTGAACAACACCAAATCCTCACAAACATGTTTGTTCAAAGTTTTACTTTCCTGCCTAGAAATAATCCTCCTGAAGTGAGCTTTGACTTATATGCTGAAAACCATCACATACCACTTACTGAGTTTTTTAACATATGCATGATCCCTTCTGATGGGAGCTTGGCTAAGCCTGGGCCTACTGAGCTTAAGGATTTTTGTCGCACTTTGACAGTGGGTGATGAGAGGAGAGTGTCAGCCATCACTGCCGGTGGCTTACATTTTCCTGTTGTTCGTTACTTTGCATATTTCATTGCCAAATGCTTGCTTGCTAGGGAGAAGGTGGGTGCACTTAGTTCACCAGACCTTGCTGTTTTACGTCACGCAATAGAGGGCGACAACACTTATAGCTTGGGAGCTATTGTGGCCCGTCGCCTCCATCTTAATAAATCTCAGGGTAAAATACATGGTGGGATTTTTGCTACTCGGTTGGCGGCTCACTTCGAGGTTGAGATACGCCCTCATGATTACCCTCTGACCAAGGTTTACCTAGATCGTGCAGCCATGGAACACCATCATTTTCTTGCACATGATAGTCCTAACATTGCCATTCCTTATAACTTGGTTTATAGCGTTGACACTCGTGATGTTATCCCCTTGCCTGCACCTGCTTTGTTTGATTCTGTTACTAGGGGCAGATACCGGATTACGCCTGCAGACATCCTCGCTTACTGGAATGCTCACGCTGCTGCAGAGGCTGCATAGGCACCTCAGCAGTGGGATGAGTGGAGCCCGCTCCTCAGGATCCCTACTACCCTCCAGGCTACTGAGCAACTACCAAGTTAGGCAAAAATCCTAAGCTTGGGGGAGTACGTGTTTCTCACCGACATTACATTCATGTTCACCTATCATTCTGTTTGTCGGTGTTCACACTTTTTCATTGTATCATCCATGCTTAGATTTATTTTCTTGCTTTCTTCTTGTGTGTTTGAAATTTTTAAGAAAAACCAAGAAAATAGTTGTAGTAATTTACCTTCTATGCATGCTTAGCAGTAGCACTAAAAAGAAAACTCAAAAAGATTTCCTTGTTCTTCTTTTGCTTGTTGGGAGCTTTCCCGTGTAAATAGTTTTTCTCGTTTTGCTTTTCCCTTTTATTTGCTTGCTCAAGAAAACCAAAAACTCCAGAAATATTTCAGTGTGTTTCTCTGAATTTCTTTTCTTCTTATTCGAGTCTTACCGAGCAGAAGACCATGATGAAAATGTTAAGTGGCTCTCATATGAATAATTGTTGAACTAATAAGAGCCCATTTTACCTTGTCTTCTCCTGTTGAATCAAATGTTTTGCAGATTCCAGCCTAGTCCATGGCACTCTTGCACTATTATTATTTTCATATCATCCGATCGTGCAAGTGAAAGGCAATAATGACGATATTCGGTGAGCTGGCCATGGCAAAGAGAAACTGGTATGAACTCGACTTGTTCTTGTTGTGTAAATATGTTTAACCTAGTGCCCATGCTTCAGCCCATTATGATTAAACATGTTGGCAATGACAATTATAGATTATAGTTTCTCATGCCATGCATAAGTAGCTGGGAGTTGATAATGATTTATTTTGGACATCAAATACACTACAAAAGAATACACTTCCGTGATGATACGTGTTTGTCACAGTAGGTCACGTTTTCTGTCATACATGTACATCCATGACAAATTTATGACAGAATCAAGATAGTCATACCTGTGCTGTCATAGAAGTGTTCCATGACATTACGAAAATTATCATCACGGAAGTGTCCACTTCCATGACGATAAATCGTGCGTCACAGAAGTGCTTTCGTCAAGGGTGACCGACACGTGGCATCCACCGTAACGGAACGCCGTTAAGCTATCGGTCCGGTTTTGGATCCGATAACCCGTTAACAGCCCCGACCAATGGGGATTTTCCACATGTAAAATCATCATTGGCTAGAGGAAACACGTGTCGGCTCACCGTTGGGACAGATGTCATCCACTCATTGGACCCAAAGCGCCTATGATACGTCGACACGTGGCACAGCCCAACAGAGGCCCATTCCTGTGAAAAGGTCGGACCGTTTGACTTGGTCAAAAGGTGGCGGGCCGGCCCACGGCAAGCCTGTTAACGGAATGTTCGCATATAGCCCATTTACAGCCCGCTAACCCAGGGCCCGTTTACGGCCTATCCGAATTAGGCCCAGTAGCGTCATCTGGGCCGTCCAATATAATTCCAGCCCGTTTTAACTTTCGCCCATGTATGGCCCATGACATCTTCGCCCATATGAGGCCCTTATTACTCTCGGCCCATTAACGACTGTGGTAAAGCGGCCCGTAATGAACAAATGTATCACTTTATACCCATTAACGCACGTGGTGGCGGCCCGTAATGAACAGTGTATCACTTTATACCCATTAACGGCCCATTATTCCGTTGGGCCGTTTCCAGCCCATGTTATCTTTCGGCCTTCTCGGGGAACATTTATTCTTGGGCTCATTTCCACATTCGTTTACTTACAGCCCGTTACTGTCATTTTCTACTTATGGGCCAAATTTAGCCTGTGGTTACAGTCGACCCGTTGGTGGCCCGTTAATACGTTGGGCCGTTTTCATAGCATCATCAAAATACGGCCGATTAACGACGGCCCGTTATGGTCGGCCCATGAACAGATGATTTCAAATCTAGCCCATTTACGGCCATAATGTGGTCTATTATTGGCCCATGTTTGGCCAACCGATCATAAGCCCGTAGAAGGCCCATTGATGATATGGCCCATAAAAGGCCCACTGTGTCTACGACCTGTATAAGGCCCATTGTTTCTATGCCACATAGAAGGCCCATTGTTTCTACGGGCCTTAGAAGGCCCATTGTTTCTACGGCCCGTAGGAGGCCCATGTTAACTACAGCCGGTGGGCATCAAAGTTCAACACCAGTGCAAATATAGGGAACACCCTACACTATACAAAAATGGCTTGCTGTTTTCTTCAGCCGGTGGTTGCACGTTAAGAACAAATTTTGTATCGCACCAAAACAAATTACAACTATAAAACAAAAGGAAGGTTGGCATAAAAGTTAACAGTCTAGCAGATAAATGCACCACCAGAAGTTCAGAAGCTCAGTTCATTTGACCTGACTGTTACGTTTTCATGTTGTATTGTCCGATGGAGCACCATAACCTTCGCCTTCAGTTCTCCTAGGTTCCTGAACAACATACCAAATGTCTGATAGTCTGGTTTCAAAACCATGCATATCTTGACAACATCGAACAATGTCTCTCCTTGTTTCACAAAGGGTCTCTGTTAGGGAATGGACTTGTTTTGAGCTTGCATATCTTGATCATGAGGCAGTTTGGACGAGATTGCCTTTACAACCAAGCCAGTATTACGCAGGAACGTGCTTTTGGCACTGTTAGTGGACAGGTACTGACCCACTGCAACAAGAGCTGACATTGCGGTTATAGTTGCCTCGCCACCTTCAGAAGGTGGCGGTTCCACCATTTTTCCATAGCTCGCTGAAAAGTTGTGGTTTTACATTAGTAGTACCAGAACAGAAGATATTAAGGAGGCAGCAAAACCAAACAAAATAGCTTTGGTCTATATACAGAACTTATTCTGGAGAACCAATGTAATATAATAGTTGTATTTTATTGCAAAGTACATAATAAAACCAGGTTCCAAACATATGACCATGTACCATCGCTAATGTATTGTCTATTTCTTCACATTGTATTGAGGGCTAAGGATAAAGAGGCGAAGTTTATAATACGGTAAGCACAAAGATGACATCATTCATATCACAAAACAAGCGAGAATGCACAAATAGGCAATTGTAACGTTGTGTGGGCAAGTCCAAGACGGAACTAGATTACAGGTCAAGATCAAAGGAACATCACTCCTCTCTTTTAAACCTTGTAAGGTGCAATGATACGCTAAGACAATTGTGTATAAAATTGAAAAGAGTAATAGACATTGGCTGCAAACCATGCCGTTCAAGGCACAAGTCAGAGTAAGTAGTAGTTAAAAGGCATGAGGATTAAGGACTTACAACAGCGGCTTTGACTGGTGTAGTCATGCCCTCCTTCTTGCTGGTGTGACAGTCCTTGAAGATTTACTTTTTGGTCCTTGCGGGCTTTCCTCTGCATTTGGAACAAGTCAATATAGATTTGATAATATGCTACAGCGAAAAGAATGAAATAACAGCTAATTACAAGAGCCTCGCAGTGTGCAATATAACTATGAGATCCTATCGTCTGTTGGAATTTCACTTTCGTATGGTTGGCCTTGTTCAGTTCACCTACAAGAAGATAGATTTGTGTGGCACATGCGTAAATAGGACTTCAACATGTGATCTGATGACATATATATAATGTACCTGATACTTCGGATCGGGCCAGTGTTTAACGAGGCCTCTCCAGTCTTCATCAGATATATTTTCCACAGGAGATGTTTGGGCAAGTTCACTGTTAGTCCAGCCTTCAAAGTAAGTTTTCCTCAAGGTATACCGATACTGTCGCAGAGCAGACTTGAAAACATGGGTGCAAGCTTGTCTGGTTGCATCATCTTGGCTATCCAACTTGAACCTCATCTGTTGAAAATTATGGGAGTCTCATTATCAGCAACCTAGAAAGTATTGGATAGAGCAAGATGACATTACTAGTTTCCATACATAACCATACTTACAGATAAATGGTCGAGGAAGGTGTTGAACTGGGTTTCGTCTTTGTCATTCTGTCTTGAATCCATGTTGGGAGGATACGTACATGACACCTAACAGCAACCGCTGCCTCTGATACTAACTTGGCTGACTCTGTAGCATCACGTGGCCTTTTTAACCTGCCTCAAAACGGATCTCCATTCTTCCTCCTCTAGATTTAGTTAACCTATAGAGCATTATCCCTGAAGTTTTTTTCCTCTTACGCCTAGGTGCTTGCTACGTCTTGAGCTTGTGTTGGTTTTCCCCGAAGAGGAGAGGATGATGCGGCAGAGTAGCGTAAGTATTTCCCTCAGTTTTTGAGAACCAAGGTATCAACCCAGTAGGAGGCCGCGCGCGAGTCCCTCGTACCTACACAAAACAAATAGCTCCTCGCAACCAATGCGAATAGGGGTTGTCAATCCCTTCACGGTCACTTACGAGAGTGAGATCTAATAGAGATGATAGATAATATTTTTGGTATTTTTGGTATAAATATGCAAAGTAAAATAAAAGGAAAAGTAAAGAGCAAAGCAATAATAAAGCGTAGGAAGATTAATATGATGAAAATAGACCCAGGGGCCATAGATTTCACTAGTGGCTTCTCTCAAGAGCATAGGTATTTTACGGCGGGTGAACGAATTACTGTTGATCAATTGACAGAATTGAGCATAGTTATGAGAGTATCTAGGTATGATCATGTATATAGGCATCACGTCCGAGACAAGTAGACCGACTCCTGCCTGCATCTACTACTATTACTCCACTCATCGACCGCTATCCAAAGATGCATCTAGCGTATTAAGTTAATGAAAACAGAGTAACGCCTTAAGCAAGATGACATGATGTAGAGGAATAAATTCATGCAATATGATAAATACACCATCTTGTTATCCTCGATGGCAACAATACAATACGTGCCTTGCTGCCCTCATCCTTTGGGAAAGGACACGCAAGATTGAACACAAAGCTAAACACTTCTCCCATTGCAAGAACTACCAATCTAGTTGGCCAAACCAAACGGATAATTCGAAGAGACTTGTAAAGATAACTCAATCATACATAAAAGAGTTCAGAAAAGATTCAAATATTGCTCATAGATAATCTTGATCATAAACCCACAATTCATCGGTCTCAACAAACACACCGCAAAAAGAAGATTACATCGAATAGATCTCCACGAGAGAGGGGGAGAACATTGTATTGAGATCCAAAAAGAGAGAAGAAGCCATCTAGCTACTAACTATGGACCCGAAGGTCTGAGGTAAACTACTCACACTTCATCGGAGAGGCTATGATGATGATGTAGAAGCCCTCCGTGGTGGAATCCTTCCGTGAACTCGGAACAGGCCCCAAGATGGGATCTCGTGGATCAGAAAGTTGCGGCGGTGGAATTAGGTTTTTGGCTCCATATCTGATCTGACGGGGGTACGTAGGTATATATAGGAGGAAGAAGTATGTCGGTGGAGCCTCGAGGGGCCCACGAGGTAGGGGGCGCGCCCTCCACCCTCATGGCCGCCTCGGAGCTTTCTTGACGGAGGGTCCAAGTCTCCTGGGTCTTATCCGATGAGAAAATCACGTTCCCGAAGATTTCATTCCGTTTGGACTCCGTTTGATATTCCGTTTCTTCGAAACACTGAAATAGGCAAAAAAAACAGCAATTCTGGGCTGGGCCTCCGGTTAATAGGTTAGTCCCAAAAGTAATATAAAAGTGGAAAATAAAGCCCAATATAGTCCAAAACAATAGATAATATAGCATGGAGAAATAAAAAAATATAGATACGTTGGAGACGTATCGGGCATCTAAGCTTAATTCCTGCTCGTCCTCGAGTAGGTAAATGATAAAAAGAGAATTTTTGATGCGGAGTGATACTTTGGCATAATTTCAATGTAAATCTTCTTAATTGTGGTATGAATATTCAGATCCGAAAGATTCAAGACAAAAGTTCATATCGACATAAAAATAATAATACTTCAAGCATACTAACAAAGCAATTATGTCTTCTCAAAATAACATGGCCAAAGAAAGTTATCCCTAAAAAATCATATAGTCTGGCTATTCTCTATCTTCACCACACAAAGTATTTAAATCATGCACAACCCCGATGACAAGCCAAGCAATTGTTTCATACTTTTGACATTTTCAAAACTTTTTCAATCTTCACGCAATACATGAGCGTGAGCCATAGATATAGCACTATATGTGGAATAGAATGGTGGTTGTGGAGAAGACAAAAAGAGGGAAGATAGTCTCACATCAACTAGGCGTATCAACGGGCTATGGAGATGCCCATTAATAGATATCAATGTGAGTGAGTAGGGATTGCCATTCAACGGATGCACTAGAGCTATAAGCATATGAAAGCTCAACAAAAGAAACTAAGTGGACATGCATCCAACTCGCTTGCTCACGAAGACCTAGGGAAATTTGAGGAAGCCCATCATTGGAATATACAAGCCAAGTTCTATAATGAAAAATTCCCACGAGTATATGAAAGTGACAGAACGAGAGACTCTCTATCATGAAGATCATGGTGCTACTTTGAAGCACAAGTGTGGTAAAAGGATAGTAACATTGTCCCTTCTCTTTTTTTCTCTCATTTTTGTTATTGGGCCTTCCCCTTTTTTATGGCCTCTTTTCCCTTTTTTTCTTTTTCGTCCGGAGCCTCATCCCGACTTATCGGGGAATCATAGTCTCCATCATCCTTTCCTCACTTGGTACAATGCTCTAAAAATGATGATCATCACACTTTTTATTTACTTACAACTCAACAATTACAACTCGATACTTAGAACAAAATATGACTCCATATGTGTGCCTCCGGCAGAGTACCAGGATATGCAATGATTCATAAGTGACATGTATGAAAGAATTATGAATGGTGGCTTTGCCACAAATACGATGTCAACTAAATGATCATGCTAAGCAATATGACAATGATGGAGCGTGTCATAATAAACGGAATGGTGGAAAGTTGCATGGCAATATATCTCGGAATGGCTATGGAAATGCCATGATAGGTAGGTATGGTGGCTGTTTTGAGGAAGGTTTATGGTGGGTGTATGATACCGGCGAAAAGTGTGCGGTATTAGAAAGGCTAGCAATGGTGGAAGGGTGAGAAAAGTGTGTATAATCCATGGACTCAACATTAGTCATAAAGAACTCATATACTTATTGCAAAAATCTACAAGTTATCAAAACAAAGTATTACATGCATGCTCCTAGGTGGATAGATTGGTAGGAAAAGACCGTCGCTCGTCCCCGACCGCCACTCATAAGGAAGACAATCAATAAATAAATCATGCTCCGACTTCATCACATAACGGTTCACCATACTTACATGCTACGGGAATCACAAACTTTAACATAAGTATTCCTCAAATTCACAACTACTCAACTAGCATGACTCTAATATTATCACCTCCATATCTCAAAACAATTATCAAGCATCAAACTTTTCTTAGTATTCAACACACTCAAAAGAAAGTTTTACAAATCTTGAATACCAAGCATATTATTATTAAGCAAATTACCATGCTATTTAAGACTCTCAAAATAATCTAAGTGAAGCATGAGAGATCAATAGTTTCTTCAAAACAAATCCACCACCGTGCTCTAAAAGATATAAGTGAAGTACTAGAGCAAAACTTATCAAGCTCAAAAGATATAAGTGAAGCACATAGAGTAAAACTATCAAGCTCAAAAGATATAAGTGAAGCACATAGAGTATTCTAACAAATTCCAATTCATGTATGGCTCTCTCAAAAGGTGTGTACAGCAAGGATGATTGTGGTGAACTAACAAACAAAGACGCAAATAATATAAGACGCTCCAAGCAAAACACATATCATGTGGTGAATAAAAATAAAGCTCCAAGTAAAGTTACCGATGGAAGTGGACGAAAGAGGGGATGCCTTCCGGGGCATCCCCAAGCTTCGACTTTTTGGTGTCCTTAGATTATCTTGGGGGTGCCATGGGCATCCCCAAGCTTAGGCTCTTGCCACTCCTTGTTCCATAATCCATCAAAAAAAATCACCCAAAACTTGAAAACTTCACAACACAAAACTCAACAGAAATCTCGTGTTCTCCGTTAGCGAAAGAAAACAAAAGATCACTTCAAAGTACTGTAATGAACTCATTATTTGTTTATATTGGTGTTAAACCTACTGTATTCCAACTTCCCTATGGATCATAAACAATTTTACTAGCCATAGATTCATCAAAATAAGAAAACAACACACGAAAAACAGAATCTGTCAAAAACAGAACAGTCTGTAGTAATCTGTAACTAACGCAAACTTCTGGAACTCCAAAAATTCAGAAAAAATAGGAAGACCTAGTAAACGTTTTTATTGATCATCAGCAATTGGAATCACTATTTTACCATGTTCTGGTGATTTTTAACAATTGTTTTCATGAACCAAAAGTTTCTGGAAATTACAGCAAGATCAAATAACTATCATCCAAGAAGATCCTATAGGTTTAACTTGGCACAAACACTAATTAAAACATAAAACCACATATAAACAGAAGGTAGATGGATTATTTATTCCTAAACATAAACAAAAACAAAAAACTAAAAATAAAATTGGGTTGCCTCCCAACAAGCGCTTTCGTTTAACGCCCCTAGCTAGGCATAAAAGCAAGGATAGATCTAGGTATTGCCATCTTTGGTAGGCAATCCATAAGTGGCCCTCATGATAGATTCATATGGTAATTTTATTTTCTTTCTAGGGAAGTGTTCCATGCCTTTCTTTAATGGAAATTGGAATCTAATATTCCCTTCCTTCACATCAATAATTGCACCAATCGTTCTAAGGAAAGGTCTACCAAGAATAATAGGACATGAAGGATTGCAATGTATATCAAGAACGATAAAGTCTACGGGCACATAATTCCTATTTGCAACGATAATAACATCATTAATTCTTCCCATAGGTTTCTTAATAGTGGAATCCGCAAGGTGCAAATTTAGAGAGCATTCATCAAAATCACGGAAATCTAGCAAATCACACAAAGTTTTGGGAATAGTGGAAACACTAGCACCCAAATCACATAAAGCATAGAATTCATGATCCTTAATCTTAATTTTAATAGTTGGTTCCCACTCATCATAAAGCTTTCTAGGGATAGAGACTTCCAACTCAAGTTTTTCCTCATAAGATTGCATCAAGGCATCAACAATATGTTTAGTAAACGCTTTGTTTTGACTATAGGCATGCGGAGAATTTAGCACGGATTATAACAAGGAAATACAATCAATTAAAGAGAAACTTTCATAATTAAATTCCTTGAAATCCAAAATAGTAGGTTTAGCAATATCTAAGGTTTTACTTTCTTCAATCCCACTTTTATCAATTTTAGCATCATACTCTAAAATCTCCGAATTTTGAGAACGCCTTCTAGGTAAAGGTGACTCATATTCAATCTCATCATTATCAAGATTCATATTGCAAAACAAGGATTTGATAGGGGACACATCAATAACTTTTAGATCTTCATCTTGATTTTCATGGAAATTGGAAGAACACGCTTTAATAAAGGCGTCTTTCATAGCACGCATCCTAGCGGTTCTTTCCTTGCACTCATCAATGGATGTTCTCATGGATTTGAGAGACTCATTGATATCATGCTTAGGAGGAATAGATCTAAGCTTTAAAGAATCAACATCAAGAGAAATTCTATCAACGTTCCTAGCCAATTCATCAACTTTAAGTAAGCTTCACCGAGCTAAAGACCAGGCTGACAACAGATGGCTCCCTCTCCCACCCCCACCTCGGCGATCTCCACCCCTAGCCACCAAATTTTAGTCTCTCTCCGATAGATCTCTCCGGCGTCTTGAGATCGACACGTTCCTACCCATCTTTCATGGGTACTAATGATGGATCCACCCTTGGCTTGGACTTCTCCAAGGGTTTGGATTATGCTGACAAGGTTTTTCAATCTACGGGCTTTTTGGTGCATCCCATGGTTGACTCAGAGATCTTCACCATGGTGGTATCTTTTGGACGTCATTCTTTTCGTTTGAATGAAGATTCGGTGGCAGCGGCTCTTGAGGCAGCGATTGGCGGCTCGGGCATTGATCTCATGGTTTTCTTGATCAAGGATAAGGTATTTGGTTTTCAGGTATCCTGCAAGGCTGTAGCCATGATCATTCTTAGTCTTAGATCTTTTGCTTGCGATCATTTCAAATGTTACTTTCATCTTTGGAGTAACGGTGGCCCAAACTGGAGTCGTGAGTTTAAGATCTGGAAATTGGAATGTGATGCCGAGTGGATCCTTGTTAGTCCTTCTAAGCGGCGTGCAGCTCTTGGGGTTCTTGCCATGCATTCTAGGCCATCAAAATCTTTGTTCAAATCTTCAAGCTCTGTGGGCAAGAAATTATCTTTTTCGGTCTTTCAAAATTGTAATGCTTGTCGAGGCTATCGGTATCCAGCTACGGAGAATTCCATTCGGACTATAGAAGATGCAGGATATTTTGTTCCTCCACATGAGAGAGTTATCATCCATCCCGTGCCGTCGGTGAGCCTCCGGTGGACGTCGGCGAGACCATCTATTTTGTTTGGTACGGTTCAGGATCTCCTACCGTTAGCTGATCGCTCGCCGCCTATGTCGGGCGGGATTTCGGGTGCTTTGAATGTGGACGTGCCAAATATCGCAGGGCCTAATTCTACACGTGCCACAGACCCTGGGTTACTCTCTGTTGGGTCCGACCGGGATGGCCCGGCTTCTTCTGCAGATCATATGGATATTCCTTCTTCTCAGCAAGCCAGGGATGATTTTGAGGATTTAATTTCATGTAGCGACCCGACCCAAAATCGGTCAAGTCTCTGTGTAGATGTACCATCCCAAGATCATGCTGGCACACACAGTACATTGATGAAATAAACAAAGTTCAATCACACCTGAAGTTATTACACGATTCCCATATCGAGTCTTTATTACAATAGAATAAATTCGGCCGAAGGCCAACTCATGAGAAATAAACTAAATAAAGCTGCGGAAGCGTGAGCGAAATAGCGAGTCCATCCGACTCCATAGGGCAATCGCCAAGCGTGGATCGTAGCCTCACTCCCTGATCGAATACTCCTTTGCAACATAAGGCGTTGCAGCCGTGTAGGTCAGCATTTGGAATATGTCGGCAAGTCATGAAGAGAGAATAACAATAAAATTACTAACACTATATGCAATTTGGTTGTGGGGCTCTAAGTTTCATTGTTTTTTGAAAAAGCCAGCTTTTTCCTACAACAATGGACTTGTTTGCAAATACTACAAAATGTTGGTAGTTATTGAGATGGTTCCACCAACCAATGTCTCATTCCCAATTATTAAATAACCCCTCAATTAATTTATTAATTTTGGTGTTGAGATTTCGAAATACTCCAAGTTCAGAGGCTCAAATTGTGCAGAAACGGGGACACGGCTAACCGATTAGATCTTCACTCTGCAGAGGTTTGCGCACTTTACCCGCAAGATTCGCTCCTCCTTTAAGTCTTAGCACTTCATGGTGTTTGAAGGCGGACGAACTAAACAGGGTCTTCAAGAGTTCCTCTGGCCACTACGGTACCCATCCAATCCTACCGTTCTTCTACATCTCGTAGCACCGTGTCGCCAGAGTCACACCTAGGGTTGACCAAGCGAGCCCATAATGGCTTGCGGCTGCACAGTAAGCTCGGTCAATGGGGTATACATCCGTCTCTTCGTGGCTGGGTGAAGCTTTCCGCAAGATGTCATGGCGCTTCTCCATGCATCCCGGCCAACCACTCGGTTTTCTCCAGGTGCCCGTCAACAAATCCTCCACCCAGTAGTAAATTTTGAAGTCCATCTTGAGCTTGAAGTCATGGGGTTGTCATCATCTTGACTCTCACATCTCCCTTATGAATCACTCAACCAACCCCGTCTACGAGCATAGCAAAATAAACTACTTCGTCCCGGGCAATGGTAACAAGGGGAATTGGGTTCATCCTACCTCATGATACTACTCAAGAACATAACTTCAAATTCTCCTAGTGCATGCATGGTGGGGAGGTATAATTTCTAATGCAATAAAATCATAGGTATTGTAAAAGAAAACATGATCAATGACTTGCCTTGCTGACGATCTTCGAAAGCTAGGGACTCGTGGTAGCAAGCTTCGCACTCTGGAAATTCTACCGAGGCAAACAATAATCATATAAGCATACAAACATATGATCACTTATCATAACAGCATACTAATATAACACATGAAACAATTGAACCAAACCCAAAGAAACTCAAAGAAATCCAAATCAATGTTTTCACCACATCAAACAACAACCAAAGAAATAGTTTTACACAACCAAATTTTTCTTAACAGAACCTAAGCATGGGTTTTTGTTAACTAACAGAAGAGAAAACATCATGCAACTAGGAACAAAAAGAATCACATCAAAAGCTATTATAGAACTCATATTATGCCTATAACAATCCTAGCAAGAAAAATAAAATAAAAATTTAATTTATTGTAAATAAAAGTTCATGTTCTAAAGTTACAGAAACTAACCTAAAATAAACTATCACATAGGAAAAATAAAATTATTGTCTAAATAAAACAATAGGAAAACAGTAGCTAGTTAAAATAATTAAGAACTACATGGTTTTGATTAAAACTATTTTTTATTAAATCTAAAATGCCCAAATAAATTCCTACGGTTAGGCAAGGTCAAAAAAAGTAGTGACAAAAGAATCACTAAAATAAAATAATCCTAACTCATTTTATAGCAGAATTACTAATCTGTCTAAAACTAAAATAAAACAATTTCTAATAATTTTAACATGACTAAACATATTTTCTACAGAAAATACAACAAATTTGCAAACTAACAAAAAAAGAATCAATTAAAAATATTAAGTAGATTAAAAGATATGGATTTTACAAAACTGAAACTATTCTGTAAACAAAACAGAAACGAAAATATAATTAAAAAGAAAAATCTGGCGCTAATGGGCCTATCTAGCGCTCGGGCGTAATATAGCTAAAACGCGCCCGAGGGATTAAACCGAGTCGGGCCGGTCCAACTAACCCGCTAACTAACCAAAATAAACCGTAACTAAAACCGGGTCTATTAAAAAAAACATACCCCTTCGCTAATCTAATCTACACCCTACGTTTTAAATCGGACGATGGCGGGGTCTCCGGCGGCTTACCGCGGAGGTCGACGACGGCGACGGTCGACGGCGGCTCGGGCGACGACGGCGCGGTGGCTACGGTGGTCCCGGGCGACGGCGGAGACCTCCGGCGGGTGTGGCAGAGCGAGGGGGGGTCGATGGTGGAGTCGGGGGAGCCCGAGGGGGTTCGGGGCGGCCGGGGCAGGGCAATGGCGCGGCGGCGGCTTCGGACTCCGGCGAGGGATTGCGGGCGAGAGCAAGGGGGAAAGCGGGGGAACGGGTCGAGGGGGGGTCGGTTTATATAGGGGCCTCGACTTGGGCGAGGGGGCGGATCGGGGGAGGATCCCGGGATCCTCGGGATTCCGGCGACGGCGGCGCGATGGCGTTGCGGGTTGGCGTGGGCGAGGGGAAAGGGAGAGGTGGGTCCGGGGCGTTAGCGGGAGAGAGAGGAGGGGGGGTCGGTCGGGCGACCGAAGGGTAGGGGGTTCGGGCGGCGGCTCGGGTCGGCTGGGCTGCGCCTGGTTGGCTTGGCCCGCGGGTGGGCCGCCTAGGTGCTGGCTGGGCCGGTTGGCCTGGCTGGCGCCTGGGTTCTCTTTCCTTTTTTTTTGAATTTGAGAGAGAGAGAAAATATATTAGATATATATATATATATTATATAGGACATATATATATCAAAATGATCGGGGAATATTCCCTATAATATGAACATTTTTCCAGTGCAAAACTCAAACTTAAAAAAACATTTTCTAAAATCCCAAATAAAATCAAATTTGAATTCAAAATTTTTGGCAAAGTTTTCTTGACATATTTGGAGTGTCATGTTTACTCCTCTCATACTTTTTCTCAAGTATTTGTGGGGCATTGATTTGAAATAAATTTCAACCGCCAATTCAAATTCAAATTCCAACAACTCAAAATCTTCGAAACTTCAAATGCCACTCAATTTCAAACAATATGCATAGATGCTTAGCTATAATTGTAAAACATTCCAAATAGGAAATTTGGGATGTTACAAACCTACCCACCTTAAGATGAATCTAGCCCTCGAGATTGGGTTAACTAACAAATAGGTGCGGGTGGTCTCGGCGGAGGTCTTCTTCTCGCGCCGGTGGCTTCCTCCTCGGAGTGATGACTCCACAGCACCTTGCAAAACTTGATGATCTTGCTGCGGGTGACTCTGTTCGCAGTCTCGAGAATTCGGACGGGTTTCTCCTCATAAGTCAGATCACTGTCGAGCTGTATGGCCTCTAAGGGCACTGTGTCTCTCAACGGAATATCGGCCATGTCGGCATGGCATTTCTTCAGCTGAGAAACATGGAAGACATCATGAACTCCGGACAATCCTTCCGGCAATTCCAACTTGTAAGCAACTTCTCCACGGCGTTCGAGGATTTTGTAGGGGCCAATGAACCGGGGTGCTAACTTTCCTTTAACACCGAACCTCTTGATTCCACGAAGTGGGGACACACGAAGATATGCCCGGTCTCCCGCTTCGTAAGTTACTTCCTTGCGTTTACTGTCGGCATAACTCTTCTACCTCGACTGGGCTACCTTGAGCCTATCTCGAATCAGCTTGACTTTCTCTTCGGAATCTCTGATAAGATCGGGACCGAAAAGTTTTCGATCTCCAACACCATCCCACAACAATGGTGTTCTGCACCTCCTTCCGTATAGAGCTTGAAAGGGCCATCTTGGTGGTGCGATAAGCTGTTGTTGTATGAGAACTCCGCGTATGGCAAATTATCATCCCAGCTAGACCCATAGTCTAGCGCACAAGCTCTCAACATGTCCAATAGGATCTGGTTGACTCTCTCGGTCTGTCCATCTGTCTGCGGATGAAAAGCTGTACTGAACTCCAGCCTCGTACCCAAAGTTTCATGCAACTGAGTCCAAAACTTTGAGGTAAATTGTGTTCCTCTATCTGACACAATACTCCTCGGAACTCCATGCAGACATACGATCCTGGTCATGTATATCTTGGCTAACTTAGCGCTGGTATAGGTAGTCTTCACGGGAATGAAGTGAGCTACCTTGGTCAATCGATCAACCACTACCCAGATGGAATCATAACCTGAACGGGTCCTGGGTAATCCTGTGATAAAATCCATCCCAAGTTTTTCCCATTTCCACTCGGGAATCGACAAAGGTTGAAGTAACCCTGCTGGCTTCTGATGTTCTGCCTTTACTCGTTGGCAAACATCGCATATTGCTACGTACTCGGCAATATCCTTCTTCATACCTGCCCACGAAACTTTCCTTCAAATCCGGTACATCTTGGTGTTACAGGGTGAATCGAGTATGGTGAATCATGAGCCTCTGAAGAATTAGCTTCGAGTTCGGGATCATTAGGTACGTAAATACGATCCTCGAACCATATAGCTCAGTATTCATCCTTACGAAACCCTTTAGCTTTTCCTTCATTCATCCTTTTCTTTATCTCATCAATTTCCTTGTCCGACTTACGGGCTTCACGAATTCTTTCGGCCAAAGTGGACTGAACTTCGAGTTGCAACATATCCTCTCGAACTATCTCCGATCGAAGATCTACGAGGTCATCGACTAACTCCTGGGTAATCCTCCGCTATAAGAGTATTCACATAACTCTTATGGCTCAAAGCATCTGCTGCAACATTAGCCTTTCCTGGGTGGGTAATGCAATTTCATGTCATAGTCCTTGATTAACTCTAGCCATCTCCTCTGCCTGAGGTTCAACTCTTTCTGTGTGAAAATATACTTCAAGCTCTTATGATCTGTGTAAACATCACAACGGTTTCTGATAAGAAAATGTCTCCAGGTTTTGAGTGCATGCACTACTACTGCTAGCTCCAAATCATGTGTGGCATAATTCATCTCGTGTGGTCGTAGCTGTCTGGAGGTATAAGCTACAACTTTTCCTGCTTTGCGGCATCTGTGGCCACATCATCCGGGGCATAGCGAGCTAACTTGCTGAACTCATCCACGTCTTGCCCCGATGCGGTTCCCTGGCGTAAGTTGCGGAACTCACGCTTCTTCAGACTCATGGCTCCAGCCGATACATGAGCGGTGCGGAAAGCCTGCTGGAACTGATCCCACGTGATGGTGGCGATGGGATAAGTGGCGGTGTAGTTCTCCCACCAAGAGGTTGCAGGTCCATCAAGTTGATGTGCGGCAAAGCGCACCTTCTCTGCATCTGTGCATCCAGCAGTGGCTAACTCCCTTCCGACCTTGCGGAGCCAATCATCGGCCACAATCGGCTCAGTGCTGCTAGAGAACACTGGCGGATTCAGCCTTAGGAAGCGGGTCAAGTTGTCAACAGGGGTGGTGGCGGTGGATTGTTGTTGTTGTTGTTGTTACAGTTCGGATGAGCATCGCATGAGGGCATTCTGCTGCTGAATCAGCTGGGTGAGCTCCGCGGAAAGTTGAGACCGGGGTCACGTCTCGGAGGCATCTGGTGTTTTGGAGTGGATGAGAAAATTAGAATAGAACAAGGGTCTAATGAGAAAATATCACTAACCATATGAATGCACAATCATAATCACACCAATCATTTATTCAATCAACTCAAACATGGTTCAATCTCAGATTACAAATTCTCACGACTAATCGAAAATAACGGCCTAACTGATCGACGGAAAAATAAAATAACATGGCGGTCGACTAAATGTCTTCATCAATTATCCTTGCGTCCTCACAGTGCGGCGTCCTCCGGTGTGGCGTCCTCTCGATGCGGTGCCTCCTCTTGCGGCTTTTTGGTGGAGCTCTCTTCATAATCCTGGTCATTGCTCACGAGGGTCCGTCATCTCCACTCGGAAAAGGTCTTCTCCAGGTCCATCTTCTCCTCTAATGCGGAAACATCCATCTTCAGCTTGTCGACTCTCTCCATGAAATCCTTGATTTCTTCTTCATGGTCAAGGAAGTCTGCGTGTGCTTTCTCCTCCAGTTCAGTTCACGGAACAACAGCCTCCTGTGTACCTTGAGTTCTGGCGAGTCTGGATCTCCCGTTTCCTGAGGAGACACTCCAAGTCTTGGACATATGAGAGAATGGAGTCGTCCTCCACGGTACGGATGATATCTCCATTCCTAGCTCTGCGAGAAATCATGGCGAGATCTGATGGGTCGAGCTCGGCCCTGTACTCTTCTCGGAGATGTCCAAGTGCACGATAAATCGCCATGTCTCTTCCGAGGATCCAATTGAAATCGGTAAACTCAAAGTCAATGGGCTCTGAATGTCCTCCGAAGGTTCTCCCTGGAATGTGCACCTCAATCCTGTAGCGGGTATCCGTCGGAAGTGCATTGGTAGGCTTCCCGGTAATCGAGGGCAGAGCAATCTTCAGCTTCTTCACGATCTGAACCAGCTTCTTGCCGAGAGGCATCGTCTCATCTGCCTGGCAAAACTCCGGTAGCAAAACTGGGGTGAACTTCGTGACCATCTAGAATGTTGAAAATCGGAGAGAAGTCGAGAAATGAGCAGGGAGAATTACGGAATGATAAGGACATAAAATAAATAGTCTCTTCCTATGGCTTTCCGATCCTAGGGGTTCGCCCCACGGTCGGCGTGTGCTCGATACCATCTCTGAGCGACCCGACCCAAAATCGGTCAAGTCTCGTAGCTGTACCATCCCAAGATCATCCGCACACACAAGTACATTGATGAAATAATCAAAGTTCAATCACACCTGAAGTTATTACGATTCTCATATCGAGTCTTTATTACAATAGAATAAATTGGCCAAGGCCAACTCATGAGAAACAAACTAAATAAAGCTGCGGAAGCATAGGCGAAATAGCGAGTCCATCCGACTCCATAGGGCAATCGCCAAGCGTGGATCGTAGCCTCACTCCTGATCGAATACTCCTCGCAACATAAGGCGTTGCAGCCGTGGTCAGCATTTGGAATATGCCGGAAGTCATGAAGAGAGAATAACAATAAAAATTACTAACACTATATGCAATTTGGCTGTGGGGCTCTAAGTTTCATTGTTTTGCGAAAAAGCCAGTTTTTCCCTACAACAATGGACTTGTTTGCAAATACTACAAAATGTTGGTAGTTATTGAGATGGTTCCACCAACCAATGTCTCATTCCCAATTATTAAATAACCCCCTCAATTAATTTATTAATTTTGGTGTTGAGATTTCGAAATACTCCAAGTTCCAGAGGCTCAAATTATGCGTAATCGGGGACACGGCTAATGATTAGATCTTCACTCTGCAGAGGTTTTGCACTTTACCCGCAAGATTCGTTCCCTCCTTTAAGTCTTCGCACTTCATGGTGTTTGAAGGCGGACGAACAAAACAGGGTCTTCGAAGAGTTCCTCCGCCCTTGCCGTACCCATCCAATCCTACCGTTCTTCTACATCTCGTAGCACCGTCCGGCCAGAGTCACACCTAGGGTTGACCAAGCGAGCCCATAATGGCTTGCGGCTGCATGTAAGCTCGGTCAATGGGGTATACATCCGTTTCTTCGTGGCTGGGTGAAGCTTTCCGCAAGATGTCATGGCGCTTCTCCATGCATCCCGCCAACCACTGGTTTTCTCTGAGGTGCCCGTCAACCGTCCTCCACCCAGTAGTAAATTTTGATGTCCATCTTGAGCTTGAAGTCATGGGGTTGTCATCATCTTGACTCTCACATCTCCCTTATGAATCACTCAACCAACCCCGTCTACGAGCATAGCAAAATAAACTACTTCGTCCCGGGCAATGGTAACAAGTGGAATTGGGTTCATCCTACCTCATGATACTACTCAAGAACATAACTTCAAATTCTCCTACTGCATGCATGGTGGGGAGGTATAATTTCTAATGCAATAAAATCATAGGTATTGTAAAAGAAAACATGATCAATGACTTGCCTTGCTGACGATCTTCGAAAGCTAGGGACTCGTGGTAGCAAGCTTCGCACTCCGGAAATTCTACCGAGGCAAACAATAATCATATAAGCATACAAACATATGATCACTTATCATAACAGCATACTAATATAACACATGAAACAATTGAACCAAACCCAAAGAAACTCGAAGAAATCCAAATCAATATTTTCACCACATCAAACAACAACCAAAGAAATAGTTTTACACAACCAAATTTTTCTTAACAGAACCTAAGCATGGATTTTTGTTAACTAACAGAAGAGAAAACATCATGCAACTAGGAACAAAAAGAATCACATCAAAAGCTATTATAGAACTCCTATTATGCCTATAACAATCCTAGCAAGAAAAAATAAAATAAAAATTTTATTTATTGTAAATAAAAGTTCATGTTCTAAAGTTACAGAAACTAACCTAAAATAAACTATCACATAGGAAAAAGAAAATTATTTGCTAAATAAAACAATAGGAAAACAGTAGCTAGTTAAAATAATTAAGAACTACATGGTTTTGATTAAAACTATTTTTTATTATTCTAAAATGCCCAAATAAATTTCTACGGTTAGGCAAGGTCAAAACAAAGTAGTGACAAAAGAATCACTAAAATAAAATAATCCTAACTCATTTTATAGCAGAATTACTAATCTGTCTAAAACTAAAATAAAACAATTTCTAATAATTTTAACATGACTAAACATATTTTCTACAGAAACTACAACAAATTTGCAAACTAACAAAAAAAGAATCAATTAAAAATATTAAGTAGATTAAAAGATATGGATTTTACAAAACTGAAACTATTCTGTAAACAAAACAGAAACGAAAATATAATTAAAAAGAATAATCTGGCGCTAATGGGCCTATCTAGCGCTCGGACGTAATATAGCTAAAACGCGCCCGAGGGATTAAACCGAGTCGGGCCGGTCCAACTAACCCGCTAACTAACCAAAATAAACCGTAACTAAAACCGGGTCTATTAAAAAAATCATACCCCTTCGCTAATCTAATCTACACCCTACGTTTTAGATCGGACGGTGGCGGGGTCTCCGGCGGCTTACCGCGATGGTCGACGACGGCGACGATCGGCAATGCTCGGGCGACGACGGCGCTGGTGGCTACGGTGGTCGGGCGACGGCGGAGACCTCCGTGGTCTTGGCGGAGCGAGGGGTCGGTGGTGGAGTCGGGGAGCTCGAGGGGTTCAGGCGGCGGGGCAGGCAATGGCGGTGGCGGCGGACTCGGCGAGGGATTGCGGGAAAGAGCGAGGGGGCGAGGGGAAAGCGGGGAACAGGTCGAGGGGGTCGGTTTATATAGGGGCCTCGACTTGGGCGAGGGGCGGATCGGGGAGGATCCGGGATCCTCGGGATTCGGCGACAACGGGTGATGGCGTTCTTGGGTTGGCGCGGGCGAGGGAAAGGAGAGGTGGGTCAGGCGTTAGCGGGAGAGAGAGGAGGGGGGGTCGGTCGGGCGACCAAGGGTAGGGGTTCGAGGCGGCTCGGGTCGGCTTGGCTACGCCTGGTTGGCTTGGCCCGAGGGTGGGCCACCTAGGTCTTGGTGGGCGGTTGGCTGGTGGCGCCTGGGTTCTCTTTCCCTTTTTTTTGAATTTGAGAGAGAGAGAGAAAATATATTAGATATATATATATTTTATATAGGACATATATATATATCAAAATGATCAAGGGAATATTCCCTATAATTTGAACATTTTTCCAGGGGCAAAACTCAAACTTTAAAAAAATCATTTTTCTAAAAATCCCAAATAAAAATCAAATTTGAATTCAAACTTTTTGGCAAAGTTTTCTTCTGACATATTTGGAGTGTCATGTTTACTCCTCTCATACCTTTTCTCAAGTATTTGTCAGGCATTGATTTGAAATAAATTTCAACTGCCAATTCAAATTCAAATTCCAACAACTCAAAATCTTCTGAAACTTCAAATGCCACTCAATTTCGAACAATATGCATAGATGCTTAGCTATAATTGTAAAACATTCCAAATAGGAAATTTGTGATGTTACATTTCAAATATGGTTGATGAGGTTCTCATGTGTCAAAAGTGTTTGAGGAAGGGGCACTTTGCGGCTGCATGCACGTCCAAGTTGTGGTGCATCTCTAGTCTCCGGACGGGTCACGTCAGGAAGGATTGCAACAAATTTGCACGGGTTTTGGGGCTTGTTTGGCAACCCAAATCCACTAACGCTACGGCTTCCGAGACGCGCTGCGGGAATATCTCTCTGACAACACCTTTACCAAACTTGGACCTCTCTTCCACTTCCGCATTAACTCCCTCGTTCAGTTCCATCAGCCCCGGCCCCAAGACTCCATCTGCTCCGCCGCCTGAAACCCCTCCTCCGCCGTTGCACTCGTCGTCGTTGGAGGCTGAGCCTTTGGCTCCCATGTCAAACTTTCATCTGGATCCTCTGCAGTACGTCCCCGCTGGCCACCATATCATCGATGGTGGAGAAGATCGTCTTCCAAGAACTTTCATCACGCCGCATACCCCAATTGTGCGTCGCCATGAGGAGTTTATGCTTGCTGAGGTAATGCCTATCCCCCAGCCAGATGAGATTGGCGCTGCTAGAGAGGCTGTAGTTCAGTGGTTGCAAGCGCATGGAGTTTTAGTCAGGTCAGCTCAGCCTTGGATTCGTTTTGTGGGACTTTTTGAGCTTCACGATGCTGCTGTTCATTTCCGTCTGCTGCAGCTCCCGCCACAGCCTCTGGGTAATGACCGCTTTGTGTGTTTTATGAAACACGATGAGGGTGAATCCTTTCGCGGCGTCCAGGGTTTCCGTCAGGGCCTCCTCGTGTTTCTTGGCGTTCCCTTGGATCTTCGCAATACAGAGTGCCTCAAAGCTGCTGTTAACACTTTCGGCAAGTTCCACCATTGGGTTAGCGAGGATCCTTACTTGGTGAGGTCTCTGGTGTTTGCCTCTTTCCCTAAAGACATTCGGGTGCCACGTGATGTGGTGTTCATGGATTTTGCACCCTATGGCGGTGCACGAGTTTCTTGGACTGCTCTCCTGTACATCTTGGGTGCAAACTTTGCTGAGCAGATGCCCCAAGACGAGGATTGGATGCCCATCAATGGCAATCCGCACCCACTGCCTGGAATTCCATTCCCTGAGATGTCTCCTTTCAATTTACCTGCTTTCCCTGCTTTGGGATGGAACACAGTGCCCCCTCCTCCACCTGAACCTTTGGTCAATGAGATGGCTGATGACAATTGGGGAAACTGGAATGACAATGTAGCCCCTGATCCAATGCACGACCAGGAATCCATGGTGGTGGACTTGTCTGCACAGCCTAGTTCTGCTGCTGATGCCCAGGAACCACCTGCTGCTGTTGTTTTGCTGGATGATGATCAACCTGAAGCACCTGTCCCTCCTCCAATCAATGAGGAGTATGCTCCTGATCAATGGGCCATTGTGGTCTACCAGCCTCCTGTGTTCAGAGAGGAAGTCGTTTTGCCAGCTCTGCCTTGTGGGCCTCCCCTTCCTCCTGACATGCTTTGGAGAAGATCTTTTGAAAGTTTGCTCCAAGCTCCTATGGTTTTCTCTGTCCCCAAGCCCGTTTCAATGCAGCCTCTGTCACCTGTGGTACTGTCAAAGAGAAGCTGGGATTTTGCTTTTTCTGATTTGGACCTGCCGCGTCTCACTTGGAAGGACCAGGAAGTGGCCAGGCCGGTTGCTAGAGCTCTTTTTGTTGATCCTGCTCCTGTTCAGACACCTCATGAGGCTGTGGTGAAAGCAAGAAGGACACGGCAACCTTTGGCGCCAACACCAATTGTTGATACTTCAGTCAGAAGTTGCACGAGGAGTTCAGTCCAGCAGGATGGTTTCAAGCCCGTTTTCCATGAGCTTGCTTTTCAGCCCAAGAGGAAGAAGCCCAGAGCGAAGCCTTTTTCGGCCCATGAGCCTGAAGAACCAGCTTCTGAAGAAATCCCCCCGGTGACACCTATTGCGCGGCTTCAGGAAATTGGACGAGAGTTGGAAATTGATGCCACTCTCATCTCTGTGGATGCACTTATGGTGGACCCACTTGCTTCTGCCCCAGTGGTCCCTGATGTTTAGTGTGCTCTTGAGTTGTTGGGTGTGGCAGGCCCTTGTGCTTGCTTCTTTTGTGTTTTCGGTCCATCAGTTATGTCATGAACGTTTCTTTATCTGTGTGGTGGTTCAGACTTTGTTCTACTGTTTTGGACATGTGACATTGTGTGTCATATGATTTATGCTTCTCAGTTTGTGCTTTAATGAGTAAATTATGTAGAAATTGCAATGTGTTGTGCTGGAATGTTAGAGGTCTAAACTCTGATTCTAGGCAGAGAGCGGTCAGACAGAAAATTGAGGAAAGTCAATGCTCTATTGCCTGTTTGCAGGAAACTAAATGTTCATCCTTTGACTCTAGATCAATCAAGAGTTTCTGCCCTAAGAGATTTGACTCTTTTGCTTGCTCCCCTTCCATAGGGGCTTCTGGTGATATCCTTGTGGTTTGGAATTCCTTTGTTTTTACTGGAACTTTAGTTGAAGTTCACCAGTTTGCTCTTGTAATTTAGCTTACCTCCAGGCAGAACAATGAAAGTTGGACCTTGGTTGTTGTTTATGGCCCTTGTCAGGGTGAAGCTAGGGATAACTTTATAAATTGGTTATATAACCTCTGTATCCCCGTTGATGAGCATTGGTTGTTGCTCGGTGACTTTAATTTCCTTAGATCTGTGGACAATAGAAATCTGCCTGGTGGAGACATAAACGACATGTTCATCTTCAATGAGGTTATTGGACACTTGGGTCTCCTTGAATTACCAATTAAGGGTAGGTCATACACTTGGTCCAATATGCAGGACATCCCTCTTTTGGAGTATTTAGATTGGTTCTTCACCTCAGTAGATTGGATTACTGACTATCCAATGATTGAGGTCTTGCCACTGGCCAGGACTGCCTCTGACCATATCCCATGCTTGGTCTCAATCAAAACTACCATTCCAAAGTCCAACCTTTTTCGATTTAAAAACTATTGGATGGAACTGGAGGGCTTTATGGACTGTGTTGAATCTTCTTGGCTGGTCCCTTCTAGGAAAGTTCACATTACTGCTAAGATAGCAGACAAGTTTAAGCATCTAAGAATGTGCCTTAAGAGATGGCAAATGAATGTTTCCAAGTTGAAATTGTTGATTAGCAAGTGTAATCATGTTATCTTCCTTCTAGATGAGTTAGAGGAATGGAGGGCCCTGTTTAGGCAAGAATTCAATTTCAGAAAAATTGTGAAAGTGCACTTGGAAAAGCTTTTACACTTGCACTGCATGTACTGGAAAAAGAGATGCACTATCAGGTATATCAAGGTTGGGGGTGAGAACACCAAAAAATTTCATGCTATGGCCACTGAGAGGCACATGAGAAATTCAATTGCTAGTCTTAAGTTACCTGATGGCTCTGTGGTCTCTGATCATGCTCAAATGGCTGGAATTATTTGGAGCTGCTTCAAGAACAGAATGGGCACTTCTAGAGGGATTGTAATGGGTTTTGATTTATCATCCCTAATCACTCCAGTGGATGGCCTGGATGTGCTTACTAAACCTTTTGAAAAGGAGGAAATGGATGATGTGGTTAAACATATGCACGTGGATAAAGCACCGGACTCGATGGCTTTAATCTGTGCATTCTTCAAGAGGTGCCGCACATAATCTCAAATGATTTCTATGATCTGGCTAAGGCTTTTCATGAGGGGACTGCAGTCCTGGAGAACATTAATAGTTCTTTCATTACTCTGGTACCTAAGAAACTTTCACCTGAGGAAGTGGGAGATTATAGACCTATTTCTCTAACCAGCATGGGGCCGAAATTCCTGTCCAAAATGGCTACCAATAGGTTTCAGAAGCTGATCATGAAATGCATCCATAAGAATCAGTATGGTTTCATTAAGAGCAGAACAATCCAGGATTGTATTGGCTGGACCTTTGAATATCTGCATCAGTGCCATCAGTCAAAGAGGCCAATTGTCATTCTCAAATTGGACTTTGAGAAGGCCTTTGATTCTATTGAGCATGAAGCTATCTTCCAGATTCTCAGGCACAAAGGTTTTCATGAGAAGTGGATCCTATGGATGAAGCAATTGCTTGCCTTGGTACTTCTTACATCCTTCTTAATGGTGTCCCAGGAGGAAATTCATTTGCAAAAAGGGGTAAGGCGGGGGACCCTGTTTCACCTCTGCTCTTTGTGATAGCTGCTGATCTACTGCAAACAGTGATTAATGATATGTTCCGCAAGGGTAACCTTAAGCTGCCTATTCCTTGCCATGATCAAGACTACCCTGTCATACAATATGCTGATGATACTCTGATCATCCTGCCTGCTGACAGGCAGCAGCTTCTAGCCCTGAAAGATATGATGTTGCTGTTCTCACAGTCCACAGGCCTTGATGTTAACTACCATAAATCTTTCATCATTCCTATTAATGTTGAAAATGCAGTCATGACAGATCTTGCTTCTCCTTTTGGATGCCAAATTGGAAAGATGCCTTTTACTTATCTTGGTTTGCTTGTGGGCACTACAAGACCTAAGATGGTTGACTTCATGCCTCTTGTGGATTGTATGGAAAGGAGAATGACTGCCAGCTCCTCCTTCCTTAATCAAGGTGAGAGGATGCAGTTCTTGAACTCTGCTTTGTCTTCCATACCAATTTTCTTTATGGGTAGTCTGGCTGTTCCTGCTGGTATCCTCAAGCAGCTGGAAAGAATTCAAAGACAATGTCTGTGGAGAAAAAATAGGGATGAGCCTGCACCATCTCTTGCTGCTTGGGATCTGATTTGTAGACCAAAAAACAAGGGTGGTCTTGGTATTTTGAACTTGGGTGTTCAAAATGTGGCTTTGCTTCTCAAGCATGCTAGTAATTTTCTTAACAGAAAAGATCTACCTTGGGTGTCTTTAATTTGGGATTCATACTATTATGATGGAATGCCCCAGGGAACAACTTCTTGTGGCTCCTTTTGGTGGAAGGATATTTGCAAGGTCTTGCAGAATTTTAGAGACTGCTCACAGGTGCGGTAAATCTGGAGACCTTTGCTCTTTTCTGGTCGACAATTGGAATCTTGGCAATGAAGTTTCTAGCTTGCGTCTAGATTTCCAAGATTATTCTCTTTTGCCAAGGATCCATGGATTTGATTAAGGATATCTTCAATTCCATAGACTTATACCAGCACTTCCACCTACCTTTGTCTGCTCAAGCTTTTGATGAGTTAAACTTAATAAGAGATATGTTAGTCTCCCACAGAAGAGATGATACTTGCAAGGACCTGTGGTTATGGCAGGGCTCTTCAAAGGTTTACAAACCCAAGCTGTTTTATTGCCATACTTTTCAGAATGAAATCTTCAACCCCTTGCTGTGCTGGATCTGGAAATCCTCCTGCACTTCTAAGATCAAGGTTTTTGCTTGGATGCTCATCATGGACAGACTCAACACCAAGGATATGGTTGACAGGAGACACTGGCACATGGATGATGGTGTTGCCTGTAAGCTATGCCCCCTTCAAGCAAGAGAAACCAGAGACCATGTTTTCTTTAACTGCAATTTCAGTGTCAGAGTTTGGAATTATTTGCAGATTGATTGGTCGGCTGGAAGCTCAATGTCTGATTTGGTCATCCAGGCAAAGAGGAGTTTTGATAAGCCTTTCTTCACTGAAGTAGTTTTTATTGCCTGCTGGAATATTTGGATCATCAGGAATGCCAAGGTTTTCAGAGGGGAGAGGGCCAGTTTCAATAAATGGAGAGGAGCTTTCAAACATGACATGACTCTGATGCAGCACAGAATCAAATCTGGCTACAAGGATGACTTGCTCAAGTGGATTTCTTTCCTGCCACCTTAAGTTTAGTCTTTTCTTTTCCTTTTGGTTACCTCTTGTAATCATGTTGTTGTAACTGTCTTTCTGGTTTTAATAAAGTTTTGAATTGTTGTGGGGGTTTTGCCCCACAGTTCACCGTCAAAAAAAAACTTTAAGTAATTTCTCTTCAAGCAAAGCATTAAAATTCTTTTGTGAACTCATAAATTCTTTAAAACTATTCTCAAATTCAGAGGGCATATTATTAAAATTTCCATAAGAGTTTTTGTAGGAATTTCCATAATTATTAGAGGAATTACTAGGATAAGGCCTAGGATTAAAATTCCCTCTATATGCGTTGTTACCAAAATTATTCCTACCAACAAAATTCACATCCATAGATTCATTATTATTCTCAATCAAAGTAGACAAAGGCATATCATTAGGATCAGAAGAAACACTCTTAGTAGCAAATAATTTCATAAGTTCATCCATCTTTCCACTCAAAACATTGATTTCTTCTATCGCATGCACTTTTTTATTAGTAGATCTTTCAGTGTGCCATTGAGAATAATTAACCATAATATTATGTAGGAGTTTAGTAGCATATCCTAAAGTGATTTCCATAAAAGTGCCTCCCGCGGCCGAATCTAAAAGATTTCTAGAGCAAAATTCAATCCGGCATAAATTTTTTGTATAATCATCCACAAATTCAAACCATGAGTAGGGCAATTACGTAACATTAATTTCATTCTCTCCCAAGCTTGTGCAACATGTTCATGATCAAGTTGCTTAAAATTCATAATATCGTTTCTAAGAGAGATGATCATAGCGGAGGAAAATACTTAGAGATAAAAGCATATTTGCACTTGTTCCAAGAATCAATACAATTTTTAGGCAAAGACGAAAACCAAGCTTTATCACGATCTCTAAGCGAAAAAGGAAATAGCTTCAATTTAACAAAATCATTGTCAACATCTTTCTTCTTTTGCATATCACACAAATCCACGAGGCTATTTAGATGAGTAGCGGCATCTTCACTCGGAAGGCCGGCGAATTGATCTTTCATAACAAGATTCAACAATGCAGTATTGATTTCACACAATTCAGTATTGGCAAGAGGAGCAATCAGAGTGCTAAGAAAATCATTATTGTTGGTATTGGTAAAGTCACACAATTTGATATTATCTTGAGCCATAGTGATAAGCAAGCAATCCAACACACGAGCAAATGAAAAAGGGCAAGTTTAAAAGAGAGGAGGAGATTGGGAAAGAGAGGGCGAATAAAACGGCAAGGGTGAAGTGGGGGCGAGGAAAACGAGAGGCAAATGGCAAATAATGTAATGCGAGAGATAAGGGATTGTGACGGGTACTTGGTATGTTGACTTGTGCATAGACTCCCCGACAACGGTGCCAGAAATCCTTCTTGCTACGCCTTGAGCTTGCGTTGGTTTTCCCCGAAGAGGAGAGGATGATGCAGCAGAGTAGCGTAAGTATTTCCCTCAGTTTTTGAGAACCAAGGTATCAATCCAGTAGGAGGCCACGCGCGAGTCCCTCGTACCTACACAAAACAAATAGCTCCTCGCAACCAACACGAATAGGGGTTGTCAATCCCTTCACGGACACTTACGAGAGTGAGATCTAATAGAGATGATAGATAATATTTTTGGTATTTTTGGTATAAAGATGCAAAGTAAAATAAAAGGCAAAGTAAAGAGCAAAGCAATAATAAAGCGTAGGAAGATTAATATGATGAAAATAGACCCGGGGCCATAGATTTCACTGGTGGCTTCTCTCAAGAGCATAGGTATTTTACGGTGGGTGAGCAATTCTGTTGATCAATTGATGAATTGAGCATAGTTATGAGAGTATCTAGGTATGATCATGTATATAGGCATCACGTCAAGAGACAAGTAGACCGACTCTGCCTGCATCTACTACTATTACTCCACTCATCGACCGCTATCCGGCATGCATCTAGAGTATCAAGTTAATGAAAGCAGAGTAGCGCCTTAAGCAAGATGACATGATGTAGAGGAATAAATTCATGCAATATGATAAATACCCCATCTTGTTATCCTCGATGGCAACAATACAATCGTGCCTTCATCACATCCTTTGGGAAAGGACACCGCAAGATTGAACCCAAAGCTAAACACTTCTCCCATTGCAAGAACTACCAATCTAGTTGGCCAAACCAAACGGATATTTCAAAGAGACTTGTAAAGATAACTCAATCATACATAAAAGAATTCAGAAAATATTCAAATATTGCTCATAGATAATCTTGATCATAAACCCACAATTCATCGGTCTCAACAAACACACCGCAAAAATAAGATTACATCGAATAGATCTCCACGAGAGAGGGGGAGAACATTGTATTGAGATACAAAAAGAGAGAAGAAGCCATCTAGCTACTAACTATGGACCCGAAGGTCTGAGGTAAACTACTCACACTTCATCGAGAGGCTCGATGATGATGTAGAAGCCCTCCATGGTAGAATCCTTCCGTGAAGCTCCTAACAGGCCCCAAGATGGGATCTCGTGGATGAGAAAGTTGCGGGCGGTGGAATTAGGTTTTGGCTCCGTGTCTGATCGACGGGGTGCGAGGTATATATAGGAGGAAGAAATGCGTCGGTGGAGCCTCGAGGGCCCATGAGGTAGGGGCGCCCTAGGGGCGCGCCTCCACCTCGTGGCCGCCTCGGAGCTTTCTTGATGGAGGGTCCAAGTCTCATGGGTCATATCCGATGAGAAAATCACGTTCCTGAAGATTTCATTCCGTTTGGACTCCGTTTGATATTCCGTTTCTTCGAAACACTGAAATAGGCAAAAACAGCAATTCTGGTATCGGTGTACAAAAAGAGGGGTACACTTTTTGTACCCCTATAACTGTGCACGGGCAGTCTGAGCCGCGGGCACCACCGCACTAAGCAAGGCAAGGGAGGTAAGCCAAGGTAAACGAAGCTCGAAAGGAGCGAACGGCGCCAAGACCAAGACCACAAAGAGCAAAGGGAATGAGCGGACTCCCGGGCAAGATCCTTGCCGGAGGCGGTTTTAGCAAACCCGCAAGACCCTTGCCGTGGCAGCTCGCCCACACCCACAGAGCGAATCACCCTTGAGTCCACTGCCCCCATGGGGCAAGGATTCGGAGACATCCCGTGGTGGCATGCAGATCTTTGTGAAGACATTCAAGATCAGATACACACTATAGAAGATGGCGACCCTTGGCGGGATCCCAGCCAAGGAGGACCACAAGGCCCCCGGCAAGAGCCTTGCCGGGGATGACAGCAGGCGCCACGGCAAGACCCTTGCCGGGGCTACGGCGAGGCCCTTGCCAAGAACACCCGTAGGGTCACCATCAGGCCCACGCCAATCAAACCTCCACCACCGTTCGCATGTAGCTGCCCACCCAACCAGTTGGGCAGGCACCTGCGTGGCAGCAAGCGGATCTTCGTGGAGACCCACCTGCGCCACCTCGGCTGCTGCTGCCTACATGGCACCGCTGGCACCGCTAGCTGTATGCGTGTCGACACGAAGGGAGGCGGCGACGGACGAGACAGGTCTCTTCCCCGTCCCCGATAAAGCAAGGACACCTAAGCAAGACGCATTAAAGGCGCCTTGTCATGTAATGCGAGGGATAAACTCGCATCACTGTACCCTTTCCACCTCCGGTGTGCCACTGTGGCAACCCCTTTCCCTATAAAAGGAGGCCCAAGGCGACCAGGATGAGGATTCGGCTTTTTGGAGCTCCTCACGCCCCATTGCTAGTTCAAGAACACAAATAAACAAACCACCAAAGCAGGAGTAGGGTTTTACGCAACCTCGCGGCCCGAACCTGGATAAGGAAACCGTGTGCTATCTGTTTGATACGCTCTTCTCACGACCCCGCGCCCCGCGACCGTAGTAGGGATTCTTGTGATCCCATAGGTGTCGTTCCCACCGACATCTTTCGCGCGCCAGGTAGGGGGGCGCAGTTGTGAGAATCGGCTTTAGCAGTTAGCCCGGCACTCCTTCATCTTCGTGACCCTTGAAGAAGAAAGGAGGCCAGAAGATCGACACTCGAGCGATCGCAAACAGAAGCTAAGTTGCACTGAACCTTTATTTGTGCTACCCTTCTTATTTGGGGTTATTCCCCCCCCCCGGAGATGTCACGCCTTTGTATGAGAAACCTGCACGCCAGGGGGCTCTCCCACGATCGGCAACACCCTTGCCCTATTTCGAGTCTGCTCAACAGCTCAAGCGGCTGCGTCGAGAATGGCAGAGTAACCTTCCGCGTTCAACAACGCCCTCGATTCTGACTCGAGTCAAGCTCGACAGTTCGAGCGGCCGTGTTCGAAACGGAAAGGTGGCTCGTCCGGCAGCAAGCGTACCCGGCAGGCCCTGGGGATCCGTCCCCAAAACGCCGCTAGGGGCTTCCGCGCCGGCAAGCCTACCCGATCGACGTGGGGCACACATACAAAGAGGAATTGAACGGGGAAATAACATGCATGAAAATTAAGAGTACTTCAAAGTTATATTACATCACGTCATAGCTGCGGTTCTAACTAAAGATAAAATGTGTCTTGGTCGGGAACCCGCAGCGGCGAAGAAGAACGGGATGCCTAATCCCGGTGCTGGCCTTCCACCCTCTTGATTTCGTCGATGAAGTCGGTGATGGGCTTGATGCGTTCCTTGAGCACCGTGAGGTCAACACCATCCGGCAAGCTCTTCATCGCGGCCGCTAAGTCAAGGTCGGGATTCCAGTGCGCCATCTTGGTGAGGACCTTGGTCACGACCCTCCGGCAAAGTCGCCGGGCCTCCTCTGCCAGCGTGGTCGTCCTGTTGGAGTGAAGATAGGCCAAGGCTCCGAGGACGCCCTCGAAGAACTGGGTCAGCTTGGCGTTGACGGTCCCGCTGCGCTTGGGGGCGTACCTCACGTTTGGAATCCCCATGGTGGCCAATTGCGAGGTGACCCTGCCGGCAACGGCCTCCAGATGGCTGATCCACCTGTTCTCACCCACCACATATTCCTGGTGGGAGGCGGCCTCGTTTGCCCGCAGCTGCTTCTCCTCCTCAAGGCTCTGGTCAAGGTCTCCTCCGAGCCCCGCTCTCCGACAACATCTTCTCGAGATCCTCCGGCTTCAGCTTGAGGTCTCGATGGAGTTCTGGCGTCGGAGAGCTCCCGATCCCCGCGATGCTGCTCCTTGCGCCTCTACCAAGGCGCGGTTGGCGTGCTCTTCTTGCCGGACAGCTTGAGGGCCTGCTCCTTCAGCTCGTCCGCTCTGCTTCCAGCTCCTTCACCTTGCGGCATGGGCGGAGCTTGGGCATCGAGTGCCTCTTTGTGCCTCTGCTCCAGCTCGCATGAGTCCGTCAGCGACAAGGGCCTCGAGCTCCTCATCCTTGCCGCGGGCGTTCGATAAGCTTCGCTTCACAGCGGAGAGGTCCTCTTCACAGGAATCCAAGGCGGCTTGATGCTGGTTCCGGCGGCTTGAGCATGGCAGCCAAGTTCGCCGCCTTTTCCTGGGCCTTCTCGATGTCGGTCATTTTCATGGTGAGCTCCACATTGCGCTTGGACAATTCCTCCTAAAGGCCCTCTGCTCCTCGCGAGTGCAGGTGGAACCAGGTCTGCGTCTCGGCGACAGCCTTGAAGTCCACCTCCGCGTTGTCCACCGTTGTCATCCTGGACTTGCACAGGATGACAGCAGCGCCACGATAAGACCCTTACCGGGGCCACAGCAAGACCCTTTGTCGGGCTACGGCGAGGCCCTTGCCAAGAACACCGTAGGGCCACCATCGAGCCCACGCCAATCAAACCTCCACCACCGTTAGCATGCAGCTGCCGACCCAACCAGTTGGGCAGGCACTGCGTTGCGGCAAGTGGATCTTCGTGGAGACCCACCATCTGCGCCACCTCGGTATGCGCACGCCTACATGGCACCGCTGGCACCGCTGGCGGTAGCGTGTCGACCGAAAGGGAGCGGCGACAGACGAGACAGGCTCTCCCGTCCCGATAAAGCAAGGACACCTAAGCAAGGCGCATTAAAGGCGCCTTGTCATGTAATCGAGGATAAACTCGCATCACTGTACCCTTTCCACCTCCTGTGTGCCACTGTGGCAACCCCATTCCCTATAAAAGGAGGCCCAAGGCGACCAGGAGGAGGATTCGGCTTTTTGGAGCTCCTCACGCCCCATTGCTAGTTCAAGAACATAGATAAACAAACCACCAAAGCAGGAGTAGGGTTTTACGCATCCTCACGGCCTGAACCTGGATAAGGAAACCGTGTGCTATCTATTTGATCCACTCTTCTCACGACCCCGCGCCCCGCGACCGTAGTAGGGATTCTTGTGATCCCATAGGTGTCGTTCCCACCGACATCTGGGATGGGCCTCCGGTTAATAGGTTAGTCCCAAAAGTAATATAAAAGTGGAAAATAAAGCCCAATATAGTCAAAAACAATAGATAATATAGCATGGAGCAATAAAAAATTATAGATACGTTGGAGACGTATCAGTGCTATTCCAACAACAAACATAGGAAGTGTTAGTGTACATCAAACTGTGAGACTACATATAAAGAAGCATGCAACTGTAACTTGACTCCAGCAACTACCTTCTTGCTGTTGAAGCTCACAAAGTTCATCTAATCTTGCCAAGTCATCTTGTGTCAAGAGTGCTTCGAAGTAGTGTCGGTGGCAAGGGAGCTTGGGAGCGTCTTTGCTAGCTGAGTTGACCAACGAGTAAATCATGCATTTGGTGGTCTTGTGGAAGGTGTTGCAACAACTAGGGATGTCTCTGCTTGTTTGGTGGCAGCTATTTGTTTCTGTTTGGCTTGTTACGCAGCTCGTAGCACGGGATACCTGTCGGTACAATTTTCCATTTGGACTTTGACCTTCTATTGCACCATCGATGTACCAAAGAGAATCTGCAGGATTGTTCCGCTTCCCTTTCCTGTCGTTCGTCTTGCTTCCTCTTTCTCTGTGCCATGTTAAGTCAAGCCGACAAGAAAAGCGAATAACAATTTAGTTCTTGAACAAATGTACTTTGATGTAAGAACATGGTGTGATAGAGCAGATATTGTATGTTCTAGAAACAGGAACACATGTCTTAGTCACAAGTATAATGTGTAAAGTAAGCAGATGAAATTCAAGAAAATTAGAAGCAATACAAGCTAGACATCATACATAACATGCAACCACATACAGCAGTGCCAAGTTAGAGGGAGCACCTATGATGGTGCACTAGGGGAGACGTGCTCATCACCAACACAGCTACGTTGAGTGTCTATGCATGTGTTGTCTTGGAAATCATCTTGGGGGGGTGGAGGAGTAGAATCTGTAGAGGCCCTCCATTTGGAAGGAGCACCTTCATCCGCTGCCTTGCTAACTTCCTTCCGCTTTATTGATTTTGAATTATCAAGTAAAACCGACAAGAAAAGGCAATAAAATTCACTCTTCAGAACTCATTCGTGCATGATACTGACAATCACTACTTTGATGTAAGGCAAACACATGATTCCAGGATGGAATAATACGAAAAACAGGGCGACATGGCATATTCACAACTGTTTGTGTAAACTAAGCAGAAACCATTTCACCAAATAAGAAGCAATGCAAGCTAGACACCACGTGAAAGATGTAACCAATATGACTCTGCCAAGTTAAAAGTGTCCCATCATAAATAGCATTTCAACAAATTAGAAGCAGCGCATGCTATAAATCATATCAAAGATGCAACTAATATCACACTACATATACTGAAGGTGTCTCGTCATATTGATTTATGCGGGATACAAAAAAACAATAGTTTTATGTGAGGACATGCTTAATAGACAGATGTACTATGTACTAAATACAGGAAGGCATGTCACATTAACAGGAATAATGTATAAGCTAAGCAGAATAGCAGATGCAGTTTAACTAGATTGGAAGAATTACAATCTAGACACCATATGCAACATGCAACCACATATCACGCTGCCAAGTTAGAGCAAGCACCTGCGATGCTAGTGTAGGGGAAATGCGGTAATCAACTACAGAGCTACGTTCACTATCTTCATCTAGCCTTGCTCTTTCTTGAGAAGCATGTCGGAGGCTGATCTTGCATTCTTTAAATGAGGAGTAATCCACTTGCTGATGCCTCATCATAAGTGATTGATGAGGGATACACAAGAACATTAGTTTGATGTAAGAACATGGTTAATACAGATGTACTAGTATGTACCAAAAACAGAAAGGCATGTCATATTCAAAGGTATAATGTGTAAGCTAAGCGGATGCAATTTAACCAAATTGGAAGCAATACAAGCTAGACATCCGGCTGGAGTGGTGAGCATGATCATCTAGGACACGAGAGCACGGTGGGAGGCGGGCTACTTCGCCACCATCGCGGCTTTTAGTTGGCTTCGGTGATGCCTCTCTTTGTTGGGCTTGTCTTTGGCTCGGCCAAGTGCCACGACTAACTATTTGTCTTACGGTGCCCACGGATGGTGGTTCATGTAAAAATATCTTTCCTTATCTTAATAAAGACCGACTTGACCTTTGAATACAAGCTAGACACCATATGGAACATGCAACCACATATGACACCATGAAGTTAAAGCAAGCACACAGGATGGTGGTTCATTGCGGCGAGGTCATCAACTCGAGCTACGTTTGCTATCTCCATCTCGACATTGCACCTATTATAACGCTGAAGCGTATCGGCCTATCCGCGTCACGACTTCAAGGCGACTTCTCTCTTTTCTTTTTGCTTCTCTCATAGCAGCAGAGTCTGAAATACCCTTGCATAAAAACACAATAGTGAGAGTATGGGTGAAGTGTGTGCAGAACTAGTGCACTGTAAAAGTAGCAGATAGCAGGTGGCTGAAAAATAAATGATAGGAGAAATATGATAGCTCTACAACATTGCATGGCAAACAAAATTAGATTCTACTCCGTATGAGCACAGGAAATGTAGGTACTCCTCCAGCACACCACCACATGTGGTCATATCTAGATAACAGTCAACTGAAAATAAATAGGTCAGTCAATTTTTTTAATGAACCGTCCGATCTATAAGGAACGGGCAGATGGCCTTCGTCTACCTCCCTTGATCCTTTGTGCGATCTTTCTCAAACCGCCAGCGACCACCGGCCCAGACCCCTGCCTCCGCCGCCTCGCCCTCCCCTCGGCCTCACACCACCGCCGTGCTTGGCAGCGCCCCCAGGCCATCCCTTTAATCCCGTCCGACCTCTAGATCGGGCGCCAGTAGCTCTAGGCCCCACATGCCCCTAAGATAAACACCGAGGCGCTGCTTCCCTGGCATAATAGGCGGACTAGCGCCTGTTACGCTGGGGAATGCTTCCGTTAATTGGGAATCAACTGACCATGAATTGAAATTCAGGGGGGGCGACGGACGTCTAGCTAAGATGAAATATTATATGAGGAGAAACCTTGTGCATCGCGAGTTACTAGGAACATCCAGTATCAAGAAGCGGTCAACTAGTGTCTTTTGTGGGATGAATACCATGCAAGCAAACACGTAAGATTTGCACGAATAAGGGAAGAGGAGTACCATTTTCGGTTGCCGGTGTGGTCGCCTCCACATGTCGCGCCGATCTTCTTCTTTTTGCCGGGGAAACCGGTGTTCTGGAGGGTGCAGGCTTGGACGAACCCATGGCCAAATTGTTGACTATGTTGTCGTGGCCGTATGTCGGTGGAGGGGAAGCAGATCCGAGGCGGCGAAGGACGGCATAGCAGGAACAGCGAATGGAGGAGGGCGGCGGTGGAGGGTGGAGGGTGGCGAAGTTGGAGCGGCAGCGGTGAGGTGCAGGACGGCGTGGTTGAACTGGCTCGGGTACGGACGGCTCAGCCTCGGCTTCAACTACAAGTCGTGGAGGGCGTTGCAGTTGAGGTAGCGGTGGACGACGACGTCGGGGTATCGACTCAGGCGTGATGGAGGAGGGCGGCGGTCGATGGGTGGATGGGGTGGCGGACGGAGGACGCCGAGGTTTCGCGGCTGGTGGAGAGGTAGTTTTTGCGCCCACGGAGTACGAATGGGGAATCGGACAGGTGGGCGGGGGGGGAGGAGAACCATGTTTCGGTCTTGGACACACTTGGACAAACCTACCCCAGTTTAGACCTTTGGACGTCGGGCCGATAGGTTTCACGGGTCGGAGTTATTAGAAAAGTAATTTCCTTGTACTACCAAACATTGGTCTCACGCGGTTTCGGGCGAGTAGAGGCTCTTTTGGCGCTTCGTTCGAAATTTTGAAACACAAGCATTCACGTTTAGAGTACTCTTGAACTTTGAGGATTGACCTAAATAGACAACGTTAAATTTGACCTTGTATGTTTGAAAACCTCATTAAATTATTTGCTTCTTTTTGAAATTTTGACACTTGAAAATCCTATAACTATGATTATTTTGGAATGGAGGAGCTAAATTAGAATCTATTTTGTACACGACCACATATGCTATTATGTACAAAATCAGAGCAAAGATTGGTGCCCCCATAATTTAGGTATGATTTACAGATGCCATGATATCAAATTCAAATAAATTGAATTGACTTCATGTTGAATTCGATTTTTTAAAACCACCTTAAGTTGAACTCAAATGTATGCTAGTTCATAGGTAGCTATTTATAATGTTCATTGTGTAACTTTTGTATGTATAATGTGCTTTACACACACAACATGAACTATACTCATGTTTATATTCAATTGCTAAAGCGATGCATTGTCTGGAGTTCAAAATACTAACTATGTGGATCAATTGTGTCGAATAATAACATAGACATGCTCAAATTCGATAGAATCAAGATGTCTGATGAATCAATGACTGTTCCTTACGCGAATTGCAAATATCATGATCCCATCCTAATATTTGGATACAATTTATATCTTTAATCAATGTGTATAGCAGTCTTGTACGTTTAGTTTTACTCTCCATCGATGGTCTCTCACACATGCTCACACACTCTCTCCCGAGGTGTCTTTCTCGCACACATGCTCTTGATATAACCCTCCCTCCCTCGCGTAACCATTTACGACTGTTTTCACTAACCTTTATCACAAGCACTCTTCCTCTCGCAAGCATACACACGCACAATCCCCATCGACTATTTCTATATACATAGACCTGCCTACGTGTCTCCTGTATGCACATTATCTTTAGGCATGTCTCTCACGCATTGTCTCACACCTCTCTTCCTAATCGACGAGTATGATTCTCGTGAGCATTACATAGGATGCCCCTTAAAGTTAGGTTGGATGAATAGTAATATCAGAGATAAAGGGGTTACCTTAGTCCGAGAACCTAGGGTTACAAATCCTAGCTGGCTTTGTCAGTGGACATAGAGTCCTTCACAGTTATGCTATCTTTGTCTTGTACGACTAGTCATCCATGGGTCTCCCTAAATGCGTCACGGGCCGACCAATGTGGCGCAGGACGGAACCGAACGAAGGGCCTCACCTCGAACCACCGGACCTCACGCGGTGACACACCCTCTGCCCCCACGTCTCGTTATCTTCTCACACCCACACATACCAACACAGACACCACACACAAAAAATATATTCACCTGGTGCCTCTATCCACTCCCCCCTTGCATATACACACTCAAGGGAACCTCTCGCCGTGATGTCATATTCGTCTCTCTCTCTCTAGACCACTCTCATTTATCGTGATATCTCTCCCCCCCCCCTGTCGGCCCCTCTATCCATGCCTCTCTCGAATACGTAATACACACACATACCTCTCTAGGCCCTGCCAAATGCATCAACTACACATTCACACATGTTACATCACGTACCCCATTGATATAAAAACCCCTCTCTTCACGTTTATTTCGCATACAACATTCCTTTTGAATAAAGTGTGGCCAAAAAAATATTTTAGAATTTCTACATATATACAACATTACAAATTTATATGGAGGAGTATGAACGCTTGCATTGCATGGTGCCCACAATGATATTTATTCCGCACTGTGAATTTGTATATTTTTATACTATATATATATAAAGTTAGTCATAATAAAGAGAAACGAGAGCATCTCTCTCTCCATCGCATACCCCCCTCTACGCCCCTTTCACGTACGCACACAAATTATCTCCAGGTCCTCTAAAAGTAAGCCCTCCAGCACATTCACGCATGTTTCATCTTTCTCTCGCGATATATACAGTGACGATCATTGTATTTGAAGCAAAAGCATGATACATACATTGGACTTCAGAATCCACTCATTACGGTCACCATTTACGTTTTGTGGTTATTATACAGTCACGGGCTCATCGTACAACTCTGTATTTGCTCAAGACACGACTAGTTGACCAGTTAAACGCTCCACGTGGCACCTCTAGTATTGCATCACATTATCTCACTACCATCGGGCCCACCTGTTAGCTTGTATCTACTCTACATCTACACTCTTATAAAATACTAGCAAGATGCCCATGCATTGCACAGAACATCAAGATGCATTTGTATGAGTAGTTTATCTTGTGGGAGAAAAGGATGAACAAGGGAAGGCCTTATTTGCAAGTGTGGAGAGGGGTGTGGGTATCTTTTTGCAAAATTGCCATAGTTTCCTTCCTATCCGTCAGATATAGATCAGACGGCCTATATTGCAGGATGGCAGGCACATGATCATCACCGACTATGCTTTTAGAAGAGTAGGGATAAAATACACTCTTATAAAAAACAGAGTTGGTGATGATGGTGTGCCTGCCATCCTACAATATAGGTCGTCCGATTTATATCTGGCGGATAGATAAGAAACTATGACAATTTTGCAAAAAGGTACCCACACACCTCTTCACATTTACAAATAAGGCCTTCCCTCGTTCATCCTTTTCTCTCACAAGATAAACTAGTCATACAAATGCATCTTGATGTTATGTGCAACGCACGGGCATCTTGCTAGTAAGAATGAAAACAAACGACAAAAATATATTGGATGGTGGTTCGAAGTCATGACCACGGGCACATCGGTCAAGGTGGCCTTGTATTGGTATGTTGAGCCGTCTGTTTAAACACATAGGAGCTGGTGTGGTGATTATACACACACGCACGCATGCACACGAACTGCATGCACGCAACACTCACACGAACACATGCACCCACGCACGCATGCAACACTCACATGTACACACGCAGCCACGCACGCACGCAACACTCACACGCACACACGCACGCATGCATGCACACACCAGTACACCACACGACCAACACACACTCTCACGCTCAAGTGCTCAACCTACACGTGCATGCGCACACATCAGGCCCTGACAGACACATACAAAACCAGGTGATTCCTGTGCACGGGGTGGAGTCTTGTCGCGCCTGCGTAAACTTGTGTTTATCTGACCTTTTCCCTATGCGAACTGACAGGTGGGACCCACAAGGAACGTGGTCAATTTAATTAGTCAACATGGTGCCACGCAGACTATTTGGCCGGTCAACATAGTGCAATCCAATGCTGAACTATGAGCAAGTGACCGTATAATCACCGCAAAACGTATATAGTGATCGTAATCAGCTTATTCTGAAGTTCGGTGAACGTATTACGCTTTTCTCTCTGTAGGCCCTCCAAAACTACATCTCTACACGTTCTCGCATGTTACATCTAACAACTATGCAATACCGCACTACTACTACACTCTAACACAATAAATCATATGTGTTTTTAGTTTTACTAGATATCATATTGTTACTTAATTATTCAGTTTGCATACATTAAAATTGCCTTTGAAATGTATGGCCAGTATCATATACCGCGTGCGAAAAATCCCGCCCTTTCCTGTTTAATCGGGTTTGTATCGATGGATCATGCGAAACAACAAAACTATAGTACTATATACAGTACAAGTGACAATTCACTCGGCCGTTGTGTCGTGTACTCCTCCGCCGTAAGAGTGGAGTGCTCGCTTTCATAAATCTTCTAGTCCCTTTCGCCGACATGTGGGCCATCAAGCTACCGGGTGCACGTGCCATACCGGAATAGAGTGCAGAGCAGCCGGGGTGAAGCACCCAGTCATGGCGCCGGCGTAGTAATGAGCAATGAGGCGTCAGATCACAAAGCTGCACCTTTCCCGCAGTTAAGTTGGAGGGACGAAGTAATAATGCTAAAAAAAGAAGTTGGAGGGACGAAGCAACCATAATTTCACTCGTTGCTGAATCCGCTTCTCCCTCATCTTCTTCAAGTTAACCATGTGTTGCTTCTGCCGTTGTTCTGCCTCATGTGGGAAGCGGTTTGGCTTGGTAAAGCACTGACATGTGGGACCGCGTGTTAGCAAACCGCCAGGACAATGTCCTCTAAAAATAAGAAACCTCCCCCGCCATCCGCGCAGCAAAATCACCTCCTTTTTACTAATCTTGTCTCTATAATTTTTAGATCAATATAACTGAGATTTGTATAGATAGCACACAGGAGCAAAACCAAGTGGTATGGTTAAGGGCATCCACAATGTGTAGCCAAATGTGAAAATAGCTTTTGGCATCATGGGAACCATTGTGGACGGTGTTGCCAAAGCCAAAAGGATGGAACCGAAGCTCCCTGATTGATTGATTGAAGGAATAGAAAAATGCAACGTCCTCCTCTTTCTCCCGTGCTTGGACGCATGTACAGTAGAGAGGACAGAGTCTACTCCTCTGTCCCTTCTATCACAAATCACAAAGCAGTGAGGCGTCAAATCACAAAGCACGGACGAAGCAACAATCATTTCACTCTTCGCTGACTCCGCTTCTCCATCGTCTTCTTCGAGAAACCATCTCACTGCACTAAGCTGGATGGACGACGCTATTGTGTACGAGTAGTACTAGTACATTTACGCGTCCTTTGGTTCAACGGACTGATACGTCTCCAACATATCTATAATTTTTAATTGTTCCATGCTATTATATATTCTGTTTTGGATGTTTAATGGGCTTATTTATACACTTTTATATTGTTTTTGGGACTAACCTATTAACCGGAGGCCCAGCCCAAATTGTTGTTTTTGCCCTATTTCAGTGTTTCGCAGAAAAAGAATATCAAACGGAGTCCAAACGGAATGAAACCTTGGGAGCGTGATTTTGGAACAAACCTGATCCAGAGGACTTGGAGTCTACGTCAAGAAATCAACGAGGAGAGCAAGAGGCAGGGGCGCGCCTACCCCCCCCCCCCCCAGGCGCGCCCTCCACCCTCGTGGGGCCCATGTTGCTCCACCGACGTACTCCTTCCTCCTATATATACCTACATACCCCCAAACCATCAGAGGCATCCACGAAAACCTAATTCCACAGCCGCAACCTTCTGTACCCGTGAGATCCCATCTTGGGGCCTTTCCCGGCGTCCTGCCGGAGGGGGCATTGATCACGGAGGGCTTCTACATCAACACCATAGCCTCTCCGGTGATGTGTGAGTAGTTTAGCCCAGACCTTCGGGTCCATAGTTATTAGCTAGATGGCTTCTTCTCTCTCTTTGGATCTCAATACAAAGTTCTCCATGATTCTCGTGGAGATCTATTCGATGTAATCTTCTTTTGCGGTGTGTTTGTCGGGACCGATGAATTTTGGGTTTATGATCACGACTATCTATGAACAATATTTGAATCTTCTCTGAATTCTTTTATGTAGGATTGGTTATCTTTGCAAGTCTCTTCGAATTATCAGTTTGGTTTGGCCTACTAGATTGATCTTTCTTGCAATGGGAGAAGTGCTTAGCTTTGGGTTCAATATTGCAATGTCCTTTCCCAGTGACAGTAGGGGCAGCAAGGCATGTATTGTATTGTTGCCATCGAGGATAACAAGATGGGGTTTATATCATATTGCATGAGTTTATCCGTTTACATCATGTCATCATACTTAAAGCATTACTCTGTTCTTATGAACTTAATACTCTAGATGCATGCTGGATAGCGGTCGATGTATGGAGTAATAGTAGTAGATGCAGGCAGGAGTCGGTCTACTTGTCACGGACGTGATGCCTATATACATGATCATACCTAGATATTCTCATAACTATGCTCAATTCTATCAATTGCTCGACAGTAATTTGTTCACCCACCGTAATACTTATGCTCTTGAGAGAAGCCACTAGTGAAACCTATGCCCCCCGGGTCTATTCTCCATCATATTAATCTTCCAACACTTAGCTATTTCTATTGCCTTTTATTTTACTTTGCATCTTTATTTCTCCTTATCATAAAAATACCAAAAATATTATCTTATCATATCTATCAGATCTCACTCTCGTAAGTGATCGTGAAGGGATTGACAACCCCTTTATCGCATTGGTTGCGAGGTTCTTATTTGTTTTGTGTAGGTGTGAGGAACTCGAGCGTAGCCTCCTACTAGATTGATACCTAGGTTCTCAAAAACTGAGGGAAATACTTACGCTACTTTACTACATCACCCTTTCCTTTTCAAGGGAAAAACCAACGCAGTGCTCAAGAGATAGCAAGAAGGATTTCTGCGCCGTTGCCGGGGAGTCTACGCAAAAGTCAACATACCAAGTACCCATCACAAACTCTTATCCCTCGCATTACATTATTTGCCATTTGCCTCTCGTTTTCCTCTCCCCCACTTCACCCTTGCCCTTTTATTCGCCCTCTCTTTTCCGCTCGCCTTTTCTTCGCCATGTCGGAGCAAAAAAGAGTTGGGGGTTCTCTCCCGAGTTTTAGTACTTTGGACAATCCTTCTATTCTATCCAAACTAATAAATAATGCTATGGAAAAAACTGCCGGAGTTGTCAATGAGAGTCTTAATAATTTTGATGAAGATGATTCCGGAATTTTTCGTTCTTTACTCGATGAATCTTTGAAAGATACTTGGGATAGATTGTTAAGGATCCGGGCTAACTATGTACCCCAATACCAAATTGAAATTTAAATAAAGAGCTTTTATTTTGCCCTACCTTCTTCGTTTAAGCATGTCTTAGATTCTATATTTGAAGAAGGCTTCCTTCAAGGTGATGCCGTAGATACTTATGAAAAGGTGAAAACCATATTTGGGCACCCCATGAATGAGAAAGTTGAATCTACATCTCTTTTGTTTTCCTACCAAAATGAATCTATCAAAGAGATAAAAGCTAGCTTGGATGCAAATTTCCGCAATGTGCTTAATCTTTCTTCTACCATTAATAGCCATGTGCTTTATCAAAATAGAAAGATTAGTTCCATAGATAACAAGTTTGCTCTTTTCTACCCTAAAAAAAAGATGGCAATACCTAGATCTATTCGTGTTTTTATGCCTAGCTAGGGGCGTTAAACGATAGCGCTTGTTGGGAGGCAACCCAATTTTATTTTTAGTTTTTTGCTTTTTGCTTATGTTTAGGAATAAATCTTTGATCTAGCCTATGCTCAGATTTATTTTTAAGTTTTAATTAGTGTTTGTTCCAAGTTAAACCTATAGGATCTTCTTGGATGATAGTTATTTGATCTTGCTGAAAATTCCAGAAACTTTCTGTTCACGAAACAAATTCTTAAAAATTACCAAAACATGACATAATATTTATTCCAATTGCATAAGATCAATAAACAAATTATTTAGGTCTTCCTATTTTGGCTGAATTTTTAGAGTTCCAGAAGTTTGCGTTAGTTACAGATTACTACAGACTGTTCTGTTTTTGATAGATTCTGTTTTTCGTGTGTTGTTTACTTATTTTGATGAATCTATGGCTAGTAAAATAGTTTATAAACCATAGAGAAGTTGGAATATAGTATGTTTAATAGCAATATAAATTAATAATGAGTTCAATACAGTACCTTGAAGTGGTGTTTTGTTTTCTTTCGCTAACGGAGCTCACGAGATTTTCTGTTAAGTTTTGTGTTGTGAAGTTTTCAAGTTTTGGGTAAAGATTTGATGGAGTATGGAACAAGGAGTGGCAAGAGCGTAAGCTTGGGGATGCCCATGGCACCCCAGGATAATCTAAGGACACCAAAAGGCCAAAGCTTGGGGATGCCCCGGAAGGCATCCCCTCTTTCGTCCTCATCCATCGGTAAATTTACTTGGAGCTATATTTTTATTCACCACATGATATGTGTTTTGCTTGGAGTGTCTTGTATGATTTGAGTCTTTATTTGTTAGATTTCCACAATCATCCTTGCTGTACACACCTTTCTAGAGAGACACACATGATTCGGAATTTGTTAGAATACTCTATGTGCTTCACTTATATCTTTTGAGCTATATAGTTTTTTGCTCTAGTGCTTCGCTTACATCTTTTAGAGCACGGCGGTGGTTATATTTTATAGAAATTGTTGAACTCTCATGCTTCACTTATATTATTTTGAGAGTCTTAAATAGCATGGTAAATTGCTTTAATTGTGAAATTAATCTTCTATATTGAGTTCATTAAATATCATGAGAAGTTAGATACTTGATAAGTGTTTTGAGATATAAAGGTGGTAATATTAGAGTGTGCTAGTTGAGTAATTGTGAAATTGAGAAATACTCTTGTTAAAAGTTGGCAAGTCCCATAGCATGCACGTATGGTAAAAGTTGTGTAACAATTTTGACACATAGGTGTTCTTTTATTGCTTTCCTTATGAGTGGCGGTCGGGGACGAGCGATGGTCTTTTCCTACCAATCTATCCCTCTAGCGGCATGTGTAGTAGTACTTTGCTTCGAGGGCTAATAAAATTTTGCAATAAGTATATGAGTTCTTTATGACTAATGTGAGTCCATGGATTATACGCACTCTCAACCTTCCACAATTTTCTAGCCTCTACGGTACCACGCATTGCCCTTTCTCACATTGAGAGTTGGTACAAACTTTGCCGGTGCATCCAAACCCCGTGATACGATACGCTCTATCACACATAAACCTCCTTATATCTTCCTCAAAACAGCCACCATACCTACCTATTATGGCATTTCCATAGCCATTCCGAGATATATTGCCATGCAACTTTCCACCGTTCCGTTTATTATGACACGCTCCATCATTGTCATATTGCTTTGCATGATCATGTAGTTGACATCGTATTTTGTGGGAAAGCCACTATTCATAATTTTTTCATACATGTCACTCTTGATTCATCGCATATCCCGGTACACCGCCGGAGGCATTCACATAGAGTCATATCTTGTTCTAAGTATTGAGTTGTAATTGTTGAGTTGTATGTAATAAAAGTGTGATGATCATCATTATTAGAGCATTGTCCCATGTGAGGAAAGGATGATGGAGACTATGATTCCCCCACAAGTCGGAATGAGATTCCGGACTAAAAAATAAAAATAATAAAAAGACGCCAAAGAAAAAAAAAGGGAGAAGGCCCAAACAAAAAAATGAGAGAAAAAGAGAGAAGGGACAATGCTATTATCCTTTTCCACACTTGTGCTTCAAAGTAGCACCATGATTTTTATGATAGAGAGTCTCCTATGTTGTCACCTTCATATACTAGTGGGAATTGTCCATTATAGAACTTGGCTTGTATATTCCAATGATGGGCTTTCTCAAAATGCCCTAGGTCTTCGTGTGCAAGCAAGTTGGATGCACACCCACTTAGTTTCTTTTGTTGAGCTTTCACATATTTATAGCTCTAGTGCATCTGTTGCATGGCAATCCCTACTCCTCTCATTGACATCAATCGATGGGCATCTACATAGCCTATTCATTAGCCGTGCCAATGTGAGACTTTCTAACTTTTTTTCTTCTCTCATAACCCCCATCATTATACTTTACTCCACCCATAGTGCTATATCCATGGCTTGCGCTCATGTATTGCGTAAGATTTGAAAAGGCTGAAGCGCATTAAAAGTATGAACCAATTGCTTGGCTTGTCATCAGGGTTATGCATGATGAGAATGTTTGTGTGACAATATTGAAACATAGCCTAACTATATGATTTTGTAGGGATAAGCTTTCTTTGGCTATGTTATTTTGATAAGACATAATTGCTTCGTTAGCATGTTTGAAGTATTATTGTTTTCATGTCAATATTAAACTTTTATCTTGAATCTTTCAGGCCTAGATATTCATGCCATAATAAAAAAAAGGATTTCATTAAGAAGTATGTAAAGAAGTATTCCACATCAAAAATTCTATTTTTATCATTTACCTACTCGAGGACGAGTAGGAATTAAGCTTGGGGATGCTTGATACATCTCCAACGTATCTATAATTTTTGATTGTTCCATGCTATTATATATTCTGTTTTGGATGTTTAATGGGCTTATTTATACACTTATATATTATTTTTGGGACTAGCCTATTAACCGGAGGCCCACCCCAAATTGATGTTTTTTTGCATATTTCAGTGTTTCGGAGAAAAAGAATATCAAACGGAGTCCAAACGGAATGAAACCTTCAGGAACGTGATTTTCGGAACAAACCTGATCCAGAGGACTTGGAGTCTACGTCAAGAAATCAACGAGGAGAGCACGAGGCAGGGGGTGCGCCTACCCCCCCCCCCAGGCGCGCCCTCCACCCTCGTGGGGCCCACGTTGCTTCACCGACGTACTTCTTCCTCCTATATATACCTATGTACCCCCAAACCATCAGAGGCATCCATGAAAACCTAATTCCACCGCCGGAACCTTCTGTACCCGTGAGATCCCATCTTGGGGCCTTTTCCGGCGTCCTGCCGGAGGGGGGATCACGGAGGGCTTCTACCTCAACACCATAGCCTCTCCGAAGATGTGTGAGTAGTTTACCTCAGACTTTCAGGTCCATAGTTAGCTAGATGGCTTCTTCTCTCTCTTGGATCTCAATACAAAGTTCTCCATGATTCTCGTGGAGATCTATTCGATGTAATCTTCTTTTGCGGTGTGTTTGTCGGGACCGATGAATTGTGGGTTTATGATCAAGATTATCTATGAAAAATATTTGAATCTTCTCTGAATTCTTTTATGTATGATTGGTTATCTTTGCGAGTCTCTCCGAATTATCAGCTTGGTTTGGCCTACTAGATTGATCTTTCTTGCAATGGGAGAAGTGCTTAGCTTTGGGTTCAATCTTGCGGTGTCCTTTCCCGTGTGATGAGGGGCAGCAAGGCACATATTGTATTGTTGCCATCGAGGATAACAAGATGGGGTTTATATCATATTGCATGAGTTTATCCCTCTACATCATGTCATCATAGTTAAAGCATTACTCTGTTCTTATGAACTTAATACTCTAGATGCATGCTGGATAGCGGTCGATGTGTGGAGTAATAGTAGTAGATGCAGGCAGGAGTCGGTCTACTTGTCACGGACGTGATGCCTATATACATGATCATACCTAGATATACTCATAACTATGCTCAATTCTATCAATTGCTCGACAGTAATTTGTTCACCCACCGTAATACTTATGCTCTTGAGAGAAGCCACTAGTGAAACCTATGGCCCCCGGGTCTATTCTCCATCATATTAATCTTCCAACACTTAGCTATTTCTATTGCCTTTTATTTTACTTTACATCTTTATTTCTCCTTATCATAAAAATACCAAAAATATTATCTTATCATATCTATCAGATCTCACTCTCGTAAGTGACCGTGAAGGGATTGACAACCCCTTTATCGCGTTGATTGCGAGGTTCTTATTTGTTTTGTGTAGGTGCGAGGGACTCGAGCGTAGCCTCCTACTGGATTGATACCTTGGTTCTAAAAAACTGAGGGAAATACTTACGCTACTTTACTACATCACCCTTTCCTCTTCAAGGGAAAAACCAACGCAGTGCTCAAGAGGTAGCACGGACTTCCTGGATGCAAACAAGGTGGTTGTCTCGGCTTGCAGGCGGCACTTGCAAATGACTTACTGTGGTCTCCCTCAATAGTGTTCTCCGTCGAACGCACTTCGCCAAACCACAACGTTCGAGATATCGTCGACGTCACCGCAATGCGGAAGGAAGTCAAATATAGTTACTACCTCCATTTTTTTTACACAAGGCCTGTATATCAAAATTACAATTTGCAAAAGGCCACTAACACTAATCGAGGCAAAATTGATGGGGTTTGCCTCGTACTAGCAACCAAGGACATTAATATCCCGTGCATGCATGCGGAAGTGAGAAGGTTGGTTTGCATGGCGCTGCATTAATCAAGCGATGAGGAGTGAGATGGTTAGCTCTTTGGGCTTTGGAGAAAAAAATACGCATTAATTGACACGTGAAACGAGGATTTGTATCGATTTATCCCGTGAAGGAAAACCCCGCCTTTCTTTTTTAACACTAGTACTACGTACTTATCCTGTTTGGGTCTAGGACTTGCATTGCCATACTTCGCCACACATTTTTGCCAAGCTTGCCTAAAGTTTTCAAAATGAAAAGGAGGTACACTTGCGCATGGCTGTCGCGATCGCACCGCACCCTCGAACAGTCGCTCCTACACGCCATGGTCGCACGCGCCCTCACATGCATCGCTCCTGCATGCATAAACCCAACCAAGGAGCGCACCCTCACTGACACGTGTTGTCGCATGTGAACAAACCAAACTCAGCCATCCTACCGCTGACACCTAATTTTCGTTCATGGAGTATGTTTATCCAACCGCATGTTGGGGAGTATCCGTACGGCCCGTGCGGTGGTCTGTTGGGGAAGAAGAAGAGGTGAGGAAGAAGGGTTAGGAGACGTAGGATATTCATCCAACCGCCTGAAATGGTAGACTGACCCAAGTCAGGCGACTTGTATAACAATATATGTTTTTACATAGCAAAAGATCCATAAAAACAACAACATAAAGAAAAACTATCACTGCTCGCGGAACAAGACGACCTCGTCATCTTTGGCCGCCGGCGGGAACCAGCCGTAGCTGCCGACGTGTGTCTCCGCACCGTGGTTGTCCTCGGCCTCCAGCTACTCGTTATGCGGAGCGTGCGGGCGCTCTACACGGACGAGAGCACCGCCCGGTTCAAGTCGAGGACGTCCAGTTCCGCCTGCAGGAGGGCCTCGATGGCAGCGGCATCAGCGCGCTCCGCGTCGAGTCGAGCCTCCGCCGCCTGGTTCAAGTCCAGGACGTCCGGTTTCGCCTGCAGGAGGGCCTCGATGAGAGCAGCATCCGCGCGCTCCGTGTCTAGTTGAGCCTCTGTCGCCCGGTTCAGGTCCAGGACATCCGGTTTCGCCTGCAGGAGGGCCTCGATGGCAGCGGCATCCGCGCGCTCCGCCTCAAGTTGAGCTTTCATATACTTATAGCTCTAGTGCATCCGTTGCATGGCAATCCCTACTCACTCACATTGATATCTATTGATGGGCATCTTCATAGCCCGTTGATACGCCTAGTTGATGTGAGACTATCTTCCCTCTTTTTGTCTTCTCCACAACCACCATTCTATTCCACATATATTGATATATCCATGGCTCACGCTCATGTATTGCGTGAAGATTGAAAAAGTTTTGAAAATGCTAAAGTATGAAACAATTGCTTGCCTTGTCATCGGGGTTGTGCGTGATTTAAATATTTTGTGTGGGGAAGATGGAGCATAGCCAGACTATATGATTTTGTAGGGATAACTTTCTTTGGCCATGTTATTTTGAGAAGACATAATTGCTTAGTTAGTATGCTTGAAGTATTATTATTTTTATGTCAATATGAACTTTTGTCTTGAATCTTTCGGATCTGAATATTCATACCACAATTAAGAAGATTTACATTGAAATTATGCCAAAGTATCCTCCGCATCAAAAATTCTCTTTTAGCATTTACCTACTCGAGGACGAGCAGGAATTAAGCTTGGGGATGCGATCGTCTCCAACGTATCTATAATTTTGATTGCTCCATGCTACTTTATCTACTGTTTTGGACTATATTGGGCTTTATTTTCCACTTTTATATTTTTTGGGTCTAACCTATTAACGGAGGCCCAGCCTAGAATTGTTGTTTTTACCTATTTCAGTGTTTGAAGAAGCAGAATATCAAACGGAGTCCAAACAGAATGAAACCCTCGGGAGCGTGATTTTCTCACGAGCGTGATCCAGAGACTTGGACCCTACGCCAAGGAACAAAGAGGCGGTCACGAGGGTGGGGCGCGCCCCTAGGCGCGCCCCCGCCTCATGGGCCCCTGTTGCTCCACCGGCGTACTCCTTCCTCCTATATATACCCACGTACCCCCAAGCGATCGAGCAGGGCCAAAACCTAATTCCACCGCCGCAACTTCCAGTATCCACGAGATCCCATCTTGGGGCCTGTTCAGAGCTCATGGGAGGGGGCATCCACCACGGAGGGCTTCTACATCATCACCATAGCCCCTCCGATGAAGTGTGAGTAGTTTACTTCAGACCTTCGGGTCCATAGCTAGTAGCTAGATGGCTTCTTCTCTCTTTTTGGATCTCAATACAATGTTCTCCCCCTCTCTCGTGGAGATCTATTCGATGTAATCTTCTTTTTGTGGTGTGTTTGTTGAGACCGATGAATTGTGGGTTTATGATTCAGATTATCTATGAATAATATTTGAATCTTTTCTGAATTATTTTATGTATGATTGAGTTATCTTTGCAAGTCTCTTCGAATTATCCGTTTGGTTTGGCCAACTAGATTGGTAGTTCTTGCAATGGGAGAAGTGTTTAGCTTTGGGTTCAATCTTGCGGTGTCCTTACCCGATGTGAAAGGGTTGCAAGGCACGTATTGTATTGTTGCCATCGAGGATAACAAGATGGGGTATTTATCATATTGCATGAATTTATTCCTCTACATCATGTCATCTTGCTTAAGGTGTTACTCTGTTTTAACTTAATACTCTAGATGCATCTTTGGATAGCGGTCGATGAGTGGAGCAATAGTCGTGATGCGAGAATCATTTGGTCTACTTGTCTCGGACGTGATGCCTATATACATGATCATACCTAGATATACTCATAACTATGCTCAATTACATCAATTGCTCAACATAATTTGTTCACCCATCGTAGAATACTTATGCTCTTGAGAGAATCCACTAGTGAAACCTATGGCCCATGGGTCTATTCTCATCATATCAATCTCCATTACTTTAATACTTGCTTTGTTTTACTTTGCCTTTTACTTTTCACTTTGCATCTCTATACCAAAATACCAAAAATATTATTTATCACCTCTATCGGATCTCACTCTCGTAAGTGACCGTGAAGGATTGACAACCCCTAATCGCGTTGGTTGCGAGGAGCTATTGTTTTGTGTAGGTACGAGGGACTTGTCGTGGCCCCTCTTGGATTGATACCTTGGTTCTCAAAACTAAGGAAATACTTACGCTACTTTGCTGCATCATCCTCTCCTCTTCGGGAAATCCAAGGCAGTGCTCAAGAGGTAGCAAGAAGAATTTCGGCGCCGTTGTCGGGAGGCTCACGCAAGAGCAAGTCAAGCACCATACCAAGTACCCATCACAATCCCTATCTCCGCATTACATTATTTGCCATTTGCCTCTCGTTTTCTCTCCCCACTTCACCCTTGCCGTTTTATTAGCCTCTCTTTCCCAATCTCCTCCTCTTTTTCCCATTGCCTTTTCCTCGTCCGTTTGTTTGCTCGTGTGTTGGATTGCTTGTTTGTCGCGATGGCTCAAGATGCTACCAAATTGTGTGACTTCACCAATACCAATAATTCCTTAGCACTCCGATTGCTCCTCTTGCCAATACTGAATCTTGTGAAATCAATACTGCTTTGATGAATCTTGTTATGAAAGATCAATTCGCCGGCCTTCCTAGTGAAGATGCGCTACTCATCTGAATAACCGTTGATTTATGTGATATGCAAAAGAAAAAAGATGTCGATAATGATGTCGTTAAATTGAAGCTATTTCCTTTTTAAGCTTAGAGATCGTGCTAAAGCGTGGTTTTCATCTTTGCCTAAAAATAGTATTGATTCTTGGAACAAGTGCAAAGATGCTTTTATCTCTAAGTATTTTCCTCCCGCTAAGATTATCTCTCTTAGGAACGATATTATGAATTTTAAGCAACTTGATCATGAACATGTTGCACAAGCTTGGGAGAGAATGAAATTAATGATACGTAATTGTCCTACTCATGGTTTGAACTTGTGGATGATTATACAAAACTTTTATGCCGGATTGAATTTTGCTTCTAGAAATCTTTTAGATTCGGCCGCGGGAGGCACTTTTATGGAAACTAGATGATTCCCCGCGCGTTGCTGCGGGATTTTTTCATGGATTTTCTAAGTAACATCCACATATACCAAAGAACATAACAATTTGAATAAATAATATGAAAATTTTCATATATAGGCAATGATTCAAAGATGTTACTGACCTTAATGAACTGCAACTTGTAATTCTTTTTGGGCATGTGATATTCAGTAAACCAAAATATTAGTTCTATATGTGCAGTCAGATCGCATGGGAGATAAAATATCGTACAAAAGAAACAAAAATACATAGATATAGCAGAAGAATAGTGACAATTATCTTACAAACAGATGAGAAAATTCGTTGGACTTAAGAACCTGACATGACTTGTAGGTTATCTTAACTTTCCTCTTCAATAGAAAACCTAAATGGCCGCGCCAGAATCAAGGGACGCTTCGAGAAAGAGGGTGAAGAGACAATCTGATACAAAGAGGGTCGGCGAGGTCGAGGGCTGCAAATCTGTCCTGGCAAACATATGCGGGGCCAGCAAGCAATGGGTGTCAATATCAAGGTTGTTGACATGGTAGACCACAACATTGAGCTCAGTTTCCCTACATAACCGAGAGCAGGCTTCAAGGTACAAAAGAATAATTGAAAATCACCAACATGGGATTGATGTTGTTTTGTCGTAACCGAGCTAGCCGCAAAGTACGAAAAAATAAATGAGAACTCTGGTGTATCCATGTGTGATTCATATCTGGTTCCAAACAGAATGAAAAAATAATAATCTCATGGATTTTTGCTTTGAGATAACACCACAAAACTTCTGTTTAGATAATATCGGAAGCAAATTGTTAAAGATCAGTGGCAAAGAAATAACTCGAAGAAACATATTTCAAGCACTGAAACAATCAAATGATGAAGGCTGATATTTGTACTCTTATATGAACAATATAAATCACCGAGTACATTGTTAAATAGGGGGGGTGTAATATGGAAAATTCATGACCCACTTTATTGTAAACCATGATCAGTGGCAAATAAACAACTAAAATCAGCGGCAAACAAATAACTGGAACAAAAATACATTTTAGCATGAACCGATCAACTGAAGCACTAATACTTAATAAATATGTGGAAATGTGCTGGTCAGCCAACATCTGAAGAACCCACTTGGGAGTTGGGAGGACAGCAAGCCGCACACAGATGCGACGGTGTACCGTGTAGGGGAGGGAAGCAGAGGTGTGCACACCAAGTTGGAGAGCCGACAGGAACGCTTAAGCTCCGCCGCTTAATTGGATAGCAACTGTGTACCTAGATTAGAAAGGAGAGTAGATAAATTTACTTATTTCTATTGCAAGAAATTAGTGGGATCGGTTGGAGACTGGAGACGATGATGAGAGGGAGAGGATGCTGGGAAGTGTAGAACATAAGAGGCTGTGATGGAAACAATGAGACCAACGCCTCGCTTCATGGAGAAGGCGGAAATACATGAGGCACTGCGATCAGGAAGAAGAAACACGGAGCGGTGCATTGGGGAGCTGCGATGGGGAAGAAGAAACGGATTGGAGCGATGCGATGGAGAAATGAAAAAAGCGGTGTCTATTAAGAAAAGAAGAAGCGGTGCATTTGTCTGCCAATGGAAGTATGGAACGTGGGAATTGGAAGAGATTCGTCCAGGGGAAGAGAAGGCTGGGTGTCAGTGCATTAATTGGAAACACCAGCTGATGTGGAAAATCGGTGATGTGAAAAAATTGAGAAATATATGTCGTTCCCTTTCCACCTCGCGCATAGTCGTTTCGATCCAGCCGTTAATTACGGAAACCACTCGTCCTTGTGCGGCCTTTTCTTTTACCCATGGGCCAGTAACGTGCAAGATGGCCACTTCCAACGAACCAACCAGTGAGCATACTTTGTTTATGAGACAAAATAACAAAAAGGCTATTTATAGAGCCCGCGGAAGAAACTTCGGCTCGGGCAGGCTGGCAAAAAATGAGATGTCGCTAGCAAGCACCAAGTCGGTTCGTACAGCCCAGCTAGTCATCCACTGGTTCCTCCTTGTTTGCTGGTAACTGAAGGCTGATGTGTGTCGGTATGCCTATGGTTGGTCCCTCATGTAAGCCACTAATGGAACGATGATGTGGCAGTGTTGCTTAGGTGGATAGGGTGCATGTCAAGAGAAATAGAATAGTGGGGATGAACTATTTAAGTATTATATATCACTCTAGGAGATGCTACTAAACTTCTAGATAATATTATGGTTAATTATTCTCAATGGCACACTGAAAGATCTACTAATAAAAAAGTGCATGCGATAGAAGAAATTAATGTTTTGAGTGGAAAGATGGATGAACTTATGAAATTATTTGCTACTAAGAGTGTTTCTTATGATCCTAATGATATGCCTTTGTCTACTTTGATTGAGAATAATAATGAATCTATGGATGTGAATTTTGTTGGTAGAAATAATTTTGGTAACAATGCGTATAAAGGGAATTTTAATCCTAGGCCTTATCCTAGTAATCCTTCTAATAATTATGGAAATTCCTACAACAACCCGTATGGAAATTTTAATAAGATGCCCTCTGAATTTGAGAGTAGTGTTAAAGAGTTTATGAATTCACAAAATAATTTTAATGCTTTGCTTGAAGCGAAATTGCTTAAAGTTGATGATTTGGCTAGGAACGTTGATAGAATTTCTCTTGAGGTTGATTCTTTAAAGCTTAGATATATTCCTCCTAAGCATGATATCAATGAGTCTCTCAAAGCTATGAGAATTTCCATTAGTGAGTGCAAAGAAAGAACCGCTAGGATGCGTGCTTCCAAAGATGCCTTTATTAAAGCGTGTTCCTCCAATTCCTATGAAAATCAAGATGAAGATCTAAAAGTTATTGATGTGCCCCCCATTAAATCTTTGTTTTGCAATATGAATCTTTATGAAACTGAATATGATCTTCATTTACCTAGAAGGCGTTCTGAGAATTCGGAGTTTTTAGATCTTGATGATGAAATTTATGAATGTGGGATTGAAAGAAATAAAAACCTAGATGTTGCTAAACCCACTATATTGGATCTCAAGGAATTTAATTATGAAAATTGCTCTTTAATTGATTGTATTTCCTTGTTGCAATCCGTGCTAAATCCTCCTCATGCTTATAGTCAAAATAAGGCCTTTACCGAACACATTGTTTATGCCTTGATGCAATCTTATGAAGAAAAACTTGAGTTGAAAGTCTCTATCCCTAGAAAACTCTATGATGAGTGGGAACCTACTATTAAAATTAAAATAAAAAATTATGAGTTTCATGCCTTGTGTGATTTGGGTGCTAGTGTCTCTACTATCCCCAAAACTTTGTGTGATTTGCTAGATTTCCATGACTTTGATGATTGATCTCTAAACTTGCATCTTGCGGATTCCAATATTAAAAAACCTATGGGAAGAATTAATGATGTTCTTATTGTTGCAAATAGGAATTATGTGCCCGTAGATTTTATCGTTCTTGATATAGATTGCAATCCTTCATGTCCTATTATTCTTGGTAGACCTTTCCTTAGAACGATTGGTGCAATTATTGATATGAAGGAAGGGAATATTAGATTCCAATTTACATTATAGAAAGGCAAGGAACACTTTCCTAGAAAGAAAATAAAATTACCATATGAATCTATCATGAGAGCCATTTATGGATTGCCTACCAAAGATGACAATACCTAGATCTATCCTTGCTTTTATGCCTAGCTAGGGGCGTTAAACGATAGCGCTTGTTGGGAGGCAACCCAATTTTGTTTTATTTTTAGTTTTTTTGTTTTTGCCATCTAGCCTATGTTTAGATGTGGTTTTATGCTTTAATTAGTGTTTGTGCCAAGCTAGACCTATTGGATCTTCTTGGATGATAGTTATTTGATCTTGCTGTAATTTCCAGAAACTTTGCGCTCAGTGCCCGAATTATTAAAAATCTCCAGAACGTGATAAAATACTGATTCCAATTTCTGCTGATAAATAAACAAATTGTCTATGTCGTCTAATTTTGGTAGATTTTTTGGAGTTCCATAAGTTTGCGTTAGTTACAGATTACTACAGATTGTTCTGTTTTTGACAGATTCTGTTTTTCGTGTGTTGTTTGCTTATTTTGATGAATCTATGGCTAGTAAAATAGTTTATAATCCATAGAGAAGATGGAATACAGTAGATTTAACACCAATATAAATAAATAATGAGTTAATTACAGTACCTTAAAGTAGTCTTTTGTTTTCTTTCTCTAACGGAGCTCACGAGATTTCTATTGAGTTTTTTGTTGTGAAGTTTTCAAGTTTTGGGTAAATTCTTTTGATGGATTATGGAACAAGGAGTGGCAAGAGCCTAATCTTGGGATGCCCATGGCACCCCAAGATAATCAAGGACACCAAAAGTCAAAGCTTGGGGATGCCCGGAAGGCATCCCTCTTTAAATCTACTTCCATCGGTAATTTACTTGAAGCTATATTTTTATTCACCACATGATATGTGTTTTGCTTGGAGCGTCTTGTATTATTTGTGTCTTTGCTTGTTAGTTTACCACAATCATCCTTTCTGTACACACCTTTTGAGAGAGCCATACATGAATTGGAATTTGATAGAATACTCTATGTGCTTCACTTATATCTTTTGAGCTTGATAGTTTTGCTATAGTGCTTCACTTAGATATTTTAGAGCACGGTGGTGGATTTGTTTTAAAGAAACTATTGTTCTCTCATGCTTCACTTAGATTATTTTGAGATTCGTTAATAGCATGGTAATTTGCTTAATGTTAATATACTTGGTATTCAAGATATGTGAAACTTTCTTTTGAGTGCGTTGAATACTAAGAAAAGTTTGATGCTTGATAATTGTTTTGAGATATGAAGATGGTGATATTAGAGTCATGCTAGTTGAGTAGTTGTGAATTTAAAGAATACTTGTATTGAAGTTTGTGATTCCCGTAGCATGCACTTATGGTGAACCGTTATGTGTTGAAATCGGAGCATGATTTATTTATTTATTGTCTTCCTTATGAGTGGCGGTCGGGGACGACGATGGTCTTTTCCTACCAATCTATCCCCTAGGAGCATCGCGTAATACTTTTCTTTGATAACTTATAGATTTTTGCAATAAGTATATGAGTTCTTTATGACTAATGTTGAGTCCACGGATTATCGCACTTTTCCCATCCTTCCACCATTGCTAGCCTCTCTAATACCGCGCACTTTTAGCGGTATCATACACCCACCATATACCTTCCTCAAAACAGCCACCATACCTACCTATCATGGCATTTCCATAGCCATTCCGAGATATATTGCCATGCAACTTTCCACCATTCCGTTTATTATGACACGCTGCATCATTGTCATATTGCTAGCATGATCATGTAGTTGACATCGTATTTGTGGCAAAGCCACCGTTCATAATACTTTCATACATGTCACTCTTGATTCATTGCATATCCCGATACACCGCCGGAGGCATTCATATAGAGTCATACTTTGTTCTAAGAATCGATTTGTAATTGTTGAGTTGTAAGAAAAATAAAAATGTGATGATCATCACTCTTTAGAGCATTGTCCCAAGTAAGGAAAGGATGATGGAGACCATGATTCCCCCACAAGTCGGGATGAGACTCTGGACAAAAAAAAAGAAATAAAAAAAGAGGCCATAAAAAAGGGAGAAAAGGCCCAAATAAAAAAAGAGAGAAAAAGAGAGAAGGGACAATGCTACTAACCTTTTACACACTTGTGCTTCAAAGTAGCACCAAGATCTTCATGATAGAGAGTCTCTCATTTTGTCACTTTCATATACTAGTGGGAATTTTTTTTATTATAGAACTTGGCTTGTATATTCCAATGATGGGCTTCCCCAAATGCCTTAGGTCTTCGTGAGCAAGCGAGTTGGATGCACACCCACTTAGTTTCTTTTGTTGAGCTTTCATATACTTATAGCTCTAGTGCATCTGTTGCATGGCAATCCCTACTCACTCACATTGATATCTATTGATGGGCATCTTCATAGCCCGTTGATACGCCTAGTTGATGTGAGACTATCTTCCCTCTTTTTGTCTTCTCCACAACCACCATTCTATTCCACATATAGTGCTATATCCATGGCTCACGCTCATGTATTGCATGAAGATTGAAAAAGTTTTGAAAATGCTAAAGTATGAAACAATTGCTTGGCTTGTCATCGGGGTTGTGCATGATTTAAATATTTTGTGTGGGGAAGATGGAGCATAGCGAGACTATATGATTTTGTAGGGATAACTTTCTTTGGCCGTGTTATTTTGAGAACACATAATTGCTTAGTTAGTATGCTTGAAGTATTATTATTTTTATGTCAATATGAACTTTTGTCTTGCATCTTTCGGATCTGAATATTCATACCACAATTAAGAAGATTTACATTGAAATTATGCCAAAGTATCACTCGCATCAAAAATTCTCTTTTATCATTTACCTACCGAGGACGAGCAAGAATTAAGCTTGGGGATGTCCGTCGTCTCCAACGTATCTATAATTTTGATTGCTCCATGCTACTTTATCTACTGTTTTGGACTATATTGGGCTTTATTTTCCATTTTATATTTTTTGGGACTAACCTATTAAATGGAGGCCCAACCCGAATTGTTGTTTTTGCCTATTTGGTGTTTCAAGAAAGCGGAATATCAAACGAGTCCAAACGGAATGAAACCTTGAGAACGTGATTTTCTCACCGAGCGTGATCCAGAGACTTGGACCCTCGCCAAGAAACAAAAGAGGCGGTCACGAGGGTGGGGCGCCCCCTTGGCGCGCCCGCCTCGTGGGCCCCTGTTGCTCCACCGACGTACTCCTTCCTCCTATATATACCTCACGTACCCCCAAGCGATCGAATAGGAGCCAAAACCTAATTCCACCGCCGCAACTTCCTGTATCCACGAGATCCCATCTTGGGGCCTGTTCGAGCTCCATGAAGGGCCATCCACCATGGAGGGCTTCTACATCATCACCATAGCCCCTCCGATGAAGTGTGAGTAGTTTACTTCAGACCTTCGGGTCCATAGCTAGTAGCTAGATGGCTTCTTCTCTCTTTTTGGATCTCAATACAATGTTCTCCCCCTCTCTCGTGGAGATCTATTCGATGTAATCTTCTTTTTGCGGTGTGTTTGTTGAGATCGATGAATTGTGGGTTTATGATTCAGATTATCTATGAATAATATTTGAATCTTTTCTGAATTCTTTTATGTATGATTGAGTTATCTTTGCAAGTCTCTTCGAATTATCCGTTTGGTTTGGCCAACTAGATTGGTAGTTCTTGCAATGGGAGAAGTGTTTAGCTTTGGGTTCAATCTTGCGGTGTCCTTACCCGATGTGATGTAAAGGGTTGCAAGGCACGTATTGTATTGTTGCCATCGAGGATAACAAGATGGGGTATTTATCATATTGCATGAATTTATTCCTCTACATCATGTCATCTTGCTTATGGCGTTACTCTGTTTTTAACTTAATACTCTAGATGCATGCTGGATAGCGGTCGATGAGTGGAGTAATAGTAGTAGATGCAGAATCATTTTGGTCTACTTGTCTCGGACGTGATACTTATATACATGATCATACCTAGATATACTCATAAATATGCTCAATTCTGTCAATTGCTCAATAGTAATTTGTTCACCCACCGTAGAATACTTATGCTCTTGAGAGAAGCCACTAGTGAAACCTATGGTCCCCGGGTCTATTCTCATCATATCAATCTCCATTACTTTAATACTTGCTTTGTTTTTACCCCCCCCCCCCCCCATCGTGGGTCATTTCTATCATAGAAACAGACCAAACCTTTATCTCCTTGCATGACACGCAATTGATCTCTAAACATCAATCGATCTCGTCAACATGTGTCGGGGCATGAACTGAATGGGATGTCAAAACTAAGACGTGAAGCGATACGTAGTGGAGGCAAAGTGAAACTTCAAACGGACCGTTTGTTTGTATGCATGTCAGACAAATTACAAATAAAAATTGTAAATACAAGCATGGTCTAGGCCCACATGCGAATGATACTCGGCGGAATGTTCAAATGAGGCATGCGGGAGGATGGACTCGACAGGAGGGCGACATGATCGATGGAGAAGAGGGTTGGAGAGAAATGAGAAGTAAGAAAACGCCACATGATTATACTTGAACGGCTCAAATAAACAATAAGTTGTCTCGCTTGGCCTACATAGTGAAAAGCTTAATGCGCAACGCAGAGCACTGACGCTCGAATATGGCCGGGAAAACAGGGAAACCGACATGTGGGGCACACCTGTCGGGACGACGTAGCGCAAACTAGTCCAATGGAGGAGCTAGCCCACGACCTCCTCGCCACCGGCAAACGTTCATGTGGGTCGTGAGGGCTGAAAGTGCTAGTTATCGACTAGAGGGGGGGTGAATAGGCGATTTTTATGAAAGTCTTCAAAACACGGATGTTTCGAAGACAAACAACAGAAATAACCTAATTGATATGCAGCGGAAGATAAACTACAACAAGCAAGCCATAGTCAAATATGCAATAATGTGAACGAACAAGACTAATAGCAGCTATGTAGTAAGGATCAGGATGGAAGATAGTATGAAGCCAAACAACGATAGTAGTCAAGCAATGAAGTCAAACAGATAAGACATATAAGCAATAACTTCACGAAGACAAACTCAAGGTGAAGGAGGGAAGGGATAGAACCAATCACTAGTTGAAGACTCAAGAATTGTTGGACCAGTTCTAGTTGCTGTGACAACTGTACATCTGGTTAGGGAGGCTGAGATTCAACTCAGAAGACCGCGTCTTCACCTTATTCCCCTTGAGCTAATGACAATCACTCTGGTAAGTCTTCAAGGTAGACTTCCGAACCTTCACAGACGACGTTCACCGGCAATCCACAATGACTCTTGGATGCTCAGAACGCGACGCCTAACCGGCTGGAGGATTCACAGTCCTCAAGTGTAATAAGTCTTCAGGTCACACAGATAGGAAAACTTCAGTGATGCCTAACACTCTTTGGCTCTGGGTGTTTTGGGCTTTTTCCTCGCAAAGATTTCTCTCTCTCAAAGGCTTCGAGGTGGGTTGCTCTCAAACGACAAAAGCCGTGCACTAACTCTGAGCAGCCACCAATTTATGGTGTAGGGGGTGGGCTATTTATAGCCACTAGGCAACCCGACCTGTTATGTCGAAATGACCCTCGGGTCACTAAGGAACTTACGTGTTCCAACGGTCGATTTCAAACACTCACGGCAACTTTACTTGGGCTACAAGCAAAGCTGACTCATCCAGCTCTGGATAAGTTTTGCTCTCGGTGTCTTCGCTCGAAGACATAGGATTTTAGTTGAGCATCACTTGATCATTCCGATTTGTGATCACTTGGGCCCCACTTAACGATGACGGTGGTTCCTCGACTCAACAAAGAAGAAAAGGAAACAACGAAACAACACAGATCTTCGCTCCACAGTCTTCACTCAATGTCTTCTCATGTCATAGTCTTCAATGTGAATATCTTCACATACCACCATTGTCTTCAATGTCTTCATACATTTTTAGGGTTCATCTCCGGTAGGTAAACCGAATCAATGAGGGACAATACCTGCGTTATCCTGCAATTCTCACAAACGCATTAGTCCCTCAACCACATTTGTCGTCAATACTCCAAAACCAAATAGGGGTGGCACTAGATGCACTTACAGGGGCCAACAACGTGGCACAGCTCCAACACCGCCTCTGGACACGGCGACCGCGGTGGGCGACACGCTCATCGTCCCTAGACACGGTCGGTTTCAGTGTGCCGAGGGTGGCGTTAGTGCTGTGGCACGACCAACAGTATGTTTGGTTTGTGCCCAAGGTTGCCCCATCAAAGCATTGGGTAGCCAAAATTTTGGTTGAGGTTTTGGTTGCCCATGATTTGGCCGACATCGGCAAGAAAAATGAACTAGAGTTGGCTAGAGTTCATTGGCATGCCAAAAAAATGGCAACCATCCAAACAAAGACCAATCTTTGGGTCATGGCCGAAATTTTGGTAAGGTGCACTTTGGCCACAATCCAAACACACCCCAACACCCTGCTCGTCGAGGATGCACGGGGCGTCGGGACGCGTCCGAGGAGTGGTGTAGCGTGGCCAACTGCATCCTCAGGACCTGAGACCATGCTGGGTCATCGTGCTTTTTCAATGACATGCATCGATCGCATGTGAGCAAAGGGCATCTCCAACACTGCCACGACCGCAGCTGACTACCCTGGCACACCAAAAACCCTCGTCTCTCTCACCATCGCGCGGTGCGTTCCCAGCCGACGCCAGCTGCCCGCATTCACGTCGTCCGTCCGTATGCCGTCGTTAAGAGGCTCGGTGCCCGAGGAACCAACTCCGGTGACTTAATGACGCACCAGGACGCTTGGCCTCACCAGAATGCGCTACTTAAAGTGGCAACGCCCAGCTAACCTCCACACCATAGCGCATCGTCCTCCTACCTGGCACCACATCTGCCATGACCATAGCCTTGAACGCCTGTGGGAGAGCTTGTCTTGAGGATGGAGCTCGAGGTTGCCGCCCTCGCTCAAGTCGCCCGCTGGCGGTGGCCACCACGGCGGCCGATGATGGGAGCACCGTCGACCCGCGTCCTACTTGCCGCCGTCAACGTCCGGCACCGCCGAGGTCGGGGACTCCTCCGGGATGAGTAGGGCATGGAGGCGGCGGGGCATGGTGTGCCAACTGGCCGTCCGTCTCCGTGTTCTACTTTTCCTCGCGGAGACTGCACCTTCACTTCACGGGTCTTGAACCCGCCCCATACATGGAGATTGCAGATGGAGGGCGTCGGTGCGCCAGTAGAATAGGTTTAGGGTTGGGTTTCTTTTATTTTTCTGTCCTATAAAAGTTCTAAAAGTAATGAAAATTTGACGTGTTTGCATTAATCTCGGCCGGTGTATATGAACTTTCATAATAATATAGTATATTGTAGGAGTACTAGCAAGATGCCCGTGCGTTGCACGGAAGATCAAGATCTTGTGGGAGAAAAGGATGAATGAGGGAAGGCCTTATCTGCAAATGCACATTCACACATTTCACATTTTTCTACATCTACGGGAACCTACGAAATGGTTAACGTAAATTGCCTCTCTCTCCTCCCCTGATTTTCATGGTGGTGGGCCCCTCCCCCCCCCCCCCAATCTACAACCAACAGCTCACATGTTTCACATTATGTTAATTACGTAACTGGGACTACGTAGGTGTAGCATTACTTGTCCTAAAAACCCAACTAAGCAAACCTCCCAGCATATCGCGCGGGAAAAGACCCGGCCGCGCTGTTTTAGTCGGGATTACCGGATTACTAGTAGTAGTATCGATGGATCGCGCGAAGCAACAAGTTTTTTTTAGGGGGCGAAGCACCTAGTTTAAAAGGAAAAAAGGCGGTACACTCGCAGCACCCCTGTCGCGGTCGCATTGCACCCCACACACGTTCGGTCATGCACACGGCTCATGCAAACGGAACGCGCTTCGGCTTGCCTCTTCACTGACACGTGGGACTGCACTTCGAGAAACTGACCATGCGCCAAACTCCCCCCGCCCACCGCGCGAAATTCCTCCCCCCCCCACCCAAAAATTCCCCCCAAATCCTAGATTCAACCGCCCTTCAACCAACTAGCCAATAATATTCCCCTCCCCCCGTCCCCCTCCACTCCATTCGCTCTGCCAAAGCTGCCCTCCCCGCCACACCAATACGTCGGCGCCGCGGTTCGTCGAGGGGACGCACGGGTGATCCTCTCGCTCCCACATTATGCTCTCATAGACTGCCGTCCTCTAGCCGCGCCGCCAGCGCTGGCGATGTTCTTGTGGAGGCGCACGGCGGTCAGTGCCGCCACCGCTGGCGACGTTCGTATGGAGACGCACGGCGGTCAGCTTCTCCCATGGTACGCGCACTCTAGACTGAGGCGACGTGCATGTCGGTGTAGCGCTGAATGTTAGCTGATAGACGTTGTTAATCTCACTTTTTGTTGAAGTAGTTTACAGTCAATATGCTCTGCTTAAGAAGCTTCCTTGCCTTGTTCTGCACTCAATTTGCTTAGTTGAGATGGCATGCCAAGGCCGATTAGTTGCTAAAATATCCTGCCATATATTTATTGTGACGTAGATTGCCATGGTCTAGTAGTCAATCTGTTAGGTGAAATAGCTCTACACCGTTTTATAACGATCTTTGTTGCTGCGATGGCCTTCGATAGTTTGATGGTTGTGTGCTCGGCCTCATTGACTGTTGAAACAACCTGCCATAATTTAGCACTCAAATTTGTTTGTTGAATTAGCTTTACATATATTTCGTTACTTAGATCTGCTTGTCCAAATATCTTGCCATAGCTTTAGACATCGACCTAGGTATTTTCTTCCGGACTTCATAAAAAAGCATATATGTTTTTCCTGTAATATCTAGTAGAAGAACTAATTTGTATGTCTAACAGATGGACAGGACTTGGATAACTTCTGCTCGAAGATTCTCCGCTGCATATGTCGAGGGGGTTGAAAACTTCATGAACTTTATCGAGCTGAGTACGGTGGTCCAAAATCAGATGTGCTCTGCCTGTGTAGCTTGTATGAATTCAGTTACAAGACCCCATCAACTGTGCAAAATCATCTACACTTGTATGGGATGTCGGTCACATATACAAGGTGGGTTCATCATGGTGAAGTTGTGGCGTCAATGTTATTGACTACGTGGAAGCAGCAGATCACCATCTTGATCACTGATGCTCAGGTGGAAGAGGAGGAGGAGGTGGTGGCGGAGCCAGTGAGTTTGACCAACATTGAAACAATGCTACAAAAAGCTCGTGCATTCCGTGAACTTTCACCTGCAGAAGAAAAATGGTGGGCCCGCATGTTGGAACAATGCAATGTGGCTATCACCTTAGGAAATAAGCTGTCAGTATTCTCAGCTATGGTCACATTTCTTCACGTGAAGACATCTGAGCGGATGACCAACAAATCATTCGATGCGATGTTGGCTGCTTTCCGCAAAGCTTTCCCAGATGCGTCTGAAGTGCCACACACCTACAGTAAAATGAAGAATTTCCTTCGTGCAGTTGGAATTGGATATGATATGATCCATGTTTGTAAGAATAATTGTGTTCTGTTCCGGAAGGATTATGCCAACTTAAGTGAATGCCCGAAATGCAAATCATCAAGATGGAAAGATGGCGATGCTGTGAAGATGATTCCTCATAATGCTTTGAGACATTTTCCAATTACACCAAGATTGCAGAGGTTGCTTCATGATGCTGAAACAAGAGAGGATGTACTGTGGCATTCTAGGAACCAGGAGTACAGAGATCAGAATGTAATGAGCCATCCATCACATGGTAGTGAGTGGAAAAGCTTCAATCAGAAGCACGAAAAGTTTGATGCTGACCCAAGAAACATTAGACTTGGCTTAGCTTCAGATGGATTTAACCCATTTGGCCACCAGAGCGCCACATATAGCATGTGGCCAGTGCTTGTTATCCCTTACAACATGCCTCCAAATGTCTACACCAAAGAATCAAACTACATGATGGCCTTGCTCATCCCAGGTCCAAAAAGTCCTGGAAAGGATTTTGATTTATTCATGGAGCCTCTTTTGGAGGAACTTCAACAGCTATGGAGGGTGTTCTCACTCGAGACCTATATAGCAGCCCACCATCTGATTTATTTCTCGTCTTTGTTATAATTTGGTGCATCCATGATTACCGGCTTTGGGCACTATGTCAGGGCGAACGACACATGGTTATAATGCATGTGTTCGCTGTGACATGAATCCGCTGTCATACGCAATACTTAGCAAGATCTGTTACATTGGACACCACCGTTTCCTTGCCAAGGACAAGCCATCCTAGAAAGTATCGAAGACATGTGTTCAATGCAAAGCATGAAAATAGTGATGCGCCAAAGAGGCTCACCGCCGATGAGTTGCAAGTGGAATTATAGAAGGTCAAGCATATTACACCAGGAAACCATCCTGATAATGGTAGCGGGAAAAGGAAGCGTGGCAGGGCAGAAGAGAGACTATTGTTTATCCGTAGGTCCACTTTGTGGGACTTGGAGTATTGGAAAGATTTGGATCTGCGGCATAATCTTGATGTGATGCACATCGAGAAAAATATATGTGACAGCATTATCGGCACACTTCTTAATATTGAAGGCAAGACGAAAGATACCTTAAAATCTAGGATTTATTTGACACACAGGTATCGACAGGATTTGCGGTGCAAGATGAAGGTAAACCACGGATATGGCACCAGTTGTGTGTGCGTCTTGGACAAGGTAAAAAGAAAAGAATTCTGCGAGGTCTGTCACATGTGAGATTCCCACATGGATTTGCTTCCAACCCCGAAAGGAGAGTCGGTCTGAGATGGAAACAAGGTACAAGGGTTGAAAACTAATGACTGCCACGTCCTACTTCAAAGGGTTTTACTGTTATCCTTATAGGATTGGGCATACGACTTATCTGAGCGGTTGCAAGAGTTGGGACAATTCTTGAGGAACTCTGTAGTAGAAATATCAGGATAGATGCTTTGGGCGTCTTAGAGACAAGATACCAACTATCCTATGCGACCTTGAGAAGATATATCCTCCGGCCTTCTTTGATGTGATGGTGCATTTGGTTGTTCATCTACCCGATGAGGCACTACTTAGAGGTCGAAGACAAGATGGCTGGATGTACCCTATTGAAAGGCGGCTAGGCACTTTCAAGGGCTATGTTAGGAACAGAGCTAGACCCGAGGGTTCCATTGCAGAGGCCTACATTACTACAAAAGCATTGACATTCTGCTCAAAATACATTGAAACAGCTGATCAGCTTAGCAAAGACGTGGATGAAGACAATCTCGGGCTCAATGTTTTCGATTATTCTGTTCGAGTTACAGGGAAGAGTCGACAAGAGGACAAACCTAAAGATTTGGACAAAATGGTTTGGTATGTGTTGAATAATTGTCCTGAGATACTACCTTATATCAAGTAAGTGCTAAGTACTGTAGCTTATACATCGTAATCTACTAAACTTGCAGCACATTCTTATATATTTAGATATTTGACGCGATCACTATGTTGTGCAGCATCTACAAAAAGGAGTTCTTGCCGCAAAATCCAAGAAACATTGACAAACTGGTTATGGCAGGATTTGCGAAATGGTTCAAGAGCCATGTAAGCTTTTGAATTGCCTTTGTCAATTTTTTAATATATTGAGTACATAAGATGATCAGCTTGTCTATTTTCTAACCATAGGTTAAGAAGATGCGGGAGGATGGGCAGGCAGTTGATGATGCCCTTTACTCACTAGCAATGGGTTCTGATACTCGGGTAAGACATTTTGAATCTTGCGTTGTTGGAGATGTGCGCTATAACACCCTTGCACGAGACGAAGGCGGGAAGACACAAAACAGTGCCATCATGAGCACGGATCGTATGACAAAGAGACAACTGAAATGTATGCTAACATAACAGACATTGTTCAGATTGCGATATATCTCGGCCGAGGATCATCGGTGTGTGGTTCTTGTCTTTGTCATTGGTATAACCTGTTTTCCAGGATCGCAAAACCAGAGCTGATGATTATTTCAAACCCATCAATGTCAAGGCGGCGTACCAGACCAACGAGCCTTTTATTTTGGCAAATCAAGCAACACATATATTTTTCTTGGAAGACACATTTGCACGTAGCGATGACTGGAGAGTAGTGCAAAGGTTTGAGCAGAGGAATTCGTTTAATGAAGTTGCACAACAAGATGATGCTTACACTGCTCCTGATGTACAAGATAACATAGATGTTCCTAATATCTTTGAGAACCATCAGATCAATGACGCCGGCGAAAAGATTGCATGTCGTGCTATGGACATACAAGAGTTGATCAAGAAGAAGCCAACGTTCGAGGACGTTGAGGACGAAGAAGAAGATGACACCGTGGGAATTACGATTCAGACTGATACACATGGTGAAGATGTTGATGCTGCTGTTGCGAATGATGATTACATTGCTTTTGTCGTATTTGCCTGTCAGAAGACGTTTTTTATCTACTATGTGAAATTGTGTTTGCTATGACAACTGAAACCTGATGAACATGTTGTTTAGTATTTTCCTGTGAGAACATCACTTGTTATGTATGCTGATTTGTGTTTGGTGATTGTATGGCGACTAAAACATGATGACATTGTTGTTTAGTTGTACTCATATTTGGCTGTGAAACTTGAATTTGATGACATAGTTTGCCGTTGGACTGCAATTTGCTCGACGTCTTCGAATGAGAACAAAGCTGACCCGACAGGTCCTCTGCTAATTTATTTATTTATTACCAAAAGGGCCTCTGCTATTTATTTATTTATGAGCAAAGGGATACCCCTGATTTCCGTTAATAAAATCATTAGATGTTCACAAGACTACGCCCACTGCTACACAGGTTTCATTCATTACTAGTTTCACAAAGTGCTCATGTCATAGACACCTTGAATACATCACGAAAGTGCTACATACTTTGCAAATAAAGAGACAATCATCCTCTGAGCACATTGATTTTGCCCATTATCTTCACAAGCTCTTTCATCTCCTCATTGTTGTCAAGGCCGTTCAACGCCTGTTGCTTGGCCATGATCGAGGAAGCTGCATCTTTAACCTTCTGCTCTGCATCTTCCTCTTCCGTCGTTCCTTCAGTTACTTGTCCAACACCCCAACCTGCTGGTATTGGGATTCCTCGGCTAACCAAATAATCAGCGTAGTTGCACTCCCCCACATCAGCAACTTCCCAAAAATACAAATCACATGAATCTTCCCTTTTCTGCTTGAATCAAATTGGAAGATCATCACCCAAACTATTAAAAAATCAGCAACTGAAAGCAGAACAACACTTAAACTTATTATTACCCCATGATTCGGGCATTTGTAGAAGACTCGGCCGGGGTTGAGGATTGTGGTTGAGACGCGACGGATGACTCTGCGTGATTTGCAGTAGTGGCACCACACTAACAGCAGCGGGTTGCGATGAGCAACCGTTGCGATCTTGGCGTCTTGGCGGGGGTGATGAGACCCACAAAGCGATGGTGCGGGTGGCGACTTGGCGCATATTTGGTTGTTACTGCTGAGTAGGTGGACGAGCAGCCAGCGGACATGGTTCTGCGGCGAGCTTGATGCTAGGCGAGTAAGTAGAGAAGAGGAGAAGCGAATGTTGGATATGTCGGTTTCATTACTTGCGAGTAGCCTAGCACCATATATAGTCATAGTCTAGGTTTGGATTGAACCAGCTACATGTGAGCACGTCTCTTTTTCTAAAACTCAGCAACATCTCTTTCTTGGTACACTAGCTTGTTCTCAGACGCCTTCTCAAGTTTTGATTCCTCCACGACATCGGGACCCACGGAAGGGCCTCAGATTTCACGAAAAAACGTGCCCCTACCGACAAGTCGGACCCACCAGCTATCTTCAAGACGCAAGGAAGTGCGTCCTTATTACGCACAAAAAATGAATACTCGCCACCGGTGGAAAGATCGTGGGAGGCTGACTTGTGGGCCTACCAAGTTGACGGGGACGGAGGGCTTTGTCAACTTAGTCAATATGAATGATTCTAACTCCATTTACCGTACGAGGTTCATCCAATGGAAGTAGTGCTTCTTCAACCTCTGGTCTTCTTGCTCCAGCCGCCCAAACCAGCGCCGGTCGTGTCGCGTGCTCCTGCCTCCCGTGGCCGGCTGTGATGCCGCGGAGGCCTCACCGCCCCCTACTACTCCACCGCTGGCTAGGGCATCCCTCTACTCACCCACACCCCCTGTTATTCTGCGGCGACGGCAGCCTCACACCGCAGCCGAACCAGTGAACCCTCGTACTCCTCTCCTCGTGGGCATCCACTGTCGCGTCTTCCCCGGCTCCGCGTCGTCCCCTTCCTAGGCCTCTCCATCGTCCACCGCCTTGGTGCTCTCGGCGCGGCATGGTCAATGTGGTCAACGACCGACTTCCATTGGAAAAATCTTGACACGGAGAGGTCGACAGTGGGTCCACTGCCCCACAGTGGGCCTGACCACTGTGGGCCCACTGCCACAGCCCAGTTTTTGTGATTTGCCAAGTAAGTCACTTTGTCGAGCTGTTGGGCTGCAAATCTTTCAAGACGAGGAGAGCTTCATTGCTGGCCGAGAAAATGGCCTATCAGTAATGAGAAATGGGCTGTACATTTTTAAAACACATCAAACCGGCAATTAGTTTCAAATTTCTTTTTTTCATTTGAGATTTTAAATTGCATTGATTTTTATGCATGGACAGTTTCTGGATTTTATATTGATATACATTTATTTTTAAAATTAGTTTGAATGTGACTCGAAATTTCGGGATTAAAAACAGTTCGGACCGCACCAAAATATGCAAAATTTCGTATAATTTTTAACCGTGGCCACAATATGGGCTGTAATGCTAACAAAAAGAATATGGGCTCCAAAAAAACCTTAAAAATTAGCAAATGGGCTGTAAATTATTAGAAATAATGGCATATGGGATGTATGATGTTTTCCAAAGATTTGAGGCTTTCCTAAAAAAAGGTTGGCCGACAGCAAGTGGCGGTTGGATGTCCATCCAACGGCCGTCGTGCTTCTTCAATCTCTGCTCTTCCTGCTCCGACCACTCAAACAAGCGCCAAGTGGACTGCTCGCTCTCTCCTCCTCATGCCGGTTGTGCTTCCGCATGAGCCTCACCGCCCCACCGTACTCCCATCGCTGGCCTAGCCATCCCTCTACTCACCCACACTGCTGTTATTCTCCGTGACGGCGCACACGAACGATAAACCCTCGTCAGTCATACTCCCCTCCGCGTGGGAAACAACTGATGAGTCTTCCCTGCCTCCGTGTCGTTCCCTTCCTAGGCCTCACCGTCGTCCACCGCCCTGGTGCTCTCGGCGCGGCCTGGTCAACGTGGTCAACGACCGACATGCATCTAGAGTGGACTGTATGTGGAGAGGCTGACAGCTGGGTCCACGGCCGCACGCAAGGAAATGCCTCCTTATTACGTGCAAAATAATGATTCCTCCACCTGACATCTGGGACCCACCGAAAGGGCCTCTATATTTCATGAAAAAAACGTTACCGCCGCTGACAGCTTGGACCCACCAGCTATATCTTCGCACGGAAGGAAGTGCCTCCTTATTACGCACAAAAAAATGAACACTCCCCCTACTAGCTGGGACCCAATATAGTAGCAGGCTGACTTGTGGGCCTACTAAGTTGATGGGGATGGAGGGCTTTGTCAACTTAGTCAATATGCACGATTCTAGCTCCAGTGACCGTACGATATATATCCATCCAACGGCCGTAGTGCTTCTTCAACCTCTGGTCTTCTTGCTCCAGTCGCCCAAACCAGCGCCGGTCGTGCCTCATGCTCCGGCGCAGGCCTCACCGCCCCCTACTACTCCCACCGCTGGCCAAACCATCCATCTACTCACCCACACCCCCTGTTATTCTGCGGCGACGACAGCCTCACACCGCAGCGAACCAGTGAACCCTCATACTCCTCTACGCGTGGGCATCCACTATTGCGTCTTCCCCGGCTCCGCATCGTCCCCTTCCTAAGCCTCGCCGTCGTCCACTGCCCTGGTGCTCTTGGCGTGGCGTGGTCAACGTGGTCAAGGAACGACTTCCATCGGAAGAGTACTATACGTGGAGAGGCTGACAGCTGGGTCCACGACAGCCGCAAGGAAGTGCCTCCTTATTACGCGGAAAATAATTATTCCTCCACCTGACAGCAGGGACCCACCGGATGGGCCACCGTATTTGGAGAAAAAATGTTTCAACCCTGACTGCTCGGACCCATCGGACGGGCCAATGTATTTCGCGAAAACAATGTTCCCCCCGCTGTCAGCTCGGATCCACCGGAAAGTGCCTCCGTATGACGCACAAAAAAATGAATACTCCCCCTGCTAGTTGGGACCCACCTTGGTGGGTGGCTGACTTGTGGGCCTACTAAGTTGACGGGGACGGAGTGCTTTGTCAACTTAGTCAATATGAACGATTCTAGCTCCAGTGACCGTACGATGTCCATCCAACGGCCGTAGTGCTTCTTCAATCTCTGGTCTTCTTGCTCCAGCCGCCCAAAGCAGCGCCGGTTGTGCCGCATGGTCCTGCCTCCCGTGGATGGCTGTGCTACCGCAGAGGCCTCACCGCCCCCTACTATTTCCATCGCTGGTCAGGCCTTGCGGCGACGGCAGCCTCACACCGTAGCCGAACCAGTGAACCCTCGTACTCCTCTCCGTGCGGGCTTCCACTGTCGCGTCTTCCCCGGCTCCGCATCGTCCCCTTCCTAGGCCTCGCCGTCGTCCACCGCCCTGGTGCTCTCGGCGCGGCGTGGTCAACGTGGTGAAGGAACGACTTCCATCGGAAGAGTACTGTACGTGGAGAGGTTGATAGCTGGGTCCACGGCCGCAGCAAGGAAGTGCCTGATGACCCACAAGTATAGGGGATCTATCGTAGTCCTTTCGATAAGTAAGAGTGCCGAACCCAACGAGGAGCAAAAGGAAATGATAAGCGGTTTTCAGCAAGGTATTCTCTGCAAGTACTGAAATAAGTGGTAACAGATAGTTTTGTGATAAGATAAATTGTAACGAGCAACAAGTAACAAGAGTAAATAAAGGGCAACAAGGTGGCCCAATCCTTTTTCTAGCAAAGGACAAGCCTGGACAAACTCTTATAATAGGAAAAGCGCTCCCGAGGACACATGGGAATATCATCGAGCTAGTTTTCATCACGTTCATATGATTCGCGTTCGGTACTTTGATAATTTGATATGTGGGTGGACCGGTGCTTGGGTGCTGTTCTTACTTGAACAAGCATCCCACTTATGATTAACCTCTATTGCAAGCATCCGCAAGTACAACAAAAGTATTAAGGTAAACCTAACGATAGCATGAAACATATGGATCCAAATAAGCCCCTTACGAAGCAACGCATAAACTAGGGTTTAAGCTTCTGTCACTCTAGCAACCCACCATCTACTTATTACTTCCCAATGCCTTCCTCTAGGCCCAAATAATGGTGAAGTGTTATGTAGTCGACGTTCACATAACACCACTAGAGGCTAGACAACATACATCTCATCAAAATATCGAACGAATACCAAATTCACATGACTACTAATAGCAAGACTTCTCCCTTGTCCTCAGGAACAAACGTAACTACTCACAAAGCATATTCATGTTCATAATCAGAGGGGTAATAATATGCATAAAGGATATGAACATATGATCTTCCACCAAATAAACCAATTAGTATCAACTACAAGGAGTAATCAACACTACTAGCAACCTACTAGCACCAATCCTGGACTTGGAGACAAGAATTGGATACAAGAGATGAACTAGGGTTTTGAGAGGAGATGGTGCTGGTGAAGCTGTTGATGGAGATTGCCCTCCCCCGATGAGAGGAGCGTTGGTTATGACGATGGTGATGATTTCCCCCTCCCGGAGGGAAGTGTCCCCGGCAGAACAGCTCTGCGGGAGCCCTAGATTGGTTCCGCCAAGGTTCCGCCTCGTGGCGGCGAAGTCTCATCCCGAAAGGTTGCTTTTTATTTTTTTTCTTGACGAAAGACTTCATATAGGAGAAGATGGGCGTCGGAGAGCTACCCGGGGGCCCACGAGGTAGGGGGCGCGCCCCCCACCCTCGTGAGCAGGGTGTGGGCCCCCTGGCCTTCATCTTTAGCGACGATTTTTCTTTATTTATTTTAAGATATTCCGTGGAGTTTCAGGACTTTTGGAGTTCTTGAGAATAGGTCTCCAATATTTGCTCCTTTTCTGCTTGAATTCCATTGCCGACATTCTCCCTCTTCATGTAAACCTTGTAAAATAAAAGAGAATAGCCATAAGTATTGTGACATAATGTGAAATAACAGCCCATAATGCGATAAATATTGATATAAAAGCATGATGCAAAATGGACGTATCAACTCCCCCAAGCTTACACCTCGCTTGTCCTCAAGCGAAAAGCCGATAACAATAAATATGTCCTCATGTTTAGAGGTAGAGGCGCCGATAAAAATAAAATACGAACATGAAGGCATCATGATTATTCTCATAACAGCAACATATATATATTTTGTCATATGATTACTTATGTTCAAGTGATGATCTTTTCACAATGCAAAAGTATGAATCAGAAGCATTATTGAGCACCAACAAATTATAATCTCAGTCATTGAAGCAATTGAAATTTATCATAACATCGGAAAGAGTCTATGTCAGAGCTTAAAAGCAAGTCCACATACTCAACTATCATTTAGTCCTTCATAATTGCTAACACTCACGCAATACTTGTGGTTATGGAGTTTTAATCGGACACAGAGAAAGATAGGGGCTTATAGTTTTGCCCCACAACCTTTTACCTCAAGGGTAATGTCAACAATAATAATTCATGCTCCCCTACATCCAATTAGATATATATATATATATATATATATATATATATATATATATATATATATATATATATATATATATCATGTTCTTTCCAACATGCTGGGCTTGCCAAAGGATAAAATGAAAAAGGAAAGGTGAAGATCACCGTGACTCTTGCATAACGTAAAGGATAATAATAAAAGATATGCCCTTCGCAGAGGGAAGCAGAGGTTGCCATGCGCTTTCTATGGTTGGATGCACAAAATCTCAATGCGAAAGAACGTCACTTTATATTGCCCCTTGTGATATGAACCTTTATTATGCAGTCCGTCGCTTTTATTACTTCCACATCACAAGATCGTATAAAGCTTATTTCTCCCACGCCAATCAATTATACAGGTTTAGAGCAATTTTTATTGCTTTGCACCGATGACAACTTACTTGAAGGATCTTACTCAATCCATAGGTAGATATGGTGGACTCTCATGGCTAAACTGGTTTAAGGGTATTTGGAAGCACAAGTAGTATCTCTACTTGGTGCTGAGAATTTGGCTAGCATGAGGGGGAAAGGCAAGCTCAACATGTTAGAGAATCCATGACAACATACTTTATCTCAGATATAAGAAAACATAACTCATCACGTTGTCTTCCTTGTCCAACATCAACTCTTTAGCATGTTATATTTTAATGAGTGCTCCCAATCATAAAAGATGTCAATGATAATATATCTATATGTGAAACCTCTCTTTCCTTATTACTTCCTATTAATTGCAACGATGACCAAAGCTATATCTGCCAACTCCCAACAACTTTTAATCATCATCTATTTCTATGTGAAGTCATTACTCTCAATAAGATCAATATGAACTCTTTGTTTCTTTTTATTTATTTTTCTTCTTTCTTTTCTTTTATTCACCCAAGATCATGGCAAAATAATCAAGCCCTTGACTCAACTAACTTTATTATATATATAGCTCACAGACTCGATTACATAGAGAGATCATAAAGCGAAACTCAAAACTAGATCATGCCATAAACTTTATTCTACTAGATCAAGATACTACTAAAAGGATCGAACTAAGAAAAACGGTAAATATAGGAGTTGTGATGGTGATACGATACCGGGGCACCTCCCCCAAGCTTGGCAGTTGCCAAGGGGAGTGCCCATACCCATGTGATTATGTCTCCTTCTTTGTTGTTGGTGTGATATTCTTGGCAGTGATTCCTCTCAGGATACGGTTCTCCTCCTCGGGCTTATTGACTTGCTGCTTGAGGTCCATTATTTCCTTACGAAGCTTCCCTGTAACGGATAAAGCCCCTTGCACCCAAGGGTGTTGCATAGCTGCGGGAGAACAAGTGACACTCCTCTTCATATTTTCATAAGAAAGAAATCTAACATTGGAAGGGATAGCCAAGTTTGGAATAGCTGAGCTCTGTAGTTCCCCCATCGTGAACCCAGCTCGGAGGTGAGAGGTGACTTCTTGATCCTCCATGGCATCTACCCTCATCAAGTCGGCCTCCATCTCTGCCTCCGTTGCTGGCCCAAAGTGGTCCGCATCGCTGTTTGCCCTTGGTTCCGGTGCCGGATTAGATACCCGGCTCTCCCCGGCTGACTCTTGAGAAGACATCTTGCTCTAATCTACAGCAGCAACAGCTCAAAACAAAAACAGAGGAGATTTGCGTGATACGAGAGTCAAAACCTTCGGGGGAATATTTAATGAATTTTTACCGACCAAAATACGTATCGTGCAAGAAAACGGAGTTCGGAGGGCACACGGGGTGCTCACGAGGTAGGGGGGCGCGCCCGGGGGGGGGGGGGGGGTAGGGCGCGCCCACCACCCTTGTTGGGCCCTCGTGTCCTTCCCAGACTGCTACTTATATTTCTATTTTTCTAAATATTCCAAAACGGAGAAATGTTGCCTTAAAAATTGTTTTGGAGTCGATTTACTTACCGTACCACATACCTATTCCTTTTCGGAGTCTGAAACGATCTGGAAAGTGTCCCTTATGTATTCCTCTAGGGTTACGGTTTCAATAATATTGGTTTCAACATTCATGGGATTACCTAAGATATAATGTTTGATCCTTTGACCGTTTACCACCTTCTGATTTGTGCCTTCGAAGTTGTTGATTGTTATGGCACCGGAATGATAGACCTCCTCGATAACGTAAGGACCTTCCCATTTAGAGAGAAGTTTTCCTGCAAAAAATCCTAAACGAGAGTTTTATAGCAATACATAATCACCTACATTAAACTCACGCTTTTGTATCCTTTTGTCATGCCATCTTTTAACTTTTTCTTTAAACAACTTGGCATTTTCATAGGCTTGGGTTCTCCATTCATCAAGTGAGCTAATATCAAATAACCTCTTCTCACCGGCAAGTTTGAAATCATAGTTGAGTTCTTTAATAGCCCAATATGCCTTATGTTCTAGTTCGAGAGGTAAGTGACATGCTTTTCCATAAACCATTTTATACGGAGACATACCCATAGGATTGTTATATGCAGTTCTATAGGCCCATAATGCATCATCAAGTTTCTTGGACCAATTCTTCCTAGACCTATTAACAGTCTTTTGCAGAATTAATTTGAGCTCTCTATTACTCAATTCTACTTGATCACTAGACTGTGGGTGATAAGGAGATGCAATTCTATGATTAACATCATATTTAGCAAGCATTTTACGGAAAGCACCATGAATAAAATGTGAACCACCATCAGTCATTAAATATCTAGGGACTCCAAACCTTGGAAAAATAACTTCCTTAAGCATTTTAATAGAAGTGTTATGATCAGCACTACTAGTTGGAATAGCTTCTACCCACTTAGTAACGTAATCAACAGCAACCAAAATATGTGTATATCCATTAGAGGCAGGAAAAGGTCCCATATAATCAAAGCCCCAAACATCAAATGGTTCAATAACAAGTGAATAATTCATAGGCATTTCTTGACGTCTACTAATATTACCAATTCTTTGACATTCGTCGCAAGACAAAACAAACTTACGGGCATCTTTGAAGAGAGTGGGCCAATAAAAACCGGATTGCAATACCTTATGTGCAGTTTTATCTCCAGCGTGGTGTCCTCCATAAGCCTCGGAGTGGCACTTGCGTAGAATCTGTTCCTATTCATGCTCAGGTACACAACATCTAATAACACCATCTACTCCTTCTTTATAAAGATGTGGGTCATCCCAAAATTAATGTCGCAAATCATAGAAAAACTTTTTCTTTTGTTGGTATGTGAAGCTAGGTGGTATAAATTTAGCAACAATATAATTAGCATAATCAGCATACCATGGAGTTCTACGAGAAGTGCTTATGACATTTAATTGTTCATCAGGAAAGCTATCATCAATAGGTAGTGGGTCATCAAGAACATTCTCTAACCTAGATAAGTTATCTGCAACGGGGTTCTCAGCTCCTTTTCTATCAACAATATGCAAATCAAATTCTTGCAGCAAGAGAACCCATCTAATAAGTCTAGGTTTAGCATCTTTCTTTTCCATAAGATATTTAATAGCAGCATGATCAGTGTGAATAGTTACTTTAGAATCAACAATATAGGGTCTGAATTTATCACAAGCGAATACAACTGCTAATAGTTCCTTTTCGGTAGTAGCATAATTTCTTTGAGCATTGTCTAGAGTCTTACTATCATAATGGATAACATTTAATTTCTTATCAACTCTTTGCCCTAGAACAGCACCTACAAAGATAATCACTAGCATCACACATAATTTCAAAGGGTAAATTCCAATCGGTGGCTGAACAACAAAAAAAGAGGCTAATGCTTTCTTAAGTATTTCAAATGCTTCTACACAATCATCATCAAAGACAAATGGTACATCTTTTTGTAATAAATTAGTCAGAGGCCGAGAAATTTTTGAGAAGTCCTTAATGAACCTCCTATAAAATCCGGCGTGACCAAGGAAACTTCTTATACCTTTGATGTCCTTGGGACATGGCATCTTCTCAATAGCATCAACCTTGGCTTTATCAACTTCAATACCTCTTTCAGAGACTTTGTGCCCCAAGACAATACCTTCATTAACCATAAAGTGACACTTTTCCCAATTCAAGACAAGATTAGTTTCTTCACATCTCTGCAAAACTCGATCAAGATTGCTCAAGCAATCATCAAAAGAGGAACCATAGACGGAAAAATCGTCCATGAAAACCTCACAATTTTTTTCACAAAAACAAGAGAATATAGCCATCATGCATCTTTGAAAAGTAGCAGGTGCATTACATAAACCAAAAGGCATACGTCTATAAGCAAAAGTACCAAAAGGGCAAGTAAAAGTAGTCTTTGATTGATCTTTAAATAACACATGTATTTGAGAGAAACCGAATAACCATCTAGAAAGCAATAATGTGTATGTTTGCATAATCTTTCTAGCATTTGATCAATAAAAGGTAAGGGTAATGATCTTTCTTAGTAGCTTTATTTAATTTATGGAAATCAATTACCATCCTATAACCTGTGATAATTCTTTATGGATCAATTCATCTTTATCATTAGGGACAACAGTAATACCTCCTTCTTAGGGACACAATGGACATGACTTACCCAATCGACTATCAAAGAACGGGATAAATTATACCTGCCTCCAGAAGCTTGAGTATTTCTTTTCTTACCACTTCTTTCATTTTAGGATTCAAACGACGTTGAGGATCACGAACTGGTTTGGCATCCGCTTCCAAATTTATTTTATGTTGACATAGAGTGGAACTAATGCCCTTAAGATCATCAAGAGTATATCCAATAGCGGCACGGTGCTTCTTCAGAGTTTTCAATAATCTTTCTTCTTCATGCTCTGAAAGGTTAGTGCTAATAATAACAGGATATATTTTCTTCTCATCAAGATAAGCATATTTAAGATTATCAGGCAACGGTTTAAGCTCAAACACGGGATCACCCTTGGGTGGAGGAGGATCCCCTAGGATTTCAACAGGCAAATTGTGTTGCAGAATAGGTTCCTGTTTAAACAATACTTCATCTATTTCCCTTCTTTCATTCATGAACATATCATTTTCATGGTCTAGCAAATAGTGTTCTAAAGGATCACTAGGAGGTACGGCTATAGAAGCAAGACCAATAATTTCATCTTTACTAGGAAATTCTTCCTCACGATGTTGTTTACTAAATTTAGAGAAATTAAACTCATGAACCATATCATCCAAGCCAATAGTAACAACATTCTTTTTGCAGTCTATCTTAGCATTGACAGTGTTCAAAAAGGGTCTACCAAATATAATGGGACAAAAGCTATCTTGTGGAGAACTGAGAACAAGAAAATCAGCAGGATATTTAGTTTTCCCACACAAGACTTCAACATCTCTAACAATTCCCATTGCAGATATAGTATCTCTATTGGCAAGTTTAATTGTAACATCAATATCTTCTAACTCAGCAGGTGCAATTTCATGCTTAATTTCTTTATATAAATCATAAGGTATAACACTAGCACTAGCACCCATATCACATAAGCCATGATAACAATGATCTCCTATTTTAACAGAAATAACAGGCACGCCTACCACAGGTCTATGTTTATCTTTAGCACATGGTTTAGCAATTCTAGCAATTTCACCATTGAACTGAATAACATGCCCATCAATATTATCAGACAAGAGATCTTTAACAATAGCAATATTAGGTTCTACTTTGATTTGCTCAGGAGGTGTATAAGTTCTAATATTGCTTTTATGAACCACAGTTGAAGCTTTAGCATGATCCTTTATTCTAACAGGGAAAGGTGGTTTCTCAACATAAGAAGTGGGAACGATAGGATCATTATAAGTAACAGTCTTTTCTTCAACTTTAATAGGTGCAGCTACTTTTACTTCTATTGGAGGATGATATTTAAACCACTTCTCCTTGGGGAGATCAACATAAGTAGCAAAAGACTCACAGAAAGAAGCTACTATCTCAGAGTCAAGTCCATATTTAGTGCTAAACTTACGGAAAATATCGGTATCCATGAAAGATTTAACACAATCAAACTTAGGTATCATACCTGACTCCTTACCTTCGTCGAGGTCCCAATCTTCAGAGTTGCGTTTAATTCTATCCAATAAATTCCATCTGAATTCAATAGTCTTCATCATAAAAGAGCAAAGACAAGAAGTATCGAGCATGGTGCGATTGTTATCGTAAAGCGAGCATAAAAACTTTGAATAATTATTTCTCTTGGGAGCTCATGATTGGGGCATGAATATAACAATGATTTAAGCCTTCCCCAAGCTTGAGCGATGCTTTCCTTCATGAGGCCAAAATTATATATATATATATATATATATATATATATATATATATATATATATATATATATATATATATATATATATATATATATATATATATATATATTAGCGATCACAGTGAACAAGATGCATAGGGTAATACTTTTGATGAAATTCCAATTTCAATCTTTTATAGTTCCATGATCTCGTATCATCACATAGCCTATACCATGCCAATGCGTCTCCTTCAAAGATAAAGGAAGACCTTCTTCTTAGCAACGTCATCGGGTATACCGCAAGCTTAAATAATCCACAAACTTCATCCACATATATTAAGTGCTCATCGGGATGCTTTGTTCCATCTCCGTAAAAGGATTAGCTAGCATTTTTTCCATCATACCGAAGGAAATTCAAAAGGAGTTTCATTTTCAATAGGTTCAGTAGGTTGAGGAGCAACTCTTTGTTTCATCGACGGGTGAAGATACCCGAACAAGCCCCTCAGAGGATTACTTTCCATCTTGACAAGTGACAGTAAATTCAGCACACTATATAAATTTTTCCTTACCAAATTCCACCTACCAAAGGCGCTTCACCCCCCGGCAACGGCGCCAGAAAAGAGTCTTGATGAGAAGACCGTATAGTTGCTGCCGTCATCCTCAGGTTCCGGACCCAGTCCGTATAGTTGCTGCCGTCATCTTTCAGCTTGGTTTTCTCGAGGAACGCATTGAAGTTCAAGTTGACATGAGCGTTGGCCATTTGATCTACAAGACATATCATGTAAAAGATTTTAGACTATTGTTCATGATAATAAAGTTCATCTAATCAAATTATTAATGAACTCCCACTTAGATTAGACATCCCTCTAGTCATCTAAGTGTTACACGATCCGAGTCGACTAGGCCGTGTCCGATCAACACGTGAGACGGACTAGTCTGCGTCGGTGAACATTCTCATGTTGATCGTATCTTCCATACGACTCGTGTTCGACCTTTCGGTCTCCGTGTTCGAGGCCATGTCCGTACATGCTAGGCTCGTCAAGTTAACCCTAAGTGTTTCTGCGTGTGTAAATCTGTCTTACACCCGTTGTATGTGAACGTAAGAATCCATCACACCCGATCAACACGTGGTGCTTAGAAGCGACGAACTGTAGCAACGGTGCACAGTTAGGGGAGAACACTTCTTGAAATTGTTCTAAGGGATCATCTTATTTACTACCGTCGTTCTAAGTAAACAAGATGTATAATCATAATAAACATCACATGCAATTATAAAGTAGTGACATGATATGGCCAATATCATATAGCTCCTTGATCTTCATCTTCGGGGCTCCATGATCATCCTGTCACCGGCATGACACCATGATCTCCATCATCATGATCTCCATCATCGTGTCTTCATGAAGTTGTCACGCCAACGACTACTTCTACTTCTATGGCTAACGCGTTTAGCAATAAAGTAAAGTGAGTTACATGGCGTACTTCAATGACACGCAGTCATACAAAATAAAGACAACTCCTATGGCTCCTGCCGGTTGTCATACTCATCGACATGCAAGTCGTGATTCCTATTACAAGAACATGATCTCATACATCACAATATATCATCATTCATCACAACTTGGCCATATCACGTCACATGACAATTGCTGCAAAAACAAGTTAGACGTCCTCTAATTGTTGTTGCATCTTTTACGTGGCTGCAATTGGGTTCTAGCAAGAACGTTTTCTTACCTACGAATAACCACAACGTGATCTTGTCAACTTCTATTTACCCTTCATAAGGACCCTGTTCATCGAATCCGCTCCAACTAAAGTGGGAGAGACAGACACCGCCAGCCACCTTATGCAACTAGTGCATGTTAGTCGGTGGAACGGTCTCACGAAGAATACGTAAGGTTGGTCCGGCCGCTTCATCCCACAATACCGCGGAAGCAAGAAACGACTAGTAACGGCAAGTAAGTTGACAAGATCCACGCCCACAACAAAATTGTGTTCTACTCGTGCAAAGAGAACTAGCATAGACCTAGCTCATGATGCCTTTGTTGGGGAACGTTGCAGAAAATTAAAATTTTCCTACGGTTTCACCAAGATCTATCTATGAGTTCATCTAAGCAACGAGTCACGAGAGAGAGTTTGCATCTACATACCACTTGTAGATCGAGTACGGAAGCGTTCGAGGGAGTGGTGATGATGAAGACGTTCCCAACGTGATTCCGATCACCGATGACCAAAGTGCTGAAAGGACAGCACCTCCGTGTTCAACACACGTACGGGACGATGGCGTCTCCTCCGTCTTGATCCAGCAAGGATGAAGGAGAGGTTGAGGAAGACAACTCCAATGGCAGCACGACGGCGTGGTGCAGTTGGTACGGCAGTTCTCCGGCAGGGCTTCGCCAAGCTCGCGTGGAGAAAGAGAGGTGTTGGGGAGGGGAGGGGCTGCGCCTTCAATTGTGTTGGCAGCCCTCCCCCCCACCCCTCTATTTATAGGAGGAGAGGGCAAGGGGGGCCGGCCATCTAGGGGAAACCCTAGATGGGGGCGGCGGCCCAAGGGAGGAGGGGAGGGTGGCTTGCCCCCCAAGCTAGGGGGGCGCCCCCTTTAGGGTTTCCCCTCCCCATGCCCTAGCCGCATGGGCCTAAGGGGGGAGGTGCGCCCAGCCCACCAGGGGCTGGCTCCCTCTCCCACTTAGCCCATGTGGCCCCCGAGGGGTGTCCCTCCCGGTGGACCTCCGGAACCCTCCGGTGGCCCCTGACATTACCAGTATACCCTCAAACTTTCCGAGTCCGCTTAACCACTTTCCATATATAAATCTTTACCTCCGGACCATTCCGAACTCCTCGTGACGTCCGGATCTCATCCGGACTCAACAACATTCGTAATCACATACTTGTCTTCCTAATAACCCTAGCGCCACCGAACCTTAAGTGTGTAGACCCTACGGGTTCGGGAGACATGCGCACATGACCGAGACTACCTCAAGTCAATAACCAACAGCGGATCTGGATACCCATGTTGGCTCCTACATGCTCCTCGATGTTGTCATCGGATGAACCACGATGTCAAGGGTTCAAGCAACCCGTATTCTATTCCCTTTGTCGACGGTATGTTACTTGCCCGAGACTCGATCGTCGGTATCCCAATACCTCGCTTAGTCTCGTTATCGCAAGTCACTTTACTCGCATCGCAATGCATGATCCGTGACCGGACACTTGATCACTTTGAGCTCATTATGATGATGCATTACCGAAAGGGCCGGTGATACCTCTCCGTAATACGGAGTGACAAATCCAGCCTCGATCCGTGTCAACCCAATGGTCACTTTCGGAGATACCGTAGTGCACCTTTATAGTCACCCGATTACGTTGTGACGTTTGATACACCCAAAGCACTCCTACGGTATCCGGAATTGCACGATCTCATGGTCTAAGGAAGAGATACTTGACATTGGAAAAGCTCTAGCAAAACGAACTACACGATCTTGTGCTATGCTTAGGATTGTCTTGTCCATCACGCCATTCTCCTAATGACGTGATCCCGCTTGTCAATGACATTTGATGTCCATAGTCGAAACCATGACTATCTGTTGACCAACGAGCTAGTCAACTAGAGGCTTACTAGGACGATTGTAGTCTATGTATTCACGTGTATTACGATTTCCGGATAATACAGCTTATAGCATGAATAAAAGACAATTATCATGAACAAGGAAATATAATAATAATGCTTTTATTATTGCCTCTAGGGCATATTTCCAACAGTCTCCCACTTGCACTAGAGTCAATAATCTAGTTTACATTGTGATGAATCGAACACCCATAGAGTTCTCGGTGTTGATCATGTTTTGCCCATGGAAGAGGTTTAGTCAACGGATCCGCGACATTCAGATCCGTATGCACTTTACAAATTTCTATGTCTCCATCTTGAACATTTTCACGGATGGAGTTGAAGCGACGCTTGATGTGCTCGGTCTTCTTGTGAAACCTGGGCTCCTTGGCAAGGGCAATAGCTCCAGTGTTGTCACAGAAGAGTTTGATCGGCCCCGACGCATTGGGTATGACTCCTAGGTCGGTGATGAACTCCTTCACCCAAATTGCTTCATGCGCTGCCTCCGAGGCTGCCATGTACTCCGCTTCACATGTAGATCCCGCCACGACGCTTCGCTTGCGGTGCACCAGCCATCGCTCCACCATTCAACATATACACGTATCCGGTTTGTGACTTAGAGTCATCAGATCGTGTCGAAGCTAAGCGCCGACGTAACTGTTACTGACGAGCTCTTCGTCACCTCCATAAACGAGAAACATGTCCTTTGTCCTTTTCGGTACTTCAGGATATTCTTGACCGCTGTCCGGTGTTCCTTGCGGGATTACTTTGGTACCTTCCTACCAAACTTACGGCAAGGTTTACATCAGGTCCGTACACAAGATGGCATACATAATAGATCCTATGGCTGAGGCATAGGGATGACACTCATCTCTTCTTTATCTTTTGTCGTGGTCGGGCATTGAGTGAGCTCAATCTCACACCTTGCAATCTGAGCAAGAACCCTTTCTTGACTGATCCATTTTGAACTTCTTCAAAATCTTATCAAGGTATGTGCTTTGTGAAAGACCTATGAGGCGCCCTCGATCTATCTCTATAGATCTTGATGCCTAATATATAAGCAGCTTCTCCAAGGTCCTTCATTGAAAACACTTATTCAAGTAGGCCTTAATGCTGTCCAAGAATTCTATATCATTTCCCATCAAAAGTATGTCATCTACATATAATATGAGAAATGCTCTGAGCTCCCACTCACTTTCTTGTAAACGCAGGCTTCTCCATAAGTCTCAAGATAAACCCAAACGCTTTGATCATCTCATCAAAGCTTAATGTTCCAACTCCGAGATGCTTGCACCAGCCCATAAATGGATCATTGGAGCTTGCATACTTTGTCGACATTCTTAGGATCGACAAAACCTTCGGCTGTATCATATACAGCTCTTCCTTAAGATAACCGTTAAGGAACGCTGTTTTGACGTCCATCGCCATATCTCATAATCATAGTATGCGGCAATTGCTAACATGATTCGGACGGACTTAAGCTTCGCCACGGAGAGAAAGTCTCATCGTAGTCAATCCCTTGAACTTGCCGATAACCCTTAGCGACAAGTCGAGCTTTATAGATGGTGACATTACCATCCGCGTCCGTCTTCTTCTTAAAGATCCATTTGTTTTCTATCGTCACGATCATCGGGCAAGTCACCAAAGTCCACACTTTGTTTTCATACATGGATTCTATCTCGGACTTCATGGCTTCTAGCCATTTGTTGGAATCTGGGCCCGCCATTGCTTCTTCATAGTTCAAGGTTCACCGTTGTCTAACAACATGATTTCCGTGACAGGGTTGCCGTACCACTGCAGTGCGGAACGTGTCCTAGTGGACCCACGAAGTTCAAGAGCAACTTGATCCAAGTACCTTGATCATCATCATGAATTTCCTCTTGATTGGTGTAGGCATCACAGAACATTTTCCGAGCTGCACTACTATCCTGTTCAAGAGGTAGTACTTCATCGAGTTCTACTTTCCTCCCACTTACTCCTTTCGAGAGAAACTCTTTTCCGAAAGGTTCCGTTCTGGCAACAAAGATCTTGCCTTCGGATCTAAGGTAGAAGGTATACCCAAAGGTTTCCTTAGGGTATCCTATGAAGACGCATTTTCCGACTTGGGTTCGAGCTTTTCAGTTGAAGTTTCTTGACATAAGCATCGCATCCCCAAACTTTTAGAAATGACAGCTTAGGTTTCTTCCCAAACCATAATTCATACGGTGTCGCCTCAACGGACTTAGACGATGCCCTATTTAAAGTGAATGTAGCTGTCTCTAGAGCGTATCCCCAAAATGATAGCGGTAAATCAAGAAGAGACATCATAGACCGCACCATATCCAATAGAGTGCGACACGACGCTCGGACACACCGTACATTACCGAGGTGTTCCAGCGGCGTTAGTTGTGAAACGATTCCACATTTTCTTAAGTGTGTACCAAATTCGTGACTTAAATATTCTCCTCCACGATCCGATCGAAGAATTTTATCTTTCGTCACGTTGATTCTCTACTTCATTCTGAAATTCCTTGAACTTTTCAAAGGTCTCAGACTTGTGTTTCATCAAGTAGACATACCCATATCTACTCAAGTCATCGTGAGAGTGAGAACATAACGATATCCTCCATGAGCCTCAACGCCATTGGACCGCACACATCGGTATGTATGATTTCCAACAAGTTGGTTGCTCGCCCATTGTTCCGAGAATGGAGTCTTGGTCATCTTGCCCATGAGGCATGGTTCGCATGTGTCAAATGATTCATAATCAAGAGACTCCAAAAGTCCATCAAGATGGAGCTTCTTCATGCGCTTGACACCAATGTGACCAAGGCGGCGAGTGCCACAAGTATGTGGGACTATCGTTATCAACTTTACATCTTTTGGTATTCACGCTATGAACATGTGTAATACTACGCCGAGATTCATTAAGAATAAACCATTGACCATCGGAGCATGACCATAAAACATATCTCTCATATAAATAGAACAACCATTATTCTCGGTTTAAATGAGTAGCCATCTCGCATTAAACGAGATCCGGATACAATATTCATGCTCAAACTTGGCACCAAATAACAATTATTAAGGTTTATAACTAATCCCGTGGGTAAATGAAGAGGTAGCATGCGACGGCGATCACATCGACTCTGAACCATTCCCGACGCGCGATCGTCACCTCGCCCTTCGCCAGGTCTCCGCTTATTCCGCAGCTCCTGCTGTGAGTTACAAATATGAGCAACGGCACCGTATCAAATACCGGGAGTTACTACGACATGGTAAGGTACACATCAATTACATGTATATCAAATATACCTTTGGTGTTGCGGCCTTCTTATCCGCTAAGTACTTGGGGCAGTTCCGCTTCAAAGTGACCCTCCCTTGCAATAAAAGCACTCGGTCTCGGGTTTGGGTCCATTCTTTGACTTCTTCCGGCAACTTGCTTATCGGGCGCGGCAATCTCCTTGCCGTCCTTCTTGAAGTTCTTCTTACCCTTGCCCTTCTTGAACTTAGTGGTCTTATTGACCATCAACACTTGATGTTCTTTCTTGATTTCAACCTCGGTGACTTCAAAGATAGAGAACACTTCAGAATGGTCTTTACCATCCCCTGCATGTTGTAGTTCATCACAAAGCTCTTGTAGCTTGGTGGGAGCGATCGAGGATTCTTTCAATGACCGCCTCATCGTGGAGGTTAATATTCATTTGGGTCATACGGTTGTGCAACCTGCACATCTTCGAATGTGCTCACCGATGTAACTGTTTTCCTCCATCTTACAACTATAGAACTTGTCGGAGATGTCATATCTCTCGACCCGGCGTGAGCTTGAAAACCAGTTTCAGCTCTTGAACATCTCATATGCTCCGTGATGCTCAAAACGCTTTTGGAGCCCGGTTCTAAGTGTAAAGCATGCCGCCTCGAACGAGGGAGTAATCATCAAGACGAGACTGCCAAGCATTCATAATGTCTTGGTTCTTCGACGGAGCGTCACCTAGCGGTCCTTCTAGGACGTATTGTTTCTGGCAGCTATGAGGATGATCTCGTGTTCCGGACCCAGTCCGTATAGTTCTTTGCCGCCATCTTTCAGCTTGGTTTTCTCTAGGAACGTTGAAGTTCAAGTTGACATGAGCGTTGGCCATTTGATCTACAAGACATATCATGTAAAAGATTTTAGACTATTGTTCATGATAATAAAGTTCATCTAATCAAATTATTAATGAACTCCCACTTAGATTAGACATCCTCTAGTCATCTAAGTGTTACACGATCCGAGTCGACTAGGCCGTGTCCGATCAACACGTGAGACGGACTAGTCTGCGTCGGTGAACATTCTCATGTTGATCGTATTCCATACGACTCGTGTTCGACCTTTCGGTCTCCGTGTTCCGAGGCCATGTCTGTACATGCTAGGCTCGTCAAGTTAACCCTAAGTGTTTTGCGTGTGTAAATCTGTCTTACACCCGTTGTATGTGAACGTAAGAATCCATCACACCCGATCAACACGTGGTGCTTAGAAGTTTATTTAACTGTAGCAACGGTGCACGTTAGGGAGAACACTTCTTGAAATTGTTCTAAGGATCATCTTATTTACTACCGTCGTTCTAAGTAAACAAGATGTATAATCATAATAAACATCACATGCAATTATAAAGTAGTGACATGATATGGCCAATATCATATAGCTCCTTGATCTTCATCTTCGGGCTCCATGATCATCCTGTCACCGCATGACACCATGATCTCCATCATCATGATCTCCATCATCGTGTCTTCATGAAGTTGTCACGCCAACGACTACTTCTACTTCTATGGCTAACGCGTTTAGCAATAAAGTAAAGTGAGTTACATGGCGCATTTCAATGACACGCAGGTCATACAAAATAAAGACAACTCCTATGGCTCCTGCCGGTTGTCATACTCATCGACATGCAAGTCGTGATTCCTATTACAAGAACATGATCTCATACATCACAATATATCATCATTCATCACAACTTGGCCATATCCGTCACATGACAATTGCTGCAAAAACAAGTTAGACGTCCTCTAATTGTTGTTGCATCTTTTACGTGGCTGCAATTGGGTTCTAGCAAGAACGTTTTCTTACCTACGAATAACCACAACGTGATCTTGTCAACTTCTATTTACCCTTCATAAGGACCCTGTTCATCGAATCCGCTCCAACTAAAGTGGAGAGAGCAGACACCGCCAGCCACCTTATGCAACTAGTGCATGTTAGTCGGTGGAACCGGTCTCACGAAGAGCGTGTAAGGTTGGTCGGGCCGCTTCATCCCACAATACCGCGGAAGCAAGAAACGACTAGTAACGGCAAGTAAGTTGACAAGATCCATGCCCACAACAAAATTGTGTTCTACTCGTGCAAAGAGAACTACGATAGACCTAGCTCATGATGCCACTGTTGGGGAACGTTGCAGAAAATTAAAATTTTCCTACGGTTTCACCAAGATCTATCTATGAGTTCATCTAAGCAACGAGTCACGAGAGAGTTTGCATCTACATACCACTTGTAGATCGAGTACGGAAGCGTGCTCGAGGGAGTGGTGATGATGAAGACGTTCCCAACGTGATTCCGATCACCGATGACCAAAGTGCTGAAAGGACAGCACCTCCGTGTTCAACACACGACGGGACGATGGCGTCTCCTCCGCCTTGATCCAGCAAGGATGAAGGAGAGGTTGAGGAAGACAACTCCAATGGCAGCACGACGGCGTGGTGCGGTTGGTACTGGCAGTTCTCGGCAGGCTTCGCCAAGCTCGCGTGGAGAAAGAGAGGTGTTGGGAGGGAGGGCTGCGCCTTCAATTGTGTTGGCAGCCCTCCCCCACCCCTCTATTTATAGGAGGAGAGGGCAAGGGGGCCGGCCATCTAGGGAAACCCTAGATGGGGGCGGCCCAAGGGAGGAGGAGGGTGGCTTGCCCCCAAGCCAGGGGGCCCTTTAGGGTTTCCTCCCCATGCCCTAGCCGCATGGGCCTAAGGGGAGGTGCGCCCAGCCCACCAGGGGCTGGCTCCTCTCCCACTTAGCCCATGTGGCCCCCGGAGGGGGCCCCTCCGGTGGACCTCCGAACCCTCCGGTGGCCCCTGTACATTACCGTATACCCTCAAACTTTCCTGAGTCCGCTTAACCACTTTCCATATATAAATCTTTACCTCCGGACCATTCCGAACTCCTCGTGACGTCCGGATCTCATCCGGACTCAACAACATTCGTAATCACATACTTGTCTTCCTAATAACCCTAGCGCCACCGAACCTTATGTGTAGACCCTACGGGTTCGGGAGACATGCGAACATGACCGAGACTACCTCAAGTCAATAACCAACAGCGGGATCTGGATACCCATGTTGGCTCCCACATGCTCCTCGATGTTGTCATCGGATGAACCACGATGTCAAGGGTTCAAGCAACCCCGTATTCTATTCCCTTTGTCGACGGTATGTTACTTGCCCGAGACTCGATCGTCGGTATCCCAATACCTCGCTTAGTCTCGTTACCGGCAAGTCACTTTACTCGCATACCGCAATGCATGATCCCGTGACCGGACACTTGATCACTTTGAGCTCATTATGATGATGCATTACCGAGTGGGCCCGGTGATACCTCTCCGTAATACGGAGTGACAAATCCCGCCTCGATCCGTGTCAACCCAATGGTCACTTTCGGAGATACCGTAGTGCACCTTTATAGTCACCCGATTCGTTGTGACGCTTGATACACCCAAAGCACTCCTACGGTATCCGGAATTGCACGATCTCATGGTCTAAGGAAGAGATACTTGACATTGGAAAAGCTCTAGCAAAACGAACTACACGATCTTGTGCTATGCTTAGGATTGTCTTGTCCATCACGTCATTCTCCTAATGACGTGATCCCGCTTGTCAATGACATCCGATGTCCATAGTCGAAACCATGACTATCTGTTGACCAACGAGCTAGTCAACTAGAGGCTTACTAGGACGATTGTAGTCTATGTATTCACACGTGTATTACGATTTCCGGATAATACTGCTTATAGCATGAATAAAAGACAATTATCATGAACAAGGAAATATAATAATAATGCTTTTATTATTGCCTCTAGGGCATATTTCCAACAGTCTCCCACTTGCACTAGAGTCAATAATCTAGTTTACATTGTGATGAATCGAACACCCATAGAGTTACGGTGTTGATCATGTTTTGCCGCATGAAGAGGTTTAGTCAACGGATCTGCGACATTCAGATCCGTATGCACTTTACAAATTTCTATGTCTCCATCTTGAACATTTTCACGGATGGAGTTGAAGCGACGCTTGATGTGCCTGGTCTTCTTGTGAAACCTGGGCTCCTTGGCAAGGGCAATAGCTCCAGTGTTGTCACGAAGAGTTTGATCGGCCCCGACGCATTGGGTATGACTCCTAGGTCGGTGATGAACTCCTTCACCCAAATTGCTTCATGCGCTGCCTCCGAGGCTGCCATGTACTCCGCTTCACATGTAGATCCCGCCACGACGCGCTTCGCTTGCGGCTGCACCAGCCATCGCTCCACCATTCAACATATACACGATCCGGTTTGTGACTTAGAGTCATCAGATCGTGTCGAAGCTAGCGTCGACGTAACTGTTTCTGACGAGCTCTTCGTCACCTCCATAAACGAGAAACATGTCCTTTGTCCTTTTCGGTACTTCAGGATATTCTTGACCGCTGTCCGGTGTTCCTTGCGGGATTACTTTGGTACCTTCCTACCAAACTTACGGCAAGGTTTACATCAGGTCAGTACACAGCATGGCATACATAATAGATCCTATGGCTGAGGCATAGGGATGACACTCATCTCTTCTTTATCTTTTGCCGTGGTCGGGCATTGAGCTGAGCTCAATCTCACACCTTGCAATCTGAGCAAGAACCCTTTCTTGGACTGATCCATTTTGAACTTCTTCAAAATCTTATCAAGGTATGTGCTTTGTGAAAGACCTATGAGGCGTCTCGATCTATCTCTATAGATCTTGATGCCTAATATATAAGCAGCTTCTCCAAGGTCCTTCATTGAAAAACACTTATTCAAGTAGGCCTTAATGCTGTCCAAGAATTCTATATCATTTCCCATCAAAAGTATGTCATCTACATATAATATGAGAAATGCTCAGAGCTCCCACTCACTTTCTTGTAAACGCAGGCTTCTCCATAAGTGCGCATAAACCCAAACGCTTTGATCATCTCATCAAAGCGAATGTTCCAACTCGAGATGCTTGCACCAGCCCATAAATGGATCGCTGGAGCTTGCATACTTTGTCAAGATTCTTAGGATCGACAAAACCTTCGGCTGTATCATATACAGCTCTTCCTTAAGATAACCGTTAAGGAACGCTGTTTTGACGTCCATCGCCATATCTCATAATCATAGTATGCGGCAATTGCTAACATGATTCGGACGGACTTAAGCTTCGCCACGGAGAGAAAGTCTCATCGTAGTCAATCCCTTGAACTTGCCGATAACCCTTAGCGACAAGTCGAGCTTTATAGATGGTGACATTACCATCCGCGTCCGTCTTCTTCTTAAAGATCCATTTGTTTTCTATCGTCGCCGATCATCGGCAAGTCACCAAAGTCCACACTTTGTTTTCATACATGGATTCTATCTCGGACTTCATGGCTTCTAGCCATTTGTTGGAATCTGGGCCGCCATTGCTTCTTCATAGTTCAAGGTTCACCGTTGTCTAACAACATGATTTCCGGTGACAGGGTTGCCGTACCACTCAGTGCGGAACGTGTCCTAGTGGACCTCTGAAGTTCAAGAGCAACTTGATCCAAGTACCTTGATCATCATCATGAATTTCCTCTTGATTGGTGTAGGCATCACAGAACATTTTCTGAGCTGCACTACTATCCTGCTCAAGAGGTAGTACTTCATCGAGTTCTACTTTCCTCCCACTTACTCCTTTCGAGAGAAACTCTTTTTCCAGAAAGGTTCCGTTCCTGGCAACAAAGATCTTGCCTTCGGATCTAAGGTAGAAGGTATACCCAAGGGTTTCCTTAGGGTATCCTATGAAGACGCATTTTTCCGACTTGGGTTCGAGCTTTTCAGGTTGAAGTTTCTTGACATAAGCATCGCATCCCCAAACTTTTAGAAATGACAGCTTAGGTTTCTTCCCAAACCATAATTCATACGGTGTCGTCTCAACGGACTTAGACGGTGCCCTATTTAAAGTGAATGTAGCTGTCTCTAGAGCGATCCCCAAAATGATAGCGGTAAATCAGAAGAGACATCATAGACCGCACCATATCCAATAGAGTGCGACACGACGCTCGGACACACCGTTCTGTTGAGGTGTTCCAGCGGCGTTAGTTGTGAAACGATTCCACATTTTCTTAAGTGTGTACCAAATTCGTGACTTAAATATTCTCCTCCATGATCCGATCGAAGAATTTTATCTTTCGGTCACGTTGATTCTCTACTTCATTCTGAAATTCCTTGAACTTTTCAAAGGTCTCGGACTTGTGTTTCATCAAGTAGACATACCCATATCTACTCAAGTCATCTGTGAGAGTGAGAACATAACGATATCCTCCATGAGCCTCAACGCTCATTGGACCGCACACATCGGTATGTATGATTTCCAACAAGTTGGTTGCTCGCCCATTGTTCGAGAGAATGGAGTCTTGGTCATCTTGCCCATGAGGCATGGTTCGCATGTGTCAAATGATTCATAATCAAGAGACTCCAAAAGTCCATCAAGATGGAGCTTCTTCATGCGCTTGACACCAATGTGACCAAGGCGGCGGTGCCACAAGTATGTGGGACTATCGTTATCAACTTTACATCTTTTGGTATTCACGCTATGAACATGTGTAATACTACGCCGAGATTCATTAAGAATAAACCATTGACCATCGGAGCATGACCATAAAACATATCTCTCATATAAATAGAACAACCATTATTCTCGGTTTAAATGAGTAGCCATCTCGCATTAAACGAGATCCGGATACAATATTCATGCTCAAACTTGGCACCAAATAACAATTATTAAGGTTTATAACTAATCCGTGGGTAAATGAAGAGGTAGCATGCCGACGGCGATCACATCGACTCTGGAACCATTCCCGACGCGCATCGTCACCTCGCCCTTCGCCAGATCTCCGCTTATTCCGCAGCTCCTGCATTGTGAGTTACAAATATGAGCAACGGCACCGTATCAAATACCGGGAGTTACTACGATTCATGGTAAGGTACACATCAATTACATGTATATCAAATATACCTTTGGTGTTGCCGGCCTTCTTATCCGCTAAGTACTTGGGGCAGTTCCGCTTCGGTGACCCTCCCTTGCAATAAAAGCACTCGGTCTCGGGTTTGGGTCCATTCTTTGACTTCTTCCGGCAACTTGCTTATCGGGCGCGGCAATCTCCTTGCCGTCCTTCTTGAAGTTCTTCTTAGCCTTGCCCTTCTTGAACTTAGTGGTCTTATTGACCATCAACACTTGATGTTCTTTCTTGATTTCAACCTCGGTGACTTCAAAGATAGAGAACACTTCAGAATGGTCTTTACCATCCCCTCGCATGTTGTAGTTCATCACAAAGCTCTTGTAGCTTGGTGGGAGCAATGGAGGATTCTGTCAATGACCGCCTCATCGTGGAGGTTAATATTCATTTGGGTCATACGGTTGTGCAACCCGGACATCTTCGTAATGTGCTCACCGATGTAACTGTTTTCCTCCATCTTACAACTATAGAACTTGTCGGAGATGTCATATCTCTCGACCCGGCGTGAGCTTGAAAACCAGTTTCAGCTCTTGAACATCTCATATGCTCCGTGATGCTCAAAACGCTTTTGGAGCCCCGGTTCTAAGTGTAAAGCATGCCGCATTGAACGAGGGAGTAATCATCAAGACGAGACTGCCAAGCATTCATAATGTCTTGGTTCTGCAGGGACGGGGCGTCACCTAGCGGTCCTTCTAGGACGATTGTTTCTGGCAGCTATGAGGATGATCTCGGGTTCGGACCCAGTCCAGTATAGTTCTTTGCCGTCATCTTTCAGCTTGGTTTTCTAGGAACGCGTTGAAGTTCAAGTTGACATGAGCGTTGGCCATTTGATCTACAAGACATATCATGTAAAAGATTTTAGACTATTGTTCATGATAATAAAGTTCATCTAATCAAATTATTAATGAACTCCCACTTAGATTAGACATCCTCTAGTCATCTAAGTGTTACACGATCCGAGTCGACTAGGCCGTGTCCGATCAACACGTGAGACGGACTAGTCTGCGTCGGTGAACATTCTCATGTTGATCGTATCTTCCATACGACTCGTGTTCGACCTTTCGGTCTCCGTGTTCCGAGGCCATGTCTGTACATGCTAGGCTCGTCAAGTTAACCCTAAGTGTTTACTGCGTGTGTAAATCTGTCTTACACCCGTTGTATGTGAACGTAAGAATCCATCACACCCGATCAACACGTGGTGCTTAGAAGCGATTTAACTGTAGCAACGGTGCACGAGTTAGGGAGAACACTTCTTGAAATTGTTCTAAGGGATCATCTTATTTACTACCGTCGTTCTAAGTAAACAAGATGTATAATCATAATAAACATCACATGCAATTATAAAGTAGTGACATGATATGGCCAATATCATATAGCTCCTTGATCTTCATCTTCGGGCTCCATGATCATCCTGTCACCGCATGACACCATGATCTCCATCATCATGATCTCCATCATCGTGTCTTCATGAAGTTGTCACGCCAACGACTACTTCTACTTCTATGGCTAACGCGTTTAGCAATAAAGTAAAGTGAGTTACATGGCGCATCTTCAATGACACGCAGGTCATACAAAATAAAGACAACTCCTATGGCTCCTGCGGTTGTCATACTCATCGACATGCAAGTCGTGATTCCTATTACAAGAACATGATCTCATACATCACAATATATCATCATTCATCACAACTTGGCCATATCACGTCACATGACAATTGCTGCAAAAACAAGTTAGACATCCTCTAATTGTTGTTGCATCTTTTACGTGGCTGCAATTGGGTTCTAGCAAGAACGTTTTCTTACCTACGAATAACCACAACGTGATCTTGTCAACTTCTATTTACCCTTCATAAGGACCCTGTTCATCGAATCCGCTCCAACTAAAGTGGAGAGACAGACACCCGCCAGCCACCTTATGCAACTAGTGCATGTTAGTCGGTGGAACCGGTCTCACGAAGAGCGTGTAAGGTTGGTCCGGCCGCTTCATCCCACAATACCGCGGAAGCAAGAAACGACTAGTAACGGCAAGTAAGTTGACAAGATCCACGCCCACAACAAAATTGTGTTCTACTTGTGCAAAGAGAACTACGATAGACCTAGCTCATGATGCCTTTGTTGGGGAACGTTGCAGAAAATTAAAATTTTCCTACGGTTTCACCAAGATCTATCTATGAGTTCATCTAAGCAACGAGTCACGAGAGAGAGTTTGCATCTACATACCACTTGTAGATCGAGTACGGAAGCGCTCGAGGAGTGGTGATGATGAAGACGTTCCCAACGTGATTCCGATCACCGATGACCAAAGTGCTGAAAGGACAGCACCTCCGTGTTCAACACACACGGGACGATGGCGTCTCCTCCGCCTTGATCCAGCAAGGATGAAGGAGAGGTTGAGGAAGACAACTCCAATGGCAGCACGACGGCGTGGTGCGGTTGGTCTGGCAGTTCTCCAGCAGGCTTCGCCAAGCTCGCGTGGAGAAAGAGAGGTGTTGGGAGGGAGGGCTGCGCCTTCAATTGTGTTGGCAGCCCTCCCCCACCCATCTATTTATAGGAGGAGAGGGCAAGGGGCGGCCATCTAGGGAAACCCTAGATGGGGGGCGGCCCAAGGGAGGAGGGAGGGTGGCTTGCCCCCAAGCCAGGGGGCCCCTTTAGGGTTTCCTCCCATGCCCTAGCCGCATGGGCCTAAGGGGAGGTGCACCCAGCCCACCAGGGCTGGCTCCCTCCCACTTAGCCCATGTGGCCCCCCGAGGGGTGTCCCCTCCGGTGGACCTCCGGAACCTCCCGGTGGCCCGGTACATTACCCAGATACCCTCAAACTTTCCTGAGTCCGCTTAACCACTTTCCATATATAAATCTTTACCTCCGGACCATTCCGAACTCCTCGTGACGTCCAGGGATCTCATCCGGACTCAACAACATTCGGTAATCACATACTTGTCTTCCTAATAACCCTAGCGCCACCGAACCTTAGTGTGTAGACCCTACGGGTTCGGGAGACATGCGAACATGACCGAGACTACCTCAAGTCAATAACCAACAGCGGGATCTGGATACCCATGTTGGCTCCTACATGCTCCTCGATGTTGTCATCGGATGAACCACGATGTCAAGGGTTCAAGCAACCCGTATTCTATTCCCTTTGTCGACGGTATGTTACTTGCCCGAGACTCGATCGTCGGTATCCCAATACCTCGCTTAGTCTCGTTATCGCAAGTCACTTTACTCGTATCGCAATGCATGATCCGTGACCGGACACTTGATCACTTTGAGCTCATTATGATGATGCATTACCGAGTGGGCCGGTGATACCTCTCCGTAATACGGAGTGACAAATCCCGCCTCGATCCGTGTCAACCCAATGGTCACTTTCGAGATACCGTAGTGCACCTTTATAGTCACCCGATTCGTTGTGACGCTTGATACACCCAAAGCACTCCTACGGTATCCGGAATTGCACGATCTCATGGTCTAAGGAAGAGATACTTGACATTGGAAAAGCTCTAGCAAAACGAACTACACGATCTTGTGCTATGCTTAGGATTGTCTTGTCCATCACGTCATTCTCCTAATGACGTGATCCCGTTGTCAATGACATCGATGTCCATAGTCGAAACCATGACTATCTGTTGACCAACGAGCTAGTCAACTAGAGGCTTACTAGGACGATTGTAGTCTATGTATTCACACGTGTATTACGATTTCCGGATAATACAGTTATAGCATGAATAAAAGACAATCATCATGAACAAGGAAATATAATAATAATGCTTTTATTATTGCCTCTAGGGCATATTTCCAACATACATCTCATCAAAATATCGAACGAATACCAAATTCACATGACTACTAATAGCAAGACTTCTCCCTTGTCCTCAGGAACAAACGTAACTACTCACAAAGCATATTCATGGTCATAATCAGAGGGGTAATAATATGCATAAAGGATCTGAACATATGATCTTCCACCAAATAAACCAATTAGTATCAACTACAAGGAGTAATCAACACTACTAGCAACCTACTAGCACCAATCCCGGACTTGGAGACAAGAATTGGATACAAGAGATGAACTAGGGTTTTGAGAGGAGATGGTGCTGGTGAAGATGTTGATGGAGATTGCCCTCCCCCGATGAGAGGAGCATTGGTGATGACGATGGTGATGATTTCCCCCTCCCGGAGGGAAGTGCCCCCGGCAGAACAGCTCTGCCGGAGCCCTAGATTGGTTCCGCCAAGGTTCCGCCTCGTGGCGGCAGAGTCTCGTCCCGAAAGGTTGCTTCTTATTTTTTTTCTTGACGAAAGACTTCATATAGGAGAAGATGGGCATCGGAGAGCCACCAGGGGGCCCACGAGGTAGGGGGGCGCGCCCTAGGGGGGCACACCCCCCACCCTCGTAAGCAGGGTGTGGGCCCCCTGGCCTTCATCTTTGGTGATGATTTTTCTTTATTTATTTTAAGATATTCCGTGGAGTTTCAGGACTTTTGGAGTTGCGCAGAATAGGTCTCCAACATTTGCTCCTTTTCCAGCCCAGAATTCCATTTGGCATTCTCCTCTTCATGTAAACCTTGTAAAATAAAAGAGAATAGCCATAAGTATTGTGACATAATGTGAAATAACAGCCCATAATGCGATAAATATCGATATAAAAGCATGATGCAAAATGGACGACGGTGCCTCCTTATTACAGCATAAAATAATTATTCCTCCACCGACATGATGGGACCCACCGGACGGGCCACCGTATTTCACTTAAAAAACGTTTCTCGATTGCTGGGACCCACCGGCTACATCTTCGCACGCAAGGAAGTGCGCCGGGCAAAAAAAACAACGCCCTTCGACCGCTGGGACCCACCAGCTACATCATCGCACGCAAGGAAGTTCCTGACAGTCGGGACCCACCTGGTCGAAGCATACGTAGCGTTGTCATTCTGGTCGCGAACGTATGCATATATCTTGGTCGATGTAGAGGCGCACATGTCGTAGTAGAGGCGCACACGTAGCATGTACACGCACGCGTCTGCCGTGGTGCAAGAAAGTAAATATGGCCACGTCACATTACATACGGCGGGTCTCGAACACCTACTCGGCGCAGACACGCACGGCCAGGGCTCATGTACATGGCTGGGCCGGAACGGAGAAACAGCGTCGTCGTCTTGTTCATGGGAAGCCAACTGGCTGGGTCAGAACGAAATGCGTCGTCATGTTCATCGGGAGGGCTTGGACAGAACGGCCGATGGAAACGAGGCATGGCGTACCGCGGAACGGAGGAAATGTCCTTGTGTTCGACCGACCACGTTCAAAACGGGATCCTGATCATCGGGAGGGGTTTGGCATACCGCAAAACAGAGGAAATGGACCTCCTACGGTCGAAATGGGGGTCCTGTTGATCGGGAGGGGTGTGGGTACCGTAAAACGGAGGAAACGGACTTGGGTTGGAGCGCTATGGTCGAAACGGGGGCCCTGTTCAACTGGAGGGGTGTGGAATACCGCAAAACGGGACTCCACGAGATATTGTTCATCTCCACCGTCGACCCCCTCCAGCCTCCACGGGCTACTGTTCATCCACCGTCGACCTCCTCCAGCCTCCACCTGTGATTGTTCATCCACGGGCTCCTGTTCATCCAGCCTCCACCACGCGCTTACTCCACCGGCCATCGCTCAATCAGCCCTCTCCACGGGCTCTGCTCAACCACCCTCCACAAAGCTCTGCTCATCCGACCCTCCACCGCTCACTGCTCATCCCGCCCTCCACGGGTGGTCCTGTTCATCCAGCCCTCCACGGGGTCCTGTTCATCCAGCCCCAACTGGCTCGATCGATCGGGGTCCTGTTCATCCAGAGGCAACACCAAGGGGTCCTGTTCATCCACCCCACCGGGAACTGTTCATCCAAACCCCCCAGCAACTCTCACTGTTCATCCAGAGGCAGCATCGATCGACTTCAGTTAGCAGCAGTAGCAAACGAATCGCTCGATCAGGTTCAGTTAACAGCCATCGATTGATCGCTCGGGTTCAGTAACGCGTAGGTGCAATCGCTTGGGTTCAGTTAGAGCCCAACGCCTCGCACCCACGTGCGTGCGTGTATGAGAGAAACGCGCATCGCTCGGCCCCGACCACCCACCCTAACCGGGAACACCCCGATATTTTCCTCGCCCTCGCTTCTACCACGGTTTTTTCCGTCATGGACAGCCCAAATAATGTCATGCAGCTACGTCTCCGGCCCGCCCAGGACGAAAAGCCCATTTTCTGTCATGATTTTTTGTCATAGAAGTAGGACCCCACCACATCTATGATGATACCGGGTTTTTTCGCAATTATCGTCATAGAAGTGTCATAAGTATGACAGAAAAAAAATTCGTTCGGCCCAAAATGTCACGGATGTGTCTTTTTTTTTGTAGTGATAGCGTTAAAATGATTGTGATGTAGTATGATGATATGGTATCCTCCTCTGAATGTTCGAGTGGCTTGACTTGGTACATGTTCATGCATGTAGTTGAATCAAAACCAACATAGCCTCTATAATATTTATGTTCATGGTGTTCATATCCTACTCATGCTAGTGTCCAATGTTACTTATGCATAATGCCTGGTTATGATTGTTGTTGCTCTCTAGCTGGCCGCTTCTCAATCTTAATTGCTAGCCTTCGCCTGTACTAAGTGGGAACTCTGCTTGTAGATCAAAAACCTTGAACCCAAAGTTATTCCAGATGAGTCCACCATACCTACCTATATACAGTATTACCCTTTCGTCCTAAGTAAATTTGCATGTGCCACCTCTAAAAACTTCTAAAAATTATCCTCTTTTGTGTGCTTGGATCGTTCATGGAACGACAGGAGGTGGTCGATATCTTCCGTGCTAAGCGGGTTATCCTCAGGTCGAGTGTTTATTCACTCACCATCGCACGAGGAAAGGGGCGGTAATAGGGATTCCCAATCCCAAACTGCAAACATGAAAAGAGTTCATTTCTTGAATAATCAAACAAAAACTCCCAATGGAGTCAAAACCTTTACTTTCCGCTTGGGAACCGCCACTAGCATGCTTAGCACGGAAGATGTTGATACCTGATGGTCGTGAAGTGAATGAGAAGGGTGCATGTCCCAAAATATCATTTATCTCTGTTTTAAAAATTGAGCTCTGGCACCTCTGCAAATCACTGCTTCCCTCTGCGAAGGGACTTTCTATTTACTTTTATGTTGTGTCACCACCTTCTAAAAACAAGCGCCAGAAACTGAGTAGAGCACAGCTGTCATGATTTATGCATTTGTATAGCTAATGTTGGGTGCATCATGACTGGATCTTTTCTACCATGAATTACAATGTTTAGTCGCTGCTTGAACTTTGGAGGTGCTCTGCATTTTATGTTTTGCGGTCTCAGAAAGGGCTAGCGAGATACCACTACTGCCATATTATATCTTGGTTGTTTTGACAACATTTTGTTGTTTGAGATCTCTTATTATCGCTCGCTAGCTGATTATGTCAATGATATGAATCATTATAATCTTTAAATGTTATTGTTGACATGGTTAGTTATAATGCTGGCTGAAAACATGTGTGCTGTTTAAGCTTATTTATGCAAACAAGAGCAAAAGAGCTCGTAAAATTTTTTCTTTCTCACTTTCAGTTTATCAACTGAATTGCTTGAGGACAAGCAAAGGTTTAAGCTTGGGGGAGTTGATACGTCTCTAACGTATCTACTTTTTCTCATGATTTTCCTCTTGTTTTGGACTCTAATTTGCATGATTTGAATGAAACTAACCCTGGACTGACGCTGTTTTCAGCAGAACTACCATGGTGTTGTTTTTATGCGGAAATAAAAGTTCTCAAAGTAAAGTGAAACTTTACGAGGATTTTTTATGGAATAAAAGAAGATTTTTGGAGCCAACAACACCGAGGAGGGGCCCCTGGTGGGCACAACCCACCAGGGCGCGCCCCCCTCTCCTGGCGCGCCTAGGTGGGTTGTACCCACCTGGTGGCCCCGCTGACGACCCCCTGATACTACAAATTCACATTATTCCAGAAAAAAATCAGGGAGAAAGAAATATCACGTTTCACGAGACAGAGCTGCCCTCGCTGACGACCCTCGGGAGGGCAGATCTGGAGTTCGTTTGGGGCTCCGGAGAGGGGAATCTTCGTTCTTCATCATCACCAACCAATCTCCATCGCCAATTCCATGATGCTCCCCACCGGGAGTGAGTAATTCCTTCATAGGCTCACTGGTCGGTGAGGAGTTGGATGAGATTCATCATGTAATCAAGTTAGTTTTGTTAGGGCTTGATCCCTAGTATTCACTATGTTCTTAGAATGATGTTGTTATGACTTTGCTATGCTTAATGCTTGTCACTTTGGGCCCGGGTGCCATGAACTCAGATCTGAACCGTTGATGAATTAATTATTATATCCATGTTTTAGATCTGATCTTGCAAGTTATAGTCACATACTACGTGTTATGATCCGGCAACCCCGGAGTGACAATAACCGGGCCCACTCCCGGTGATGACCGTAGTTTGAGGAGTTCATGTATTCACTATGTGTTCATGCTTTGTTTTGGTTCTCTATTAAAAGGAGGCCTTAACATCCCTTAGTTTCCTATAGGGACCCCGCTGCCATGGGAGGGTAGGACAAAAGATGTCATGCAAGTTCTTTTAATAAAGCATGTATGACTATTTACGGAATACATGCGTACATTATATTGATGAACTGGAGCTAGTGCCGTATCGCCCTAGGATATAACTGTCACATGATGAATATCATCCAACAAGTCACCGATCCAATGCCTATAAATTTATTTATATTGATCTTGCTACGTTACTATTGCTATCATCACTGTTACTATCGGTGTCAAAACCGGCGGATCTCGGGTAGGGGGTCCCGAACTGTGCGTCTAGGCGGATGGTAACAGGAGACAAGGGACACGATGTTTTTACCTGTGTTCGGGCCCTCTCGATGGAGGTAATACCTGCTCCGCTTGATTAATATTGATGATATGGGTAGTACAAGAGTAGATCTACCACGAGATCAAGGAGGCTAAACCTAGAAGCTAGCCTATGGTATGATTGTTGTTCGCCCCACGGACTAAAATCCTTCAGATTTATATAGACACCGAATAGGGTTAGGGTTACTGAGTCGATTACAATGGTAGCAGATCTACATATCCGTATCGCCAAGCTTGCCTTCCACGCCAAGGAAAGTCCCATCCGGACACGGGACGAAGTCTTCAATCTTGTATCTTCATAGTCTTGGAGTTCAGCCGTGATGATAGTTCGGCTATCCGGACACCCCCTAGTCCAGGACTCCCTCAGTTACACTTGCTACAAATTACTGCTATCACTGTTATTATTACCGTTGCTGCTGTCACTACTATCAAAACTATCAAACTACTGTGCTACTGATCACTTTGCTACAGATAATTAATCTCCAGGTGTGGTTGAATTGACAACTCAACTACTAATACCTTCAAATATTCTTTGGCTCCCCTTGTGTCAAATCTATAAATTTGGGTTGAATACTCTACCCTCGAAAACTGTTGCGATCCCCTATACTTGTGGGTTATCAGAAACTTTGGTGTACTCTTTGAAGTTCTTTCTGTTGGATTGGATATTATGAATATGAAATTGTTTGATGCATATGGAATAGTTAACTCATGGATACTTGTGGTGACATTGGAGTATCTAGGTGACATTAGAGTTGATTGATGCGTATCATATGGTGTTATTTTAGTACCAACTGTAGGGTTGTTTGTGACACTTATAGGGATGGCTCAGTAGATTGATCGGAAAGGAAAACTTTGATGTGGTTTGCTACCTACATCAATTTCATCTTATGTTCTCCGCTATTGATAAGAACTTTGGAGCGATTCTTTGTCGCATGTTGAGGGACGGTTATATGATTCAATTATGTTAGCACTGTTGAGAGATTACACTAGTGAAAGTATACGTATGAACCCTAGGCCTTGTTTTCAAGCATTGCAACACTGTTTTTACTCACTTTTGTTACTTGCTACCTTGCTATTTTTATTTGTTCAGATTACAAAAACCTATATCTACTATCCATTATATACTTGTATCACCATCTCTTCGCCGAACTAGTGCACCTATACAATTTACCATTGTACTGGGTGTGTTGGGGACACAAGAGATTTCTTGTAATTGATTGCAGGGTCGGTTGAGAGAGACCATCTTCATCCTACACCTCACACGGATTGATAAACTTTAGGTCATCCGCTCGAGGGAAATTTGCTGCTGTCCTACAAAACTCTGCGCTTGGAGGCCCAACAGAGTCTACAAGAATAAAAGTTGCTTAGTAGACATCAAACCCAAACTGCATTTATTAAGGAGAGGTTCATCATGGATGGTGTGGTTCTCTTGCATGAGACACCACATGAGATGAAAACTAAGAAAATGAGTGGTGTGCTTCTCAAAATTGATTTTGAGAAAGCTTATGACAAGGTCAAGTGGCCCTTTCTGTACCAAATGATGCAAGCTAAAGGCTTTGGTGATGTTTGGTGTGACTGGGTGATGAAGTTAGTGAGAGGAGGCAGAGTTGCAGTCAAAGTCAATGGCCACATTGGACCATATTTCTCAACACACAAAGGGGTGAGGCAGGGAGACCCACTGTCACCTTTACTGTTTAATATCATTGATGAAGGTCTGGCAATCCTGGTTAAGAGAGCTTAGGGGCAAGACTGATATCTGGGCTTATGCCACACTTGGTTAAGGATGGACTGACTGTTTTGCAGTATGTAGATGATACTATATTTCTGCTTGTGGATGATCTAGAGAAAGCTAGAAATTTGAAATTTGTGTTGTGTGTTTTTGAACACTTGTCTAGGTTGAAGATAAATTTTCACAAGAGTGAAGTTTTGGGAGTGTAGAGGAAAAAAATAGGCCTACATGGAGATCTTCACATGTAAAGAAGGGCCTCTTCCTTTGTTTTACTTGGGGCTCCCTGTGGATGCCATAATATTGAGTAATACACAGTGGGACCCAGCCGAGAGGAAAATTGAGAAAAGGATGGCTGGCTAGATTGGGAACTTGTTGTTAATTGGAGATAGGATCACTTTGGTGAATTCTTGTCTTAGTAGCATCCCACTGTACATGCTCTCCTTTTTGGAAGCACCAAATTAAAGGGGGTGTTGAAGAACATGGATGCTAGCAGAGCCAGGATGGTGTGGCAGGAAACACTAGAGAAGATAAGATACCACCTAGTTAACTGGCAGACCGTCTGTGTGCCTATAAGCTATGGGGGTTTGGGCATTCTAGATCTTGAGGTAATGAATAAATGCCTTTTAGTGAAGTGGTTGTGGAAACTTGAGAATCCTGAAGGGCTATGGCAGGAAATGCTGCAAATATAAATACCTATCTGAGAGTACTTTGGCTTCTGTGAGAGATGGTTGCTCTCATTTTTGGCAAGGTTTGATGAGGTTAGAGAGTTGTTTCTTAGCCTGGCCAGGAGGGTAGTTGGAGATGGTGCCAAGACTCTATTTTGGGAAGATGTGCGGCCTGGGGATAAAAAGCTGGTAGAGTTGTTCCCGAGGTTATACAACATTTCCTTTGATAAGATGATTACTGTGAAAAATGCCAAAAGTTTTGGCTGGGCCAGTTTCACTTTTAGAAGGACATTGCATGGTGAATATTTGAGACAATGGGAGGAACAGACAAAGCTAATGGATGAAGTGGAATTGAGTTATGAGAAAGACAAGATGCTATGGTTGCTGAACAGCAAGAATAGGTTTGTGATGAAAGGACTATATATGTTTCTCAAATCTTATGGCCTGGTGGCTTTTAGAGGGATTTTGGAAACTGAAAGTTCCCCTCAAAATTAGAGTCTTCATTGTTGGGGAACGTAGTAATTTCAAAAAAATTCCTACGCACACGCAAGATCATGGTGATGCATAGCAACGAGAGGGGAGAGTGTGTCCATGTACCCTCGTAGACCGAAAGCGGAAGCGTTAGCATAACGCGGTTGATGTAGTCGTACGTCTTCATGATCCGACCGATTAAGTACCGAACGCACGACACCTCCGAGTTCAGCACACGTTCAACTCGATGACGTCCCTCGAACTCCGATCCAGCCGAGCTTTGAGGGAGAGTTCCACAAGACGACGGCGTGGTGGACGATGATGATGTTCTACCGACGCAGGGCTTCGCCTAAGCACCGCTACGATATTATCGAGGTGGATTATGGTGGAGGGGGGCACCACACACGGCTAAGAGATCCAAGAGATCAATTGTTGTGTCTATGGGGTGCCCCCCTCCTCCATATATAAAGGAGTGGAGGAGGGGGCCGGCCAAGGGGAGGAGGCGCGCCCAAGGGGGGAGTCCTACTCCCACCGGGAGTAGGACTCCTCCTTTTCCTATTTGGACAGGGAGAGGGAAGGAAGAGGAAGGAGGGAGGAAGGAAAGGGGGGGGGGTCGGCCCCCTCCCAATTCAGATTGGGCTTGGGGGGGGCGCCCCCTCCCTTGCTCTCCTTTCCCCTCCTTTCCACTAAAGCCCATTAAGGCCCATATACCTCCCGGGGGGTTCCGATAACCTCCCGGTGCTCCGGTATTATCCCGATCTCACTCGAAACCATTCCGGTGTCCAAATATAGTCGACAAATATATCGATCTTTACGTCTCGACCATTTCGAGACTCCTCGTCACGTCTGTGATCACATTCGGGACTCGGAACTACCTTTGGTACATCAAAACACATAAACTCATAACATAACCGTCATCGAACTTTAAGCGTGCGGACCCTACGGGTTCGAGAACTATGTAGACATGACCGAGACACGTCTCCGGTCAATAACCAATAGCGGAACCTGGATGCTCATATTGGCCCACATATTCTACGAAGATCTTTATTGGTCAAACCGCATAACAACATATGTTGTTCCCTTTGTCATCGGTGTGTTACTTGCCCGAGATTCGATCGTCGGTATCTCAATACCTAGTTCAATCTCGTTACCGGCAAGTCTCTTTACTCGTTCCGTAATACATCATCTCGCAACTAACTCATTAGTTGCAATGCTTGCAAGACTTATAGTTATGTGCATTACCGAGTGGGCCCAGAGATACCTCTCCGACAATCGGGATGACAAATCCTAATCTCAAAATACGCCAACCCAACAAGTACCTTTGGAGACACCTGTAGAGCACCTTTATAATCACCAAGTTACGTTGTGACGTTTGGTAGCACACAAAGTGTTCCTCCGGTAAACGGGAGTTGCATAATCTCATAGTCATAGGAACATGTATAAGTCATGAAGAAAGCAATAGCAACATACTAAATGATCAAGTGCTAAGCTAACGGAATGGGTCAAGTCAATCACATCATTCTCCCAATGATGTGATCCCGTTAATCAAATGACAACTCTTTGTCCATGGCTAGGAAACATAACCATCTTTGATCAACGAGCTAGTCAAGTAGAGGCATACTAGTGACACTCTGTTTGTCTATGTATTCACACATGTATCATGTTTCCGGTTAATACAATTCTAGCATGAATAATAAACATTTATCATGATATAAGGAAATAAATAATAACTTTATTATTGCCTCTAGGGCATATTTCCTTCAGTCTCCCACTTGCACTAGAGTCAATAATCTTGATTACACAGTAATGATTCTAACACCCATGGAGCCTTGGTGTTGATCATGTTTTGCTCGTGGAAGAGGCTTAGTCAACGGGTCTGCAATATTCAGATCCGTATGTATTTTGCAAATCTCTATGTCTCCCACCTGGACTTGATCCCTGATGGAGTTGAAGCGTCTCTTGATGTGCTTGGTTCTCTTGTGAAATCTGGATTCCTTTGCCAAAGCAATTGCACCAGTATTGTCACAAAAGATTTTCACTGGACCCGATGCACTAGGTATGACACCTAGATCGGATATGAACTCCTTCATCCACACTCCTTTATTTGCTGCTTCGGAAGCAACTATGTACTCCGCTTCACATGTAGATCCCGCTACGACGCTTTGTTTAGAACTGCACCAACTTACAGCCCCACCATTTAATATAAACACGTATCCAGTTTGCGATTTAGAATCGTCCGGATCAGCGTCAAAGCTTGCATCGACGTAACCACTTACGACGAGCTATTTGTCACCTCCATAAATGAGAAACATATCCTTAGTCCTTTTCAGGTATTTCAGGATGTTCTTGACCGTTGTCCAGTGATCCACTCCTGGATTACTTTGGTACCTTCCTGCTAAACTAATAGCAAGGCACACATCAGGTCTAGTACACAACATTGCATACATGATAGAGCCTATGGCTGAAGCATAGGAACATCTTTCATTTTCTCTATCTTCTCGCAGAGGTCGGGCATTGAGTCTTACTCAACTTCACACCTTGTAACACAGGCAAGAACCCTTTCTTTGCTTGATCCATTTTGAACTTCTTCAAAACTTTGTCAAGGTATGTGCTTTGTGAATGTCCAATTAAGCGTCTTGATCTATCTCTATAGATCTTGATGCCCAATATATAAGCAGCTTCACCGAGGTCCTTCATTGAAAAACTCTTATTCAAATATCCCTTTATGCTATCCACAAATTCTATATCATTTCCAATCAACAATATGTCATCCACATATAATATCAGAAATGCTACAGAGCTCCCACTCACTTTCTTGTAAATACAAGCTTCTCCAAAAGTCAGATAAAACCATATGCTTTGATCACACTATCAAAACGTTTATTCCAACTCTGAGAGGCTTGCACCAGTCCATAAATGGATCGCTGGAGCTTGCACACTTTGTTAGCTCCCTTTGGATCGACAAAACCTTCTGGTTGCATCATATACAACTCTTCTTCTAGAAACCCATTAAGGAATGCAGTTTTGACATCCATTTGCCAAATTTCATAATCATAAAATGCGGCAATTGCTAACATGATTCGGACAAACTAAAGCATCGCTACGGGTGAGAAGGTCTCATCATAGTCAATCCCTTGAACTTGTCGAAAACCTTTTGCAACAAGTCGAGCTTTATAGACAGTAACATTACCATCAGCGTCAGTCTTCTTCTTGAAGATCCATTTATTCTCAATGGCTTGCCGATCATCGGGCAAGTCAACCAAAGTCCATACTTTGTTCTCATACATGGATCCCATCTCAGATTTCATGGCCTCAAGCCATTTTGCGGAATCTGGGCTCACCATTGCTTCTTCATAGTTCGTAGGTTCGTCATGGTCTAGTAACATAACCTCCAGAACAGGATTACCGTACCACTCTGTTGCGGATCTTACTCTGTTTGACCTACGAGGTTCAATAACAACTTGATCTGAAGTTTCATGATCATTATCATTAACTTCCTCACTAATTGGTGTAGACATCACAGGAACCGGTTTCTGCGATGAACTACCTTCCAATAATGGAGCAGGTACTGTTACCTCATCAAGTTCTACTTTCCTCCCACTCACTTCTTTCGAGAGAAACCCCTTCTCTAGATAGGATCCATTCTTGGCAACGAATGTCTTGCCTTCGGATCTATGATAGAAGGTGTACCCAACAGTTTCCTGTGGGTGTCCTATGAAGAAACATTTCTCCGATTTGGGTTCGATCTTATCAGGTTGAAGCTTTTTCACATAAGCATCGCAACCCCAAACTTTAAGAAACGACAACTTTGGTTTCTTGCCAAACCATATTTCATAAGGCGTCGTTTCAACCGATTTTGATGGTGCCCTATTTAACGTGAATGCGGCCGTCTGTAAAGCATAACCCAAAAATGATAGCGGTAAATCAGTAAGAGACACCATAGATCGCACCATATCTAGTAAAGTACGATTACGACGTTCGGACACACCATTGTGCTGTGGTGTTCCAGGTGGCGTGAGTTGCGAAACTATTCCGCATTGTTTCAAATGTATACCAAACTCGTAACTCGAATATTCTCCTCCACGACCAGATCGTAGAAACTTTATTTTCTTGTTACAATGATTTTCAACTTCACTCTGAAATTCTTTGAACTTTTCAAATGTTTTAGACTTATGTTTCATTAAGTAGATATACCCATATCTGCTTAAATCATCTGTGAAGGTGAGAAAATAATGATACCCGCCGCGAGCCTCAACATTCATTGGACCACATACATCAGTATGTATGATCTCCAATAAATCAGTTGCTCGCTCCATAGTTCCGAAGAACGGCGTTTTAGTCATCTTGCCCATGAGTCATGGTTCACAAGTACCAAGTGATTCATAATCAAGTCATTCCAAAAGTCCATCAGTATGGAGTTTCTTCATGCACTTTACACCAATATGACCCAAATGGCAGTGCCACAAATAAGTTGCACTATCATTATCAACTCTGCATCTTTTGGCTTCAACATTATGAATATGTGTATCACTACTATTGAGATTCATCAAAAATAGACCACTCTTCAAGGGTGCATGACCATAAAAGATATTACTCATATAAATAGAACAACCATTATTCTCAGATTTAAATGAATAACCGTCTTGCATCAAACAAGATCCAGATATAATGTTCATGCTCAACGCTGGCACCAAATAACAATTATTTAGGTCTAAAACTAATCCCGAAGGTAGATGTAGAGGTAGCGTGCCGACGGCGATCACATCGACTTTGGAACCATTTCCCACGCGCATCGTCACCTCGTCCTTAGTCAGTGTTTGCTTAATCCGTAGTCCCTGTTTCGAGTTGCAAATATTAGCAACAGAACCAATATCAAATACCCAGGTGCTACTACGAGCTCTGGTAAGGTACACATCAATAACATGTATATCACATATACCTTTGTTCACCTTGCCATCTTTCTTATCAACCAAATACTTGGGGCAGTTCCGCTTCCAGTGACCAGTCTGCTTGCAGTAGAAGCACTAAGTCTCAGGCTTAGGTCTAGACTTGGGTTTCTTCTCTTGAGCAGCAACTTGTTTGCTGTTCTTCTTGAAGTTCCCCTTCTTCTTCCCTTTGCCCTTTTTCTTGAAACTGGTGGTCTTATTGACCATCAACACTTGATGCTCCTTTTTTATTTCTACCTCCATAGCCTTTAGCATTGCGAAGAGCTCGGGAATCATCTTATCCATCCCTTGCATGTTATAGTTCATCACGAAGCTCTTGTAGCTTGGTGGCAGTGATTAAAGAATTTTGTCAATGACGCTATCATCTGGAAGATTAACTCCCAGTTGAATCAAGTGATTGTTATACCCGGACATTCGATTATATGCTCACTTGTGTAACTATTCTCCTCCATCTTGCGGTTGTAGAACTTATTGGAGACTTCATATCTCTCAATCCGGGCATTTGCTTGAAATATTAACTTCAACTCTTGGAACATCTCATATGCTCCATGACATTCAAAACGTCGTGGAAGTCCGGTTCTAAGCCGTAAAGCATGGCACACATGAACTATCGAGTAGTCATCGACTTTGCTCGCCGGACTTTCATAACATCTGGTGTTTCTCCTGCAGAAGAGTTTGGCACCTAGCGGTGCTTCCGGGACGTAGTTCTTACGTGCAGCAATGAGGATAATCCTCAAATTACGGACCCAGTCCGTAATTGCTACCATCATCTTTCAACTTTGCTTTCTCAAGGAACGCATTAAAATTCAACGAAACAACAACACGAGCCATCTATCTACAACAACATAGACAAGAAAAATACTATCAGGTACTAAGTTCATGGTAAATTTAAGTTCAATTAATCATATTACTTAAGAACTCCCACTTAGATAGACATCCCTCTAATCATCTAAGTAATCACGTGATCCAAATCAACTAAACCATAACCGATCATCACGTGAGATGGAGTAGTTTTCAATGGTGAACATCACTATGTTGATCATATCTACTATATGATTCACGCTCGACCTTTCGGTCTCAATGTTCCGAGGCCATATCTGCATATGCTAGGCTCGTCAAGTTTAACCTGAGTATTCCGCGTGTGCAAAACTGGCTTGCACCCGTTGTAGATGGACGTAGAGCTTATCACACCCAATCATCACGTGGTGTCTGGGCACGACGAACTTTGGCAACGGTGCATACTCAGGGAGAACACTTTTATCTTGAAATTTAGTGAGAGATCATCTTATAATGCTACCGTCAATCAAAGCAAAATAAGATGCATAAAAGATAAACATCACATGCAATCAATATAAGTGATATGATATGGCCATCATCATCTTGTGCTTGTGATCTCCATCTCCGAAGCACCGTCATGATCACCATCGTCACCGGCGCGACACCTTGATCTCCATCGTAGCATCGTTGTCGTCTCGCCAACTATTGCTTCCACGACTATCGCTACCGCTTAGTGATAAAGTAAGTAATTACAGGGCGATTTCATTGCATACAATAAAGCGACAACCATATGGTTGCTGCCAGTTGCCGATAACTCGGTTACAAAATATGATCATCTCATACAATAAATTCATGCCTTGACCATATCACATCACAACATGCCATGCAAAAACAAGTTAGACGTCCTCTACTTTGTTGTTGCAAGTTTTACGTGGCTGCTACGGGCTGAGCAAGAACCGTTCTTACCTACGCATCAAAACCACAATGATAGTTCGTCAAGTTAGTGATGTTTTAACCTCTCAAGGACCGGGCGTAGCACTTTCGGTTCAACTAAAGTTGAGAAACCGACACCGCTAGTCACTGTGTGCAAAGCACGGCGGTAAAACCAGTCTCGCGTAAGCGTACGCGTAATGTTGGTCTGGGCCGCTTCATCCAACAATACCACCGAACCAAAGTGTGACATGCTGGTAAGTAGTATGACTTGTATCGCCCACAACTCACTTGTGTTCTACTCGTGCATATAACATCAACGCATAAAACCTGGCTCGGATGCCACTGTTGGGGAACGTAGTAATTTCAAAAAAATCCTACGCACACGCAAGATCATGGTGATGCATAGCAACGAGAGGGGAGAGTGTGTCCACGTACCCTCGTAGACCGAAAGCGGAAGCGTTAGCACAACGCGGTTGATGTAGTCATACGTCTTCACGATCCGACCGATCAAGTACCGAACGCACGACACCTCCGAGTTCAGCACACATTCAACTCGATGACGTCCCTCGAACTACGATCCAGCCGAGCTTTGAGGGAGAGTTCCGTCAGCACGACGGCGTGGTGACGATGATGATGTTCTACCGACGCAGGGCTTCGCCTAAGCACCGCTACGATATTATCGAGGTGGATTATGGTGGAGGGGGGCACCGCACACGGCTAAGAGATCCAAGAGATCAATTGTTGTGTCTATGGGTTGCCCCCCTCCTCCGTATATAAAGGAGTGGAGGAGGGGGCGGCCAAGGGGAGGAGGCGCACCCAAGGGGGGAGTCTGTGACGCCCCCGATTCAATCGTACACTAATCATGCACGTAAATGTGTACGATCAAGATCAGGGACTCACGGGAAGATATCACAACACAACTCTAAAACACAAATAAGTCATACAAGCATCATAATACAAGCCAGGGGCCTCAAGGGCTCGAATACAAGTGCTCGATCATAGGCAGTCGCGGAAGCAACAATATATGAGTCTGGACATTAGTTAAACAAGTTTGCCTTAAGAAGGCTAGCACAAACGGGATACAGATCGAAGAGGCGCATGCCTCCTGCTGGATCCTCCTAACTACTCACGGTCGTCGTGAGCGGGCTGCACGTAGTAGTAGGCACCTCCGTGTAGTAGGAGTCGTCGACGGTGGCGTCGGCCCTGGCTCCGACATCTGGTTGCGACAAACCGTAGAAGGGAAGGGGAAAAGGGGAGAAAAGCAACCTTGAGTACTCATCCAAAGTACTGCAAGCAAGGAGCTACACTACATATGCATGGGTATATGTGTAAAAGGGCCATATCGATGGACTGCATGCGAGAATGCCGAATAAGAGGGGATAACTAATCATGTCGAAGACTACGCTCGCAGCCTCCGTCTTGCGGCATGTAGAAGAGAGTAGATTGAAGTCCTCCAAGTAGCATCGCATAGCATAATCCTACCCGGCGATCCTCCTCGTCAGCTCTGTTAGAGAGCGATCACGGGTTGTATCTCGCACTTGGAAGGGTGTGTTTTATTAAGTATCCGGTTCTAGTTGTCATAAGGTCAAGGTACAACTCCAAGTCGTCACATTACAGAAGATCACGGCTATTCGAATAGATTAACTTCCTGCAGGGTGCACCACATAACCCAACACGCTTGATCCCATTTGGCGGACACACTTTCTGGGTCATGCCCGACCGCGGAAGATCAACACGCCGCAGCCCCACCTAGGCCAACAGAGAGGTCAAGACGCCGGTCTAAACCTAAGCGCCACGAGTGCAGGCCCATCGCCCTTAGCACACTCAAGACGTTGCGTCTGTGGCCGGAAGCGAACTAGCCCCTTAATACAAGAGCAGGCTTACGTTCCAATCCGGCGCGCCTTCGGTCGGCCCGACGCCACGAAGGCTTGGTGATACCACGACGCCGAAAGTGCCCATAAGCTGTTCGCGTAGTTGGTTAGTGCGTATAGACCAAATGGCCGACTCGGATCAAATACCAAGATCTCGTTAAGTGTGTTAAGTATCCATGAACGCCGAACAGGGCAGGCCCACCTCTCTCCTAGGCGGTCTCAACCTGCCTGTCGCTCCGCCACAAAGTAACAATCGGGAGCCGTCGGGGAACCTGTGCCCACCTCTACCGGGATGGAGCCACCGTCCTTCGGCCCCTCATCGAGAATCACTTGCGGGTACTCAACGAGCTGACCCGACTTTAGTCACCACATGTGTCATGTATAAAGTATATAGTATATACCCGTGATCACATCCGGGACTCCGAACTACCTTCAGTACATCAAAACACATAAATTCATAACATAACCGTCATCAAACTTTAAGCGTGCGGACCCTACGGGTTCGAGAACTATGTAGACATGACCGAGACACGTCTTCGGTCAATAACCAATAGCGGAACCTGGATGCTCATATTGGCCCACATATTCTACGAAGATCTTTATCGGTCAAACCGCATAACAACATACGTTGTTCCCTTTGTCATCGGTATGTTACTTGCCCGAGATTCGATCGTCGGTATCTCAATACCTAGTTCAATCTCGTTACCGGCAAGTCTCTTTATTCGTTCCGTAATACATCATCTCGCAACTAACTCATTAGTTGCAATGCTTGCAAGGCTTATATTTATGTGCATTACCGAGTGGCCCCAGAGACACCTCTCCGACAATCGGAGTGACAAATCCTAATCTCGAAATACGCCAACCCAACAAGTACCTTTGCAGACACCTGTAGAGCACCTTTATAATCACCCGATTCACGTTGTGACGTTTGGTAGCACACAAAGTGTTCCTCCCAGAACGGAGTTGCATAATCTCATAGTCATAGGAACATGTATAAGTCATGAAGAAAGCAATAGCAACATACTAAACGATCAAGTGCTAAGCTAACGGAATGGGTCAAGTCAATCACATCATTCTCCCAATGATGTGATCCCGTTAATCAAATGACAACTCTTTGTCCATGGCTAGGAAACATAACCATCTTTGATCAACGAGCTAGTCAAGAGAGGTATACTAGTGGCACTCTGTTTGTCTATGTATTCACACATGTATCATGTTTCCGGTTAATACAATTCTAGCATGAACAATAAACATTTATCATGATATAAGGAAATAAATAATAACTTTATTAATGCCTCTAGGGCATATTTCCTTCATTCATGTGGTTGCTTATTAAGAGAAGCATACTTACTAAGGAGAACTTGATCAATAGGGGGTGGACTGGGAATGAAGAGTGTTATTTCTGTGGGTGCAAAGAAAACACTGATCACCTGCTCTTCAAACGTGCTTTGGCCAGGTTTGTCTGGCAGGTGGTGATGTGCGCCTTTGATCTAAAAAGAACCCCTGACGGGGTTAGTGATTTAATGGGAGACTGGATTCAGTCTTTTCCTAGGAAGTATATGAGGGTAGTCCTCATTGGGGGGGTGGGGGTTACTATATGCTGGGTCATACGGAAGACAAGAAATAGGGCTTGTTTTGATAAGATTTACCCTGATGACCATTCCTTTGTTATATATAAACTAAGATTTTTTCTAAAGTCTTGGAGTATATTGCAGAAAACCCCAAACAGAAACGCAACTAAGATGGGTGTGGCTTGCATCAGGGAGGTGTTGCGAGAGGTGTTCTCTGGGAAGCGTGGCTGGAATCCTGTGAGGAGATGATGGTGATTAGGCTGCGTATACATGTGTTTGGCGCGTGGATGGCCTCCTTGTGGCGTTGATCGCGTTTTAGCTTTTGTAATGGATGTTAATTTGGTCTTGTTGTGCTTGGGTGTTTTTGTCTGGACATGTTGTGCTCCGTTGCATTTGGTAGCCCTTGCTTAGATGTTTTCTTCTTTATTTTTGGTTAACATACTTTTGTAGCCTGTGTGGTGGTTTCTTTAATGGAAATCGACGAGGGAGGCTCATTGTGTCAAAAAAAGTTGATATTCTATTTCCTTAACCTCCTGTCTATACCCGGTTCGCAAGGACTTCTCCTTGGCATCACGCAGCTGCACCTTAAGCTTCACTATCTGTCGTCGGATTGATCCAAAAACGGTTCGGCTCCACCTTTGCATGTCACTGGTGACCCTACCCAGCTTGCTACACATCCCACCAAGACCCGCTTGGTCCTGGTCAGCTGATTGCCAACGTCAGCAACCATGGCGTCATATAGCTCGTGCCGGATCCATGCCTCCTCATAACTTAATCCCCTCTTCCCGCTTTTATCTCTCGTGACCGGTGTCACCATAGCACGAATAAGAATGGCAGTTTGTTCAGATTCTTCTGCCAAAAACCTGCTCAACACACGTATCGGGAACCATTTGCAGAAAGTCGCCATTACATGTGGATCAGTCTAGCCTGACTTGAACATTTTCCTCCGCGCCTCTTTTACCATCCCACGTAAATGGATATCCCAAAAAGCCCAGGTCTGCCAAGCCGCCGTCGGCCAAGCAATCCCTGGAGCCCTCCATTTTCACACAACCCCGCGGGTTCCCTCCTTGCCGTTCTGCTTGGAATAATCCCCATTAAAATCACCCGCGCAAAGCCGGTTCCGCTTGGAATAATACCCCATTAAAATCACCCGCGCAAAGCTGGTTCCGCTTGGAATAATACCCCATTAAAATCACCCGCGCAAAGCCCGTTCCGCTTGGAATAATACCCCGTTAAAATCACCTGCGCAAAGCCATGAAAGATCATCCTGTTTTCTGAGATAACAGACAACATCCCAAGTTATGTGTAGGTGCCCCCGGGCAAAAGAGTTGTGGCGTGCTATGGCGTGTGACTGGCCCATACCCAAGGTGGACGACGTCACGCACACCGGCCCAGAATGGTTGTTCTCACTTTTGGAGCCGCTATCTGATACTACACGTATGATTGTCCTCATGACCATGTGGCGTATGTGGTATGTGCGGAATGAAATAACTCATGGCAAGTCCCCACCCCCAACGGAAGCATCACGTAGATTTTTACAAGGCTACATCAATTCCTTGTTATGCATCCACCAATGGCCTCAAGGTAACATGGAGAAAGGGAAGATGGTGGTTCAGGTTGATGCTTTGGCGCCACCACAACATGTACAACAGAAGGACGAAGTGGGGTGGGTGTTACCTCCAGCCGGCTGGACAAAACTGAATGTTGATGGTAGCTATGTACCAACAACAGGAGCAACTGGAGGAGGGAGGCATGGTCCTGCGGTCAGACCGAGGAGGCATAATTTTCACTGCTTGTAGGGAAATTCGCACATGTGATAATACCCTGGAAGCCGAGTTGGCTGCATGTAGGGAGGGGCTCGAATTGGCCCTACACCGGTCTGACTCGCCCATTATCATTGAGATGGATAGTGTGGAAGCTGTGAATATGCTGAATGCTTCGAGAAGGGACCGTTCGAGGCACCGAGTGCTAGTTGAGGAGATCAAGAGGATGAAGGATGCTGAAGCTAGGGAAATCTCTATTACTTCTATTAGTCGTTCGCAAAATAAAGTTAGCCACGCTCTTGCAGAGTATGGCAGGAGTACCCCGTACTGCGGTATGGCTGGGCTCGAGTATGCGTGACATTGTAAACTTGGTTATGGCTGATTTGCCTCCTTGAATAATAGAAATCTCCCTTTACCCCGAAAAAAAAAACAGCATCCCAAGTTTTCATCCTCTGTTTCAAGTGTCGAAGCCGAAAGCTGCACGATGTTTCGTGTTGGGAGCAATGAATGAAGGCCTTTATTGATGGATTTGCGTCCCGAAATATACCGCCGGGACCGCCGAATTAGCAGAAACGCAAACCCACGCGCGCGGCCGGCACCGGGACACACGGCCCTTTATAGCCGGCCACCCCGTCGCCGTGGCGACCCAAACGCGATGCGAGGGCAGCAGAGATAGGAGAGGGGAGAAAGAAACTGAAGCGACCGAGGTTTTGCCCCCAAATCCCCCCCAACCCCCTCACGCGCACCTCGCCGCCGCCGCTCCCTCCATCCCTCCCTCCCCCCTCCACCAAACCCTCGTCGCCGCCGCAGCGCAGCGCAGCACCGCAGTCGCCCCCCGATGGCGACCGCCGCCGGCCCCGTCGGCGGGCTGTCGGCGAAGGACGAGATTAGGGAGGTGGAGATGGAGATCATGAACCCGCCGGAGGAGGCAGCGGAGCGGGCCGGGCTGAAGAGGGCCTGGGGCTACGCGAACGCCGGCGCTTCTCATGGTATCGCCCCTCGATCGCCCTTTAATCGCGTGCTCTACCGGTTAATGTACTTCCTGTCCTCCTAGTTTCGGTGCGTGATTGCTTTGAAACGTTAGATCTGTGCAGGCGAGGCGCGGATAGCAAGATCCGGTGGGGAAAATGCACATCTTGTATGTGATTGATACTCGCTAAGTTGTTTTGCTTGTGTAGGAGAGGTGCTGGGTAGTTGATCTGGCATCAGGGGGTGTTGGAGATCTGGTAGAAGGCGAGAAATTATGCATGTAGTTTTCTAGGGTTTGCCTTGGAATGCTTGAATTGCATAACTGAGCCTTTCGCGCCTTTTTTTCAACGGTAGCCGTTCGCGCTTGTTTATGTTGCTGGCATTGCTATGCTATTTTAGGTAGATGGGTTATTATGAAGTTCTGTTGCTGACTATGGTTGACTTGATGACTTGTATCGGTCTATGCTTGTGACGTCATTGGTACGACTAGTTGCTATACGGCAAGGAGCTCGACGCGTGTATTTAAGTAGGTGAAGCAGCTCGTGCAGTATAGCAGCAACTAGATCGTAGCTCGACACAATGTTAATGTAGTAGATCAGTGGAGCAGCTTGTCGTGTTGTTTGAGGCACTTTCTTGCCGTTTCTGTATATCCTAATAGATTACGCCACCACGTGGATATAGCTATCTAGGGCAGTTGGTTGTGAAGTTGCGTGACGCAAGCGTAAACAATTAGTTATAAAATTCTGCCTTTCATGAATGATTAATGGTTCAGATTCCTTGTTTTTGGTTTTTATTAAAAACAAACCCGTTTTTATCGCTTTAGTCAATCAACGGCCTAGCACAGTAAATGTTGAGGCAAACCCTGATGTTGCTAATTTTGTCGAAGGAACGTATGAATATTTGGTTGACCATCAAGTCAACCGACTGGCATATATGGTGAAGTGCCTTCTTATGCTTATCTTGTGATTACTGCTGTGCTGATGTTAGGGAGAGGGTCAATTGTTTTTCAGTCTATTGCTCATGACAAGAGTGCGGTTTCGCAGGCTTGCATACTGATATGCAACAGGTTTTCATGGCATGTGACGACTCATAGCCATAGGTCCATCTTGAGAATTATCTTGGTTTACATTTGATTAGCTCATCCCTCACAACCTTGTGGTTCACAAATATAAGGATGAAATGGACAAGTCCAATGGCCTTCTCATTCGTAGCAGGGAAGGCTTGTTTTCAGTCATGAGAATTGTATTAAGCGTAGTGTTGTGAATATTGGAGTAGAGAAGGAAGAAAGACCTTGGTCCCCGCAGACCTTTCTATTACGGTCGGACTTCTTATAATTTCCTGGAATCTTTCCTAATTCTCTCCCTTCTAGTCTTATAATAATTACTTATACTTTCACTTGGACTCCTTGTGTACCATTATTCTTGGCTGAATTGGGCTCCACAAATTCCAGCAGAAGCTTGTCCAAGTTGCTACTCTTGCTGTTATTGCCCATTGCCCAATACATCCATAACATGTATGTACCAAATTTGGCCCGTATCATGCTATAAGCTATCACTAACTGATTTGTTTGCTCCTATTATATCCTCTGATTCCAACCCTATTTACCTATCATTGGTTTTGCCATGGTAAAGCTAACACTCTATGCGGCCTTTTTTATTTGGGACCATTATATCCCGTATCCCATGATCGTACCATTCTTCTATGTCCATTTGTTGTTTGCTTAAATCAATAGAAGCTTTTCAGCCTCCAGGGTTCAGTCAAACTGGAAAATAAACATTGAAATCCTGAACTTCAGTCAACAGTAGTTGGTTCTGGAGTCAGTCATAGGGATCTTAAATCAAATTTATTTCTTACTCCTAGGAAATCTTGCATGGAATGATTCTCGTCAGTGATTGATGTATTGTAATGGTATAAGTTAGCAGCCTGCTGGACTAAAAAAAGTCCTTTAGGTGTATGTCGGCTACATTGTACAAGTATCGGGTTTCTGCTATTTGGAGCCTGTTAACAGTTTCTTTGAGATTAAGCGTTTTAATTGATTGGTGGAATATAGAATGGCTAGTGCGAATAAGTTGAATATAGGTATGAATTTTGTATGAAGATCACTAAGATGAATTGGTTGTATATGTTGAAACTTGGATCTCATTATAACCATACATTTTCTAGGTTTTATTGGAGTGACTACTGCTGAAAAGGAGCCAACACTCCTGCCTCATAACAATGTCAAATATCTGAAGAAAGCTGGTAGTGCCAATCTTCTACGTCCGGATATGCCAGATACTAATGCTTGGAGGTACATCTATTATTATTGCTACTTCTGTGTGCACTAGGAATTTTGAACCTTTGAACAATATTTCTATCTTTGCGGTGGTGTTTGATGTAAGACATAATGTTCTTTTATCTTACACTTCTTAAACAGTCATTTGATTCACTAATTCACTCAACACATTCACAACCTAGATTTAGTAGCTCATCTCCTGGTGGAGATCTGGGGAGCAAAACCAGAACCCCTACGGGTACCTTTAATGCTCAAGGCCAGTGCAAGAAAGGAAAGAATTGCACTTCTCCTCATGGAAGAGAGGGTTCTGGTTTTGGTAACCTGTGGAGTCAAGAAGAAAATGCTGGTTCACTCACATCAGTTGGTTATGGGAAACATAGAGGTATGAGATTTTTATAGGATAATCTTTAAAGAATATCTTGCAGGCACAAACTTTTGATTGCTCTATAAATCTAAGTACTTTTGATTGCTCCACCCGTGCTCAGGCTCTGAAGAAGGATTTGAAGCACAATGTGTATCCAACTTGAATGATCTGCACAACTATGGGCGATATAGGACCCTCATTCATAATTATGGCGAAGATCATAGGGGGCTGGCTCATAACTCACCCAACCTAAATATTTCAGAGGAGAGGTCTTGCAGAACTGATAATTTCTGGACTACAAAGCCTACCCCTCCTGTAAATGAGCTGGTGCAGATCTCAGTTCAAGGGAAAAACCACAAACCTAGTCTCATGGGACACCATATTAGTTTGCCCTCTGATAGCTACTTGGATGGCAGGGGAACATTAAGTAGATTGCATTTAGATGGAGAAAAGCTGTTGCCGGATCTGAATGTGGCCAAAGCAAGCAGCCTAAGTGATTCTCATGTCTCTGATTATTGGCATCGACCATTTTACTCATCTGTTTCATTTGACTATCCCCAGTATGGTGAGAAGCGATCTGCTTATGGTGGACCAACAGAAAATCTTCCTCACAAACATCAGAAAGAACATAGTTCAAGCTTTGCCTCATACAGCTCAAACAGTATAACAGGGTTCAGAAGTCCAGGCCACAATAGCTCTGTTCATTCCTTGGGTAGCCAACCTTCTCGAGGAATTACTCACCTAGGAATGCCATCCCTTCATCAGTTAACACCTGGTATCGAGAAATTTGGTCTCCATAAAGATGTATATTTTGACAAGGGCTGTGGTACATCTAGGCCTGGGTTACGTGCAAGCAGTTCATGTCAGCCTGAGCACCTTTCCCCAATCAAGGATGACCCTTGGGTAACTTCAGTGCCTTTTGTACCTCTTGTTGAGTTTCCCAACAGTACATCACCTTCAAATAGTCCATATGACCCACTTGCTGACAGTATGGACCCTCCCAAAGTTGAGAGTGGCAATATTCTCAAGTCCTCCAACATATCCTGCAGCATTTCAAGTCAGCACACTGCTGGGAATGGTGTTATAGATGGAGATATCAACAAATCATTGATTTATGATAAGTTGGCAAGGAATATGTCGGCAAAAGGGTCAAATGAGTTTGCAGGCTTGGTTGCACCTGGTAAGGAACGCTTTAGTCTGGTTGGTGATACTTTGGTGAAAGCTTTTGAAAGAACCAAAGATGGAGCAATTGACGAGAAAACAAGGGATTATTTCCGTATTCATTTGGCAGAACATGTGAAGGAGTTGCTGAAACCTATTTGGAAGGAAGGCAAACTGAGTAAAGATGCTCATAAACTGATAGTAAAAAAATCTGTTGACAAAGTTCTTGCTACAGTTGACCTGCATCAAGTACCAGCTACTAAAGAATTGATAACTGATTATATAACCATGTCTGGAACAAAGATTGAGAAGCTTGTGAAGGTAAAAAAACTTGAAAAATATGCAATTCAATGATGCACATAGCCGTTAACTTTCCTATGTTTGATTCCAGTCTATTTATTTTATGTCAGGCATATGTTGATAGGCATGGTACAAGATGAGATCCAGACTTCTAAATGCTGAGCTCCATCACCATAGATATGAGCTTTCAGCAAACACCTTTCCGATGTGATTAATCTGCAGTCCAATGTTGCTAGGCCTGATCTGCAGTCCAATGTTGCTAGGCCTGAACTGCAGTCCAATGTTGCTAGGCCTGAACTGCAGTAGGTATTGAGTTGCATAACCCTGGCTGGTTTACAGGCTTAGTCAGACTATGCAGTAGTACTTTATGGTGGAGTTTTAATTTAATGTATGCCTGTTAGCTGAGAGGACATCTAGTGCAACCAATGTAGAAACCTTGCTGCATGTGTGGTTAATCTATGGACTGGTACTTAAATAGTGTTGTTGAATCTGTTTGAAGTATTCATCTTGCTTAAAGTATAGTGTCATCGTTGTTCATTTTGTTTGGTAAGTAATCATCTTGCAAGATGCAATATCTACATAACTTGTTGTGCTTGATTGGGGGAGATAGGAGCAACAATTTGTTGTGGAACAAAAAAGCACAGGAGATGTGTGCCAAAAAAACAAGGAGGGGAGGGGGTTGCAAAAGTGCACAAGAGATGTGTGTGGTAATGGCAAAAAGGGGGGGTTGAAGTGCCATGCAATGATGTCCTAACTACTAGAATGATAGACAAAGTGTACTTTTATCTGCTCTACCGACTGGTAAAAACCCTGCTCTGCATAGCATGGACCATTATCACAATATACTAAAATACCATGAGTGTGGAATATTTATACTCATGTTCCATGTTTCACCTCTTGGATCAATGGCCTTTGGCAATCTAGATCATTGTTAGGATGCTATTGGGTTGCACAATGAATGGACGAGTTGAGATGCAAGGTATAGAGAGAGAGAGAGGAAGAGGGTATTAAGCTATACAAGAAAGAAGAGTCCGGTGGCACAAATTGGTAGGGCGTTGTATGCATCTTTGTCAGTGTTGTTAGGTGATGAAATGATCCGAGTAGCGTGACGATCAATTGTTGTCTGATGAGCATTGGAACCATGGCTTAGGGCTCGGAGGAGCCAAAAATGTAGAAGAATGAAAAGGTAGTAGGAAGAGAGTAGTTCATGAGAGAGGTATCCATGAGCATAGCGGCTGCTTTACTCGTCTTTGGTTGTATCTGCACATCAACAAATACTAAGGGGAAAGGCGACATAACTAGGGGCTAAGGGCATCACTGCATCTTCACCTTCATTAAGTGCATGAAGACATACACCGAACATATCTTCACCCTCATCAAGAACTACTACTAGTAGGTGGATAGGAAGAACATGACAATGGCTCATGAACTCGCATGTTAGATGAACCAGATTGATATTTGCCTATGAGATCAAGTCGATTGCCCAAATATCCCAACCCTAACAGTTGTGCGTGTGATCGGTAGCGATTTGTGCTATCGGAGAAACAACTAGTAGGTGGACAGGAAAAACAACAATGGCTTCTTATGGACTTGCGTGTTAGATCAACCATATTGATATGCGCCTATGAAATCAAGTTGATTGTTCAAATTGCCCAACCCTAACACCTCGAGTGTTAACATTCAATGTCATATCCTCAGCTGCAAGGCAACAATAGTATGAAGCAAGATAAGTCCAAGGCCTGAGCCAGCTAAACAAAGCCGTTTTCCACCTGAGCTTGTAGCCTTGTAGCCAAGTGATTCCAAATTGTAACTTCGGCTATAAGTAGTTGTGCGTGTATGTGGAAATCGGTGTCGATCAGATAAATAACCTACACGGGTTGAACTTAATGCTGTTGTTGATCTTGTTGTTAATTGGAGTATGTTCTGGTGCACATAGGAGTTCCTCTAGGGCATAAATGCTAGTATGGCCATTTGGTTTGATTGAGAATTGCTTTCAAGGACCTTAAAGGAAGAGTTGTCGAAGACCTGGGTGGTCCAGAGTGGGCCCAACCTCTATGAGGCTTGACAAATTATTTTAGCCGTCGATCCTCTTTCGTTGTTCTTGCGTTTCCTTGTGAGCTTGCAGGATCATGAAGCGTCGGCTCGTGCAGTTTAGTGGATTCATTAATAGTTTGGGTGAATTTTCATCACAACCTGATGCATTACCCCGTTATTTTCGCATAGTTGAGACTAGGTACATGGTATGACATTGTACAATGCCCCATTTCACTATTATCTTTCCACAAGTTTGCAAGTCTAGCGGTCGACCCTTGTTCAATGTTCTTGCCATGATGCTGGGAAAAAGACTTGCACAATAACTAGGCGAGAACAAGAGAGATAAATAGCCATACCCTTACTTAATGATATGCTACACCTACTTGACATTTTCAAAATTAGTACAGAAAAGGTAGAGTGGAAACATTACAATAACTACACTCTTCATTCCCTAGATTGACAAGTACTTTAAAGCAAATAATGTTAGGGCCATGGCTAGAGATAGTGAAACAGAGGGAATATATTATTGATATTGCATTCTTACTAGCAATTGGTTTTGTGGCCAGGTAGTTAGGGTCGTTTGGCCTGGCTTCACTTGGATCATGATCACTTTTCTAGCTACTCAACCTTTTTCTTTGACCTGTTCGACCCACGGTCTTGGTAACTATCAGTACATCTCTCCTTAGGTGGCGGAGTGGGACCTTGGGTTTGGCGAAGGGCTATGCAACTGTCTTTTAGAACATCGACTCCTCATAGAGGTGTGCATAACCTCTTAATAAATGCACTGGTGATTCCATCAATGCAAGTTGGCTATTGTCTAGAGAACATATTGTGGAACTTTGAGAGTGTTGTGTACTGAAATACATGTTATTTTATATGTACGTGTTATAGAAAAAAATGCATAAAGGGGATGCACTTGAGCCCAAAGGACAAATAAAGCAGATAGATACTTAAATTTGACCTAACCATGCTCTAATAGCCAAGAGCATCTTAAGTGAAGTCCTTACTTTTAACCACAAGAAATTTTGTAGAACCAACTAAATACCAATTATATTTCACTTAATAATGTTTACCATCTTTCTTATGCTTATTTGAGTTCTTCCATTGGGAGATATAACCTATGCACCAAGACACTAACCACACACAAGACCATTAAGAGGATTTTGGTTTATATACTCCCTCCGTCCCAAAATAAGTGTCTCAACTTTGTACTAACTTCAGTACAAAGTCATACTAAGCTTGAGAGAATTCCTTATTTAACATCGTGTTTAAATTTTATGCCCTGTTTGACATCGACAAATGATTTCTTCCCTATCTAACAACGAGTCTAAATTTTATGCCTTTTATGACACTTCTGTCTATTTTAAGCATAAATTACACCTGAAAAGACCCTTTTGCCCCTCATGGGTATCAGAGAATTCCTTATTTAATATCGTGTTTAAATTTTATGCCCTATTTGACATCGACAAATGATTTCTTCCCTATCTAACGAGTCTAAATTTTATGCCTTTTATGACACTTCTGTCCATTTTAAGCATAAATGACACATGAAAAGACCCTTTTGCCCCTCATGTGGTATGTTTGTGTGCGCGCGCATGTGTGTGCTACTGATGCTGCGCGCGTGTGTGTGCTGCTGCGTGCGTTTGTGCGGCTGCGTGTGTGTTGCTCGGTGTGCTGCGTGCGTGTGTGTATGTGCTGCTGCATGTGTGCTACTGCCGCTGCGTGTGGTGTGCTGCACGTGTGTGTGTGTGCGCGCTCCTGCCCCACACAGATACCACATGAGGGGCAAAAGGGTCTTTTCAGGTGTCATTTAGGCTTAAAATGGACGGAAGTGTCATGAAGGGCATAAAATTTGGACTCATTGTTAGATAGGGAAGACAAAGTTTTTCAGTGTCGAATAAAGAAACGAAATTTAAGATAGTGTTAAATAAGGAATTGTTTCGTTATATATCATGGAGGCTTTTCTATAAAGATAAGTGAGTTTTGAGCTTTGTTTTGTCAGTGAATTCTTGTGGACCGAGCTTGGTTGAGCTAGGGCCTGATTTGCTTGATTCACAAGGAACATAATAGATTTTTATCGTAGAATATATTACCTGCTCCTGAAACATTAAAAGATTAAAGCCTTCTTTCTCTTGCCAAGAAAACTGCATCTTGCTGCCAAACTGATTGTTGAGGTTTGATATTTTTGTTTGCCTGTTTCTTGAATCTTGATAAATGGTTTCTCTTTTGCAGCCAACCTGAAGTGAAGTGGATTCAGGGAAGCATTCAATTTTGCATCTTTAAGGTTGCCAGATATTAAAGTCGTCTTTGAGCCTATTATATCCTCATTTTATCATCACTGATCAAACTGATGAGAGCTGCCAGAACATGCAAATGGGTATGTGTAATTACTATAGCTCTTTTCTTTGGTGTAACGAGAATATTTCCTTAGCTTGCGGTTGTCAATATCTGAATTCATTCTTCTTAGATTTTGCTCCAGCGAAAATCTTGTGTTTTCACTTCTACTTCTTTCAGGAAATAGCAAACTATTCATTCCTTCTGTTATGTACTTGTACTCTTTCACATTTTGCTTGACACGCTACACTATGTTGTTTTTCTGCAGAAACAAACAGTTTGCCTCATTCACCTTCTCAGATTTTTTATGGCCTGTACTGCTTAATTCCTTGGCCCATTCTGCTGAAAAGGTATACCACACTGTTCCTGTATTACTATGACCCTAAGGCACAAGTATTAAGAATGTCTCTTTTGATGTTATTTTTCTTCTCCAAAATGGCAACGTAGGTTCTGTTTCTGGACGGAATGGCGTTCCAGATTGGAATGCTAATACTAAAGAGTGTCCATGTCCTGACTCGTCCATGAAGTGGTCTGACCTAACCTCTGCCCTCAAATGCCTATGCTCACCCAAGCTGTAGATCACAAATACCTTGCTGGTCAGGCTGGGCTCTGCTTCCCACAGGAACTGATGCTTAACTCAGCCCTGCTCGGTGGGGCAGCTGGCTGCCCATCTCCATCGCCCGCCTCATGCTTACTCTGTCTGCCTCATCCTCCGTGTTACATTCTTTCCTCCAACAGCAAGGTGTGGCTTGGCTTTCGGTTCTGTTTTGCCGGCGAGAATGGTGAAGGCTTTGGTTAACATTTAAGATCAGCGTTAAAACAGGCTTCTACTGTGCAGCCTGTGTTATATCAGTAAATAAATGGAATTTAATTTCAATGCCACTAGTTGACTCTCAAACTATAAATGTGCCATTGCTTTTCTCCCATTTATGAGAATGCCATAATAAAGATTAAAGAAAATGGAGTCACAAATGCAACCAACACAACCCTCTACACTTACATCCCAGGCTACACAGCCCCTACAGTAAGATGCAACAAACGAGAGCCAAACTAACAATCTTAACCAAACAGGTTCCAACACAATAAGTAAAGGCAGGACAAACAGGTCCGTCTATTATTATGTCTTCCGTTTTTGCTATGCTGATGTATTGACCAGCCTGGACTATATTGGTTCGGAAACTACCTCATTAACACATATTGACCCAGCTTGTACTAGTCACTGGAGCACATGCCCCCACCACACAGCCCTCTCAATTGTGTGCTCTACTCACCTCCCGATTGAATCCCCTTCTCCAAAATCCCTTGCCAAGTTCAGTGAGTCAGGAGAGGCTGCAGCACAAGCTTCCTTGGTAGTTGGTACGGACGTGGCATGTGTAATTGAGCAGGATTGATGGCTGGCTCTGGGAATGGAACAGACGGAGTGGGGACAATGGCTGGCTGCGCGCGTGGAACCAGGTCAAGTGAGGGGCCTAGGCTCGTCTTGGAGGTTCCCACTAAATATACAATCCTTGCTCATGGCCTGAAGTATGCCTAGATGCTGATGGGTGTATTGTATCCTGCTTGTGTTAGCTTATGGATTCTATATATATAGCATAATTGCATTAAACCTGATGGACTATGGATTCATAAAACCTTGTTATTATGCTTACTAAACTGTGCATTGTAGATACTCCAGTTGTAGCAAACCTCAGAATCTCAGTACATTATGGCTCAAGAATTTTACAGTATTGCTGTATGAACTGACTATATTAGCTCCAGGGTTGTAATGCATACATTTATAACAATTCTGCGTCAGATTCAAGCACGAAAATCTTCTCCTGGTAGCTAGCTATCTTTTCTGTACCCTCTGTTTTAGCGTCAGGTAATACCAATTCCTCCCTGCCCTTTTGCTCTTTGTAGAGAGCTAACAAACGGTATTTAAGGCTTTTTACCTATTTTCATCTCAACCCAGGCTGTTTTGACCAGCCGGTAGCATCACTGCATGGCAAGAAAGAAAGAGAAATGAGTTTGGTGAATGGCATTCCTAGTGTCATTGTCATAAATAAATCTACTTGTACTAATAAAAGCATGAGTTTGGTGAATCCAAATGATCTTGAGCCATCCAACCACCTATATCCAATGTCTCAGGCTGCTCCAATGATGTATCTATCACATCGTCAATAATTTGGAAAAGACATTAATTGCATTAAACACAATTAATATTGAAATCAACATTAATTATGGTTAATTTTGGAAATAGTATTACTGGCAAACCAGATGTGCATACATGATTAGTAGTATTATTATATTACATTATATATATATATACCTATATTATATTACATTCTATCATAGCTTGCCATAGAACTAGTTATACATATATATGCTATTAATATAGCGGCTAATATCAACATGCGCTGCACGTATGCATTTAGTAGTTGACATAAATATTCCATAAATAAAATGTATGCATGTGTGGGGCTTAAGACCCCAGTAAAACCACCGAAAACGCAAAGCTCAAGGCTGTATAAAATTAACAAGGTAGGGTCTTAGCTTGTCTTTGACCCTATTAACAAGTAGGCCTAGATCAGATTTGAGGCACCTCCAGTAGATCCTTGGTGGGGCAATTCCTTCCAGACTCTTGTAATTATGTTCCTTGCATCCAGAATTTAACCACAGGACCATAATTTAATTGCTTACAGGGCTGCTAATCATATTTCATTATCTGATGAAGGTACTAACTAAAGAACCTTTTGGTAGTATGTCAGCTATCAAATATGTGAGGCATATATAAATGCTTGCTCATCTGCAACATGTCTTGTGCAGTCTGGGGGTGCTAATGAGGATGACAAGGTTTTGGCTTCTGCTAGTTGATGCATCGCACCAAACCTGAAGCTCAACATTGCTTTTGTAGAGTACCTGTACCTTTTCTCGTGTTCCAAGCTTTTGTAGTCTCCTTCAGAAGTTGTTGATGTTTGTTGCTTCCTGAATCCTGACGGTCTGTCGTTTTGCTTCCGGTTTTCTGAATAAAGCAGGGTGTGGCTTGTTCAAGAAATATACTCCCTCCATAAAGAAATATAAGAGCATTTAAATCATTACTTTAGTGATCTAAATGCCCTTATATTTCTTTACAGATGGAGTATGTGCTTATCGAATGAATTGCTCAATAGGCTCACTTAGTAATATCCAATGCCCTTGCAGGGTCTTAAAAATGGCTGCAGAGCACAGATGAACATCTCATTTTCTATTGATTCTTTACAGCAAGCACAGAGTATCCGAAAGTGGAAAATGCGATGAATATTTGTACTGTGTCCGGTTGGACAAGGTTTACGTCTGACAAATTGCTGCACTATGTTGATGCAACCTAATACTTCCATGAATAATTGGTATTTGGTTGGCATGCCCATGCCCTATCAGTATACCACAATCTGTGTTGGCATGCTCAGTTGCTCTAGTGTGTTCCTATGATGGCACATTTGTTTGCAATTTTTCTATCTCTGGAAGCCGCTAAAGCTGGCACTGATGCTTGGTTCAGGATCAAGAAACAGACACGATACTGCTCCTTTTGTGGCCAAACTGTTCATTAGCTCCTAAAGCTATAGGGATTCAGGATATGCTCTTCTGTCCTGCGGAGTTTCTTCTCAGTTATGCTCTTGAAGTTTGACAGCTTGAGTTGCTCTTTGATAAAGAAAATCCAGGTTCAAAGATATCATGAATAGTCAGAAATCCTGGATACATATTTCAATTCTTGTATTGCTTTCTTTATCACAATGTCCAGCGAAGCTGACGGTATGGCAGCACTGCTCATCAAAAGCCGTATGATCTTTTGCCTCTTGACTGGTATGGTGGCAGGTCGTAGCTGTTTATGAATGCTACACGAACAGCCTTGAGAAAGATCTATGAGCAGGAGAATGCCAGTGTCGCAACAGTATTTTTTCCCTTTCTTTCTTTCAGTTTGTACTGCGCCCATTATGCCGAAACTGTAAACTATGATGTACAGTTTGAAGCTTAAACTCGCCTTGTTGTCTTTGTGGTTGTGGCTGCCGTAATGCATAATGTGTTATATGTGCTAACACAGATCTCTGTGGGCTTGTACACTGAGATGATCATGGAGGAGATCAAGGTTCAGTGCAAGTCCTGTTTCTCATCATGTTCTGTTGCTTTTTCATGTAGAAGAGGTGCAAACCGTGTTGGCAAAGTTAGGCTCTACTTCCTGTGTTGATCAACCCTGATACTAGGGGTTCCAGCGCAACTCCCGGAGCGTGTAAGGGCCGATATGCTCATCGTGACTTCGTAATAAAGCTTTGCTTTACGTTGAAAAGAAAAAAGATTGGGAAGTTGCTTCGGCTGACGTCTCAGTTTGCAGTTGTAAATTAAAAATACACATTTACGGGCTGTATGCGCATGCATGGAACAAAAAACATATGGTATTCAGATGCCGATTATCAATATGTGTGTGGTGGTGATCCATACAAACAACTCCTGCCTACTTATCTCACATCTCATCCATACTCGTTCGTTAAATACATGTACACTGTTTGTATTTCTAATTTCACAAATTAGATGTGATTATGCATGCTAATCGATCAACTCCTTGTAGCTCTAGGGCTGGCGTCCTTGAACCGCTGATGCTTGAGCGCTCGGTCCGCCGTGAGTCTCTTCTCCGAGTTGCTTCGTAGAAGATCGCTCAAGACCATGAAACCGGCCTCCCACAGTGTTTTTTTTAATTTTTTTGCGGAAAGTATTTTTTACTTTAAACACAATAAAGAATCTGAATACCAACATGGCGTTGGAAGAGAGAATTAAAGGACAACACACTAATTGTCGTCATCGTACTCCATATAATTATCATTTTTTACATCAAGTCACACAACTATCACGTACAAACTAATATCAAGATATCCATGACCGGTGTAATGTAATCGTATATAGATTCAAGAAACAAATGTAATCGTATATAGGGCTCACTCACTTTCGGTGTAGAAAGGTGTATTCTTATCGAGGATAATACATCAAGTTGTGAATAGATAGGTATGATTCCAAATATTGTATTACACATCTAAACTATACATCTACAACAAATTTACAAATATTTGATCTGTCATATATGGCAAGCATAGTGGTACCCTTTTTTTAACAACAAACATTAAATTAGTTGAACCCCAAATTAAGAGCAAGAAACCAAATTGCAATCGGCGTTACAATATGTATGTGGTGGTGAACCCCAAATTAAGAGCAAGAAACTCCTGCTTACTTATCTCACACCTCATCCATACCCATTCGTTAAATTCATGTACAATGTTTGTAGTTCTAATTTCACAAATTAGATGTGCTAAAGCGTGATAATCGGTCATCTCCTTGTAGCCCTAGGCTTTGTGTCCTTGAACCATCGATGCTTGAGCGCTTGTTCCGCCGTTAGCCTCTTCTCCGGGTTGCATCGTAGAAGACCGCTCAAGACCTCGAACCCAGCCTCCGACAGTGTTGGGGGGCCTTTGATCCTGGCCTTGGTGGGACATGGGAACTTGTTGCGCAGAAAGCTTCCTAGTTGGCATCCACTAGGTAGCTGCCGCCCATCGTAGCCCGACCACTCCTTGATATCTGCCGTGCCAAGAAGGGCCAAGATTTCGCTGAGGTGATCCATGTCCGACCTCCCATGGAAAGGGTGCCGGCCGGCGAGGAGCTCGGCCATCATGACGCCGAGAGCCCATGAGTCGACACGCTCGTCGTAATCTGTGGATCCGAGGAGGATTTCTGGCGCGCGATATCCCCGTGTCCCAATAGGGTTAGAGTAGGGCGGCCCATCGGCCAAGCTGCACGACAGCCCGAGGTCGCAGATCTTGAGGCTCCCGTGGCTGTCAACAAGCACGTTCTCCGGCTTGAGGTCCCGGTGCATGAGACTGAGACGATTCATCCTCCTCTCGCCGGCGAGAAGCTGTCTCATGAGAAGGCGAACCTCCAGCTCGGTGTGCCTCCTCCCATAGCGGACATGCTTCATGACGTGCCTGAGAGTCGGCCCCACAAACTCCATGGCGAGGAAAGCCCCGCTCTCAAGTTGGCCGGAGGCGCGCGGCTGCACGATGAATGGGTGGCCGCTGCACGCCTCGAGAGCGCTGACCTCGCTGGCGAAGTCGGAGAGGTAGCGCTCGCCGTTGCCGTCGCCGTCCCTGGCACGGAGGCACTTCACCGCCACGATCTCTCCCGTGCGGCGGTCCCTCGCCCGGTAGACGACGCCGAATGTTCCTGCGCCGAGCACCTCAAGCCGCTGGAACCGGCCGCTGCTTGTGGGGGAGTTTGAGTCCCCGTTAGTGGCTGCTGTTCTCTGATTCTTGCGCGTCGCCGGTGTGTCCATGACCGCGCCATCTAGGGCAGCCACGCCCGCGCGCTGCGGTGTCGAAGTCGACCACCCCATATTTCTCCGAGGAAGATCGCAGAGATCGCACCGTGAGGTCATGCCGAGGGTACACGACCCACCGAGCAATCAACAGCGCAAGCTTCGCTTGATCGACAGCTAAAATAGCTAGACGGCCGGAGAGAGGATTGCTTTTGCTTTATTTCTCACAGCCGTATGGGTATGGCCATGTACTGTATATATAGACGGCCAGCACGCTAACGCCGCACGACTCTTGAAGGGACACTAATCAGGTTCGGACACGGACTACACCGTTTCTACGCGTCATATTGCTCTCACTTTTTATTTTTTTTTGCGAGATGTCATATTGCTCTCATGGACAGGAAGCCGTAGGAGGCTACACATACGCGCGTGCGTGCACGTCGTGTGACTGAGTCGATCGGCCTAATCACGCAATGTCCATGTTCGTCGTCACTGGTGCACCGGCAGCACATGCTTTAGCTAAACATGGTGAGGGTCATGGTGTGGAGTCATGGAGGCCCTCTGGCTTTCTTAATTCATGTAATTATTATGCCTAGTTAATACTATATATAGCTCCATGATGGTATTTCCTAAAAAAGGGGTGAATATCATAAAAACATCACATCTATGTACAGGGTTTTAAACCGCAACCACTTTACTTAACGCTACAAAAAATGTGTCTATTTCAGCGTAATTTTTGACAATTAACACTGGTGAGCCGTTTGGAGTGAATTAAACAAGGGCTCGTAGTAAGTGCTGACATGGCATAAAACGGTCGTCACCTTCTATTTGACCGCTAAGTTGGGTGCGGGGCCACTGTTGGTGTCAAAACTGGCAGATCTCGGGTAGGGGGGGTCCAAGCTGTGAGCTTAGGATCAATGGTAATAGAGGACAATGGGGACACGATATTTACCCAGGTTCGGGCCCTCTTAAAGGAGGTAAAATCCTACGTCCTGCTTGATTGTATTCGATGAGTATAGAGGTTACAAGAGTTGATCTACCTTGAGATCGTAATGGCTAAACCTTAGCTGTCTAGCCTATGATTGTTCTGATGGCCTCCAAGGACTAAACCCTCCGGTTTATATATACACCGGAGGGACCTAGGGTTGTACAGAGTCGGTTTACAAGAGGAGGAAATAGTACATCCGGACACTAATCTTGCCGTCCACGCATATAGGAGATGGAGCGAGCTTTGTTTGTAGAATACATCAATCTCAAGAAACACAAAACTGTGGTCAGGATTACGCCATGGTCAGATGACATGGACTGTGAGGGCATCCTTGAGATAGCCTGGGTCAGGATTAGCAAAATCCCCCTTAACAAAAGATGTGATAAGAATGTGGCCTTTGTTGGGGGTCTGGTTGGTGTGACCTTAGAGATTGACATGTCAACCCTTAAACGCCCTTCTTCAGTTTGTGCTAAAATTGGGTGCCGTAGTGTAGATGATCTACCTTCTTCTGCAGAAGGTTGCATGGGGGGACGCTTTTATAAATTCCAATATGAGATAGAAGAGGTGCTGGTTAGACATTCTGTGAGAGTTGAGGATACGGTGCCTGTTGAGAAGGGGCATGAAAATGCAGCGACCTCCACCCCAAAAAGAAAGAGACAGGAGGAAGCTGCTGAAACAACCAAGAGTACTCAAGCTCCTGTCGAGCCTGGTACTTCTACCTTTAGGGGGGGAAGGCCTGTCGCCTATTGCCCCTTGAGAAAGAGAAAACGCATGAGGATGAAGATGATGTGTCAGACTCTTATGAGAGTGATGACGACAAAACTCTGTTTATTGAAAAACTAGCCAATGAAAATCCTATGCAAGAAGCTTGTAACCTGACACCAGAGAACAAAAAAAGTAGTGCCCAGGAGGGAGATCCTGATGGTGGCACAAGAATGCATATGGTGCAGGTGAATGCTAGTTCTTTAAGTAAGAAAAAATGCACATATGGAGATATTGTAACTGGTGTATCGCAGGTGTCTGAAGTGACCGGAGAGGTGGACCCAGAGCTGAAGGTATCAGACGACTACCTGGTACATCTACCATCCCCTGATTGTGATGATGAGATCATCCCCACCCCTCCTCTGATTCAAGAGGTTAACCTGAGGTTCAGTCTTCGCTGTGCTCAGGGGGGACAGGGGGATATGATGGCAAGGGCTATGGATGTGGCCAAAAAGAAAAATCTGGAAGGTAACTCCACAAACCCTAGAAAAAACTCATTTGCTGCTTTGGGGGATGCTGAATTAATGTGTAGAGCTAATAAGGTGGGGGTTATCATTCCAGATGACAATTTTACATGCATTAATATTCTACACGAATTAGCTGAGGTTAGGGAAAATTTGTTGAACAAACAAACGGAGATTGATAGGGGAAATGAAAAAGAAGAAGATATGATAGTCACGAATGGGTTAGGAAAAAAAGCTCCGCTTAGTCTGTCATGGCTGGAGCAAGAAGAATACTGTAGTGAAGATTTCTGCTCATCTAGACTTGGTAGTAGAAAGAAAAAACGCAGGTCCGCTGTCAAGCTTTCTAGGCCTATGACTAGAAGCCAAAATAAAAAGACAGTAGACACTAGCCTTATTGGTAACTCTGCCCTGGCTCCTGGCAGGGTTACCAGGTCGAAAAAGCAATCAAAACGTTCCAAATGAGAGGTCTCATTTGGAACTGCAGAGGGGTGGGCAAGAGAGGAATGGCCACATGCCTCTCTGATTTAATAAGTGATCATTCCCTTGATTTTCTAGGTCTCCAGGAAACCATGAAGAAATTTTTTTCCTCTAAATGTATGAGGAAACTTGATCCTTTTAGCACCTTTGAGTGGGTCTGGATCCCCTCATGTGGTAAGTCAGGTGGTATTATTGTGGGAGCTAGGAGAGACAGTTTGGACATTAAGTCTCAGAATAAAGGTAAATACATGATCCAGTTAGATCTTTGTGATAGGAAGAGGAAAACTGACTGGAGCCTCCTGGTAGTGTATGGCCCAGCCCATGAAGATATGAAGGAGGATTTTTTGTTAGAATTGGAGGGTTTCTGTTCTAATATGGACCAACCTTATATTGTTGGAGGAGATTTCAACATTATGAGGAATAGTGGGGATAAGAATAAAAAGCTACATGGCCATAAATCTATGGACTTGTTCAACTCTGTCATTGATTCCCTTGGCCTGAGAGAGATATTCTGCAGTGGGGGTAAATATACCTAGACTAACAATCAGACCCACCCCACTCTAGAGAAACTTGACAGGATTTTGATGTCCAGTGACTGGGAAGATTTGTTTCCTTTAGTTACTGTTAGGAAGTTGGTTAGAGAACTATCTGACCATAATCCCCTGCTTATCTCTTCTGGAGACATGGATAAAGAGCCACCCAAACCCAGGGAGTTCAGGTTTGATTTGTCTTGGCTTAAGAATGAGGATTTCCGCCTCGGTAGAGAAAATTTGGACCAAAGCTGTTAAAGCTGAGGATCCTATTGATATTCTAAATATCAAATTGAAAAGGTTCAAAACCTTTTTCAAAGGATGGGGATCACACAAGTATGGCCATGAAAGAAAAAGAAAAGTGGAACTCAGGATGGAACTTTCCATGCTTGAGGAGCTCGAGGAAGAAGGTCCGCTGTCTCCTGAAATGTATAATAGGGAAGTAGATATTAACTTCGAGTTGCATGAGATTCTGATCAACGAAGAGATTTTCTGGCTACAACAATCCCATGAGCGATGGCTGCTCAAAGGGGACTTGAATACAGATTATTTTCATAAGATTGCAAACGGGCGCAAGAGGAAAAACACCATCCACTCTCTTAAAAGTGGTGATGTGGAGATAGAGGGCACCGATAACTTAATTTCACATGCTACAGAATTCTATAAGAATCTGTTCGGCCCAGCCCCAGGCAACATTTTTCATATGGATCCTGAGTCGTGGGGGGAAGCAGAGAAATTAAATAAAGAGGATAATGAGGACTTGACTAGGGTTTTCTCGGAGGAGGAGGTAAAAGATGCTTTGTTTGCAATGGAGGCTAATAGAGCACCTGGTCCTGATAACATACCTGCAGAATTTTACCAACACTGCTGGGGTATCGTACAAAAGGATATCATGCGTATCTTCGATCACTTCCATGTCGGGACGCTTGATGTGTAGCGCCTGAACTATGGAGTGATTACCTTGCTGCCTAAAGTATCTAGCGCTGAACGCATTCAGCAGTTCCAACCCATTTGCCTTCTCAGATGCCCCTACAAACTGATAACCAAAACTATGGACCGGAGAGTGGAAAGATACGCTGGAAAGTTGATCAGTTTGTCGCAAAATGCATTTGTCAAGGGTAGGAACATTATGGACGGGATCATGACTCTTCATGAGCTCCTTAACTACACTCATATCAAGAAGAGAGTGGGGGTTGTGCTTAAACTTGACTTCGAGAAAGCATATGACAAAGTGAACCGGGAGTTCCTGTTAGACTGTCACAGAATGAGGGGTTTCAATGAAATCTGGTGTGGATGGGTGAAGCAAATCCTGTACAATGGTACAGTTAGCATAAAGTTAAACAATGTAGTGGGGCCGTATTTCCAAAGCGCAAAAGGAGTACGTCAAGGGGATCCTCACTCGCCTTTTCTTTTTAACTTGGCTGCGGATTGTCTTTCTAAGATGATCAACAAGGCCCAGCAGAATGGGCTCCTGGCTGGGCTTGCATCTGATCTTGTTCCAAACGGGGTAGCTGTCTTGCAGTACGCAGACGATACGATCATCTGCCTTGAGCATGATGTGGAAAAAGCCATGAACCTGAAAATCCTTTTGTATATTTTTGAGCTGATGTCCGGTCTTAAAGTGAACTTCCAAAAAAGTGAGGTCCTGACGATTGGGGGGATGCTGATATCGACAACAAATATGCTGAGATATTCAACTGTGAGATTGGACACTTCCCAATCAAATACCTCGGTATGCCCGTGAGCTTTTCTCGCACTAAAAGATTCGTGTGGGAGTTCATTGTTGAGAAATATTTGAAGAGCTTTGGGACTGGATTGGTAATGCTGCATCAATTGGAGGCAGACTTACATTACTCACCTCGGTGCTATCTCAACTTTCTCTTTATCACATGTCTATGTGGCTTATGAGTAAAACCTTTGTAGAAAAGTTAGACAAACATCGAGGAAATTCTTCCGCAAGGTTGTAATAAGAAGAATAGATACTATCTGGTTAAGTGGAGGAGAGTATGTAGATCCAAAGACAAAGTAGGATTGGGGTAAAAGACCTCGTAAAGCAGAATATCGTCTCATGGTGAAGTGGTGGTGGAAGCTAGAAACTCAAACTGGATTTGGCAAGATCGATGAGAGCGAGATATCTATCTAACAAGTCGGTGTCGACAGACACCTAGACAATCAGATTCCCCATGTTGGAAAGCTCTTCAAGACCGAGAGCTGTACATGGTGGGGAGGAGAATCAAACTGGGTCGTGGTGACTTAACCAGGGTGTGGAAAGATTCTATAAATGGGCTTCCGCCACTGAATTTGAAGTTCCCTCAGCTGTTTGAGATCTGTACAAATCAAGACTGTGTGGTGGAAAAAGTTGGTAGGGTAAATGTTTCGACCTTCTTTCGTCGACGCCTATGCCCTAACCTGAGTAGTCAATGGGATGACATGCGCAGTCATGTTATGGGGTTAAAAACCACAGCTGAGAAGGATGTGGTATATTGGGGTTTGAGTAAGAATGCCTGTTACTCTACTAAGTCAATGTACAAGTGGCTGGAAAAGCCTCTTCATGGGTGCAATTACAGGTGGATCTGGGAGGCGAAATTACCTCTCAAGATCCAGATATTCCTATGGCAAATGGCGCAAGATGTAGTCCTTACGAGGGCTGTGATGCGGAGAAAAAAGTGGTCCGGAAATCCGGTGTGCTCCTTCTGTAATAATGTGGAAACAATATCTCATCTGTTCTTTTCTTGCCCTGTGGCAAGAGTGGCCTGGAGGGCTATTGGAGTAGTCCTGGGGACTGAACTCTGCCCAAACAATGCCTGGCAATTTTACCTATGGTGCAATATGTTCCTGCCTGATGGTGCCAGATTTTATACTGTCGGGTTGGCTGCTGTAACCTGGGCTATTTGGTTGGCTCGGAACAAAGCTACTTTTGAGAAAAAATTGATCAAATCTCCTTTTGAGATTGTGTTTTCGGCGTGTTCTTTTCTTCTGTACTGGGCAGGTCTGCAGCCGGAGGAAGAAGCGATGAGGCTGAGGCAGGGGACCGAGATGATCAGGTCGAGCACGACCAAGCTGATGAAGATGTGCGAGAAGGCCAGGCAGACGACAGAAGATGCAGGAGAGGTGCTCCCCTGGTGACTGTGGTCAAGGCTAAAGCGTTGCTTCTGGCGACTCCTTGATGGATGGACGTACCGTGCCTCGGTCAAGCCTTCACTAGGTTGTGCCGTCAAGGTGTGATTGTGTGTGGAGAACTTTGTTTTGTGGGTCTCACCCCAGTGTTCCTATACCTGATTATCTGGCTTGTAATAGGATAGACTTGAACTTAGTAGGTGCTGCCAGGTTTTCGCCCCATGGTGCTCGTTTTGATGGCGGGCGAGCACAATGGGTTTCCTGGTAGTGCGTTGAACTCGCTTCCTTCTTTCCCTCTTCCTGGTTGTATTCGGATACTGCTGTATTTCCGTTGCTTGCTAATGGAAAGGGGTACGCCCGGTTCAAAAATATAGGAGTCCTACCCGGACACGGGGACCAGTCTCCAGCTTTATCTTCACGGCCCATCAGTCCGACCTATACCGAATAGGCCGGACATCTGAGGACCCCCGAATCCAGGACTCCCTCAGTAGCCCCCGAACTTGCCTTCAATGACGATGTAGTATCCGCTATGTCTTCGTCTTTGCAAGGCAGGTTCTTCATCATACTCCCGATTGACGACAATCCGGTTTTGACCTCCATGTCCTGCCTTTATGATTCCTTCCCGTCGCCTTGATTTCCACATGCTGGGTGAATGCGAACGGTCCATACTTTTTTGCAAATAAACCCCTCACAACACACGGGTGGCATCTATATAAGGAGATCAGATCCTCAAGCACCGTCCAACAACGCACAAAGAGCATCAGAACAAACCACAAAAAACTCTGAACCATGGCAAGCGCTCCTGGCTCCTCCTCGCGCCCTCATGGCCCTCAAGAGGGTGATTGGCGAAGCTGTTCAGTATCCCACCTCCAGCTGAGTGGACTTCAGACGCAGGGATATCTCCCTCCCGCAGATCTAGTCTCCGTGCGGGCGGGATTAGCCTCGATTGGCAATGACGCGCTAGCGGAGAATTTCCCCAACCCCAACAAGGAGGAGAGAGTGTGCTTCGTTTCGTTTCTTCTGAGGGGCTTAGGATTCCCGATCCACCCCTTCCTCAGGGGTCTACTGGAGTTCTACGGGATCCAGTTGCACAACCTCATCCCAGGTTCTATTTTGCACATCTGGGGCTTTGTCGCTCTTTGTGAACTATGTTTAGGCCGTGAGGCTCATTTTGAACTATGGAGAAAGTTCTTTTGCCTCGTCCCTCGTCATCGAGTGGGTTCCATATTTGAAGTGTGGGCGGCGCCGAAGTATGTCACATAGCCGGATCAGGCTATCTTATCGGAACTCCCAAGAAGGGGTCCAAAGAATGGACTTCAAAATGTTTTTATATTGAGGATGTTCCCCTTCCGGACCCAGTTCGACGTGGACTTCCCGAATTCTCCAGCGCTCCTTTGAAGAAATGGCTCAACTAGCGTCCCCCGAGCCCCAAGCAAGAAGACAACGCTGAAGTAATGAGGCTGGTCAGCAAGGTCAGGTTACTGGGTCATTCCGAACTCTTAATAGTTGAAGTCATGGCCATTGCAATAAAGCAATGTATCCAACCCCTTCAGTCTAGAGTAACCCCTTTATGGTGTTACAACGGGGAGGACGTCCCATCTTGTTATAAGCGCGAAAGCCCGAACAACTTCTGAAGTGGATCTCACCCCAGCCGCTCGGATACAAATCCGAAGTATCCGTTACAAATTCCGAAGTGGAGAGCATGATGAATCACCTACGACTGAGAGAGACTATGTGCGCTCTAGTTTTTACTGAGCAGGAATTTGCTGCCCTCAACACCATGGATGGATATATCCGAGCCGCCCGGGACAGACTTCCTGGAGTTGCCCACCTGTTTTCAAAAGACATGCAGGTAATGGGTTGTGTAAATTTAATAGATATATACCAGTAGCCCCCGAGACTTGAAGCGGTTTAGACCAACCGATTTAAGGATCGCTATCACCGCAGGTTCTTAAAGAGAAGAACAGTGTGCTGTCCCAGGAGCTTGAAACAAGCCGGACAAAGATACATGCCGCCACCTCAGAGCTAGAGGAAAGGAAGAAAGTCACGATGACCAGTGACCAAAAGAGCAAACTGGATGAGGAAAATGATAGGCAAGCCGAAGAGATAAAGAACTTAAAGGCTTAGTTATCGGACGCACAAAAAGAGAATAAAAAGCTGAAAGGTGGCATATTCGGTACGACTTTTGAACCATCCGAGGGACTCATATCATCCCGCAATTCGCAGTGTTATAATGTTTGTTCTTGCAGGTCTGTTAACCGGGCGTCCTAAATAGGAGGTATCCGGATTCCAAGGTGACGTGCTAAAAGAGCTGTCCCCAGTGCATGAGCGGGCTCGGAAAGCCATGAAGAGTATGGTCAAAGCCTTATGGCCATCCGATTCCCCTCCAGAAAGTATGGAGGGGTTGGCGAACCTGCTCAAAGGTGCCCGACGCTGTTTTGAGCTATGGAAGGACTCAGCATGCCGGGAAGGTGCACGGGAGGCATGGGCGATGGTGAAAACACGCTACACCGGACTCGATCCAAATCATATGACCCGATTTGGACCTCGGGGACCGGACGGTAAAGAGATTCCCGTGAACTTGGTGTATGACCAAGTGATGGTAGCTGTGAGATATTCGCAAGAAGACTGTAGTTTAGATAGTCTTATAGATGGCATAGATAAAGAATAGACGTTCGATTTGATGTATCAATGTACTTTACCATCGAACTTATCCAACCAAACTTGGTAAAATTTGTCATCACATGCCTTCGGCTTCAACCTCCGAACCAAGAGGTTGGAGTGTTTCCGGATACCATATTAGAAGAAACATGCATTATGTCCGGAAACCAGGCAATCCGGTCATAGTGCTCAAACAGACAAAAGTGGTTTGGGGAGTTATGTTATATTACTATTTGAGGTAAGAAACATCTTCCAAAGAGAATAGTTCCATTAAGGGTTCCTTTCCTTGGGTTGGCATGCTTAATTATGCATACATAGGCTTTGATCCAAAAGATAGAATTACGGGCAGCCTATCCCATATTTGTTAGAAGAATTACACAAACGTAAATAATCTGTCATTGCTTGCCGACCAATTATTCCCTTAAGAACGCTAGCTTTCGGCTTCACCCGTCTGAGGAACAGATCTGGATTACCCGGTTGTAACAATCGCAGAGGTACTCCCTTTACACCCTAGCCGAACAATTGGGTGAAGGAAATATTCCCTAGAGGCAATAATAAAGTTGTTATTTATATTTCCTTATATCGTGATAAATGTTTATTATTCATGCTAGAATTTTATTAACTGGAAACTTAGTACATGTGTGAATACATAGACAAACTGAGTGTCACTAGTATGCCTCTACTTGACTAGCTCGTTAATCAAAGATGGTTAAGTTTCCTAACCATGGACATGAGTTGTCATTTGATTAACAGGATCACATCATTAGAGAATGATGTGATTGACTTGACCCATCTGTTAGCTTAGCACGATGATCATTTAGTTTGCTGCTATTGCTTTCTTCGTAACTTATACATGTTCCTATGACTATGAGATTGTGCAACTCCCGAATACCGGAGGAACACTTAGTGTGCTATCAAAGGTCACAACGTAACTGGGTGATTATAAAGATGCTCTACAGGTGTCTCCGATGGTGTTTGTTGATTTGGCATAGATCTAGATTAGGATTTGTCACTTCGATTGTCGGAGAGGTATCTCTGGGCCCTCTCGGTAATGCACATCACTATAAGCCTTGCAAGCAATATGACTAATGAGTTACTTACGGGATGATGCATTACGGAACGAGTAAAGAGACTTGCCAGTAACGAGATTGAACTAGGTATTGAGATACCGACGATCGAATCACGGGCAAGTAACATACCGATGACAAAGGGAACAACGTATGTTGTTATGCGGTTTGACCGATAAAGATCTTCGTAGAATATGTAGGAACCGATATGAGCATCCAGGTTCTGCTATTGGTTATTGACCGGAGATGAGTCTCGATCATGTCTACATAGTTCTCGAACCCGTAGGGTCCGCATGCTTAACGTTCGATGATGATCGGTATTATGAGTTTATGTGTTTTGATGTACCGAAGGTTGTTCAGAGTCCCGGATGTGATCACAGACATGACGAGGAGTCTCGAAATGGTCGAGACATAAAGATCGATATATTGGAAGGCTATGTTTGGACATCGGAATGGTTCCGGGTGAGTTCGGGCATTTACTAAAGTACCGGGGGGTTACCAAAACTCCCCGGGGAGTCATTGGGCCTTAATGGGCCTTAGTGGGAGAGAGGAGGAGGCTGCCAAGGTGGGGGCACTCCCCCCCAAGCCCAATCCGAATAGGGAGGGGGGCCGACCCCCCTTTCCTTCTCTCCCTCTCCCTCTTCCTTCTTCTCCTACTCCAACTAGGGAAAGGGGTAATCCTACTCCCACCGGGAGTAGTACTCCCCCTTGGGCGCGCCTACGGGGGAGGGGGGGCACCCCATAGACACACAAGTTGATTGTTTAGCTGTTTGCGGTGCCCCCTCCATAGATTTCCACCTCGGTTATATCGTTGTAGTGCTTAGGCGAAGCCCTGCGCCGGTAGCTTCATCATCACCATCACCACGCCGTCGTGCTGACGAAACTCTCCCTCTACCTCAGCTGGATCTAGAGTTCGTGGGACGTCACCGAGCTGAACGTGTGCAGATCACGGAGGTGCCGTACCTTCGGTGCTAGGATCGGCCGGATTGTGAAGACGTAAAACTACATCAACCACGTTGTCATAACGCTTCCGCTTTCGGTCTACGAGGGTACATGGACAACACTCTCCCCTCTCGTTGCTATGCATCACCTAGATGGATCTTGCGTGTGCGTAGGATTTTTTTTTTGAAATTACTGCGTTCCCCAACAGTGATATCAGAGCCAGGTTTATGCGTAGATGTTATATGCACGAGTAGAACACAAAGAGTTGTGGGCGATAATAGTTATACTGCTTACCAGCATGTCATACTTTGATATGGCGGTATTGTTGGATGAAGCGGCTCAGACCGATATTACGCGTATGCTTACGCGAGACTGGTTCTACCGACGTGCTTCGCACACAGGTGGCTAGTGGGTGTCTGTTTCTCCAACTTTAATTGAATCGAGTGTGACTACGCCCGTATGCACAGGAATATGGGTGAAAATATTCGCTAGCAGTACCTATTAGTTAAAAAGGCCGAGTGCATCAGGGTGGCCCAAGAGCTGTGCATCAGGGTCAGCCCGTTCCAGCCACTCCGACGCCTCCAGACTGGCCCAACGCAGCAGTACACGCACGCACGACAGTTCGCTTGCGCATCCACCATCTCCTCACGTAGTCACGTACGCAAACCTAATCGATCCACCTTTTTTTTCACTAAAAAAAACTAATCAATCCATCGATCGATTTGTGCATTACGCGTACGAACCCAACCTACCATACTCCATACGCTCCCTGCGCGTCGTCGTCCCACACAGCCGCCGGAGACGGCAGCGGCAGCGCACCGGCCGCCGGCCGCCACGCAGCCTGGGTCCTCACACGGTGACGAAGCGACGCACACGAGCAACGTTGCACGCCGTCCGGTGCTCGGTAATTTCGCATCCTTTCCAAATTCCAATCTTGAATGTTCGTCTCTGTGTCCGTCCATAGATGATAAATTACAAAAGGCCACAATTGTGGTAGGGCCTTTGTCTTGCTTTTCCTAGTTTTGTTGAACTTCAACAATCATAGTGAATATAATAAATCACTATGTTTTGGTAAAAGCGTGGAGTGTTTTCTAGGGTTATAACTTCTAATTAGGTTATATTTTATTTTCCTATACAATTCTCCATGTCTCATTTATAATTTATATTTGTCAAATACAGACACTATGGACAAGTTTCTTCTCAAAAGAAATGCACCATCACAGCCAGAAGACATAAATTGGGAAGAGGAGATTCAGTATGATCAGGGCAATCGCCTCAATGATGAAAGTTTGAGTGATGATATTATTTGTTATGTGGAGAAGGAAGAAATGAAAAGGGCCACCAATGCTCAAGTGGTTGAGTATTTCATGGCCCGGAGGAATAGGAATAAGTGGTTGAGTATTTCATGGCCTGGAGGAATAGAAACATACTAAGGTATTTTTCAATTTTTAGCAATCTAAGTACTTTCATTTGGGCTACATTTCAAGTAGTTATGTCCCTTATTTTATCATTATAGTAAGCAATTTGATGGCTACATTTTTTTTTACAAATCGCTTCTATTATATCCAATAATGTGTGTTAAACCTATAAAACACACATTTATTCAATACATCCACGCTTGAAATTTTTTATGCCTTGTTAAAGTGGTGCATCGGGTAAGATTTGCTCCAGCTCCGCCCCTGGTCCTTGTTGAAGGTTAAAACAACAAACTTGACGAAAAATCATTGTAGTTTTGATGCGTAGATAAGAATGGTTCTTGCTAAGCCCGTAACAGCCACGTAAAACTTGCAACAACAAAGTAGAGGACGTCTAACTTGTTTTTGCAGGGCATGTTGTGATGTGATATGGTCAAGACGTGATTATATAAATTGTTGTATGAGATGATCATGTTTTGTAACACAGTTATCGACAACTGGAAGGAGCCATATGGTTGTCGCTTTATTGTATGAAATGCAATCGCCATGTAATTGCTTTACTTTATCACTAAGCGGTAGCGATAGTTGTAGAAGCAATAGTTGGCGAGACGACAAGGATGCTTCGATGGAGATCAAGGTGTCAAGCCGGTGACGATGGTGATCATAACGGTGCTTTGGAGATGGATATCAAAGGCACAAGATGATGATGGCCATATCATATCACTTATATTGATTGCATGTGATATTTATCCTTTATGCATCTTATTTTGCTTAGTTCGGCGGTAGCATTATAAGATGACCTCTCACTATATTTCAAGGTATAAGTGTTCTCCCTGAGTATGCACCGTTATGACGGTACTGTCGTGGCCGAGACACCACGTGATGATCGGTGTGATAAGCTCTCACGCTGACATACAACGGGTGCAAGCCAGTTTTGCACATGCAGAATACTCGGGTTAAACTTGATGAGCCTAGCATATGCAGATATGGCCTCGGAACACTGAGACCGAAAGGTCGAGCGTAAATCATATAGTAGATATGATCAACATAGTGATGTTGACCATTGAAAACTACTCCATCTCACGTGATGATCGGACATGGTTTAGTTGATATGGATCACGTGATCACTTAGATGATTAGAGAGATGTCTATCTAAGTGGAGTTCTTAAGTAATATGATTAATTGAACTTTAATTTATCATGAACTTAGTACCTGATAGTATTTTTGCATATCTATGTTGTTGTAGATAAATGGCCCATGTTGTTGTTCCGTTGAATTTTAACGCGTTCCTTGAGAAAGCTAAGTTGAAAGATGATGGTAGTAATTACACGGACTGGGTCCGTAACTTGAGGATTATCCTCATTGCTGCACAGAAGAATTACATCCTGGAAGCACCGCTAGGTGCCAAACCCGCTGCAGGAGCAACGCCAGATGTTATGAACGTCTGGCAGAGCAAGCTGATGACTACTTGATAGTTCAGTCTGCCATGCTGTAAGTGCATCTAGTGCCACCCCTAGTTGGTTTTGGAGTATTGACGACAAACCTGGTTGAGGGACTAATGTGTTTGTGAGAACTGCAGGATAACACATGTAGTAGTCCCTCATTGATTCGGCTTACCTACCGGAGATGACCCCTAAAAATGTATGAAGACATTGAAGACAATGGTGGTATGTGAAGATATTCACATTGAAGACTATGACATGAGAAGACATCACGTGAAGACTATGGAGCGCGAAGACTTAGTTGTTTTGTTGTTTCCTTTTCTTCTTTGTTGAGTCATAGGAACCACAGTACTGTTAAGTGGGGTCCCAGTGAACAAAATCAGAGTGACTGAAGTGATGCTCAATCAAATCCTATGTCTTCGAGCGAAGAAAATGAGAGCAAATCTTATCCAGAGTTGGATGAGTCAGCTTTACTTGTAGCTCAAGTCAAGTTGCCGCGTGTGTTTGAAATCTGACCATTGGAACACTTGTAAGTTCCTTAGTGACCCAGGGTCATTTCGGACAAATCAAGTCGTGTTGCCTAGTGGCTATAAATAGCCCACCCCCTACACCATAAATTGGTGGTTGCTCAGAGTTAGTGCACGGCTTTTGTCGTTTGAGAGCAACCCACCTCCGAAGCTTTTGAGAGAGAGAAATCCTTGTGAGAACAAAGCCCAAACACCCAGAGCCAAAGAGTGTTAGGCATCATCAAGTCTTTCTCGTCGCTGCGGACTCAAGACTTGTTACACTTGAGGACTGTGAATCCTCCAGCCGTTTAGGCGTCGCGTTCTAAGCATCCAAGAGTCATTATGGATCGCCGGTGAACGATGTCTGTGAAGGTTTGGAAGTCTACCTTGAAGACTTACCAGAGTGATTGGGTGAGGACTGGGTGTCCTTAGCTCAAGGGGAATAAGGTGAAGACACGGTCTTCTGAGTTGAATCTCAGCCTCCCTAACCAGACGTACAGTTGTCACAACAACTGGAACTGGTCCAACAAATCATTGTCCTCACCAAGTGTCTAGTTCTATCCTCTCCCTCTCTTTACTTACAGTTTGTCTTCGTGAAGTCATTGCCTGTTTGCACTACCTGTCTGTCTTCACTGTGTGACTACTATTATTGTTTGGCTTCATCCTATCTTCCATCCTGATCTTCACTACCTAGCTGCCATTAGTCTTCGTGCTTTCACTTCATTGAATACTTGACTATGCTCTGCCTAGTGTAGTCTACCTTCCGCAGCATATCAATACGTTCATTTCTATTGTGTGTCTTCGAAACTCTCACGTTTTGAAGACTTTGATAAAAATCACTTATTCACCCCCCCTCTAGTCGATAACTAGCACTTTCAATTGGTATCAGAGCAAGGTACTCCCTTGTTCTGTGTGATTCGGTTTAACCACCTGGAGTTTTAGCTATGTCGACTGCAGGTATAATCAAAGTCTCCGCTGCGTGCCCCGTCTTCGATGGAACTGAATATCCCTACTGAAAGATTAAGATGCACATGCATCTTGAAGCCATTGATGTCGACCTCTGGTATGTCGTTAAGAATGGTGTTCCCAAGACTGGTGAAGGTGTCACCCCTGCTAATGTCAAGAAGTTCATTCAACTGGATTCTACTACCAAGAACATCATCTGTGGTCATCTGACCAAAGGACAGTATGGCCGTGTGAGTGCTGTGGAAACGTCGAAGCTAGTCTGGGACTGGCTCTCCAAGGTCAATGAAGGCGTCTCAACCCAGAGAGATCAAAGGACCAGTGTTCTTCGCAACCTCTTCAACCGGTTTAAGAGAAATGACAATGAGAATGTCCATCTCACGTTTGATCGTCTCACTGACATCACAAATGAGCTTCGTGCTCTCGGCGCCACTGAGATCACCAAGCATGAAATCGTCAAGACACTGCTGAGATCACTTGACAGCTCATTTGACACCCTTGCCCTGATGATACAAGAACACCCTGACTTCAAGACACTCGATCCGTCTGACATACTTGAGAGGCTCAACACACATGAGTTCCAGCTATCTGAGAAAAGAGATATCTATGGTCCCAACTATGGCCGAACTTGCGCTTTGAAGGCAAATGTTGTTTCCTCATCTGAAGAAGAATCTGACTGCAGTTCTGGTGATCCTGAAGACATTGGAAAGGAGCTTGCTATGCTTGTGAAGAAGTTCCAGAAGTTCACTAAGAAGAAGGGATTCAGAAAGTCTTCATGATCCAGCTCAAGAAATGATGAAGCTTCCACTCATGATTACAAGAAGAGAACATGTAACAAGTGCAAGAAACCTGGACACTACATCTCTGAATGTCCACAGTGGGACAATGAGAACAACAAGAAGAAGAAGTGCAAGGAATATGGTTCATATGACAAGAAGAAGAAGAAATCCTCAAAGTCTTCTTCCAAGTCTTCGTCCAAGTCTTCATCACACAAGAAGAGCTCATCTGGCAAGGCTCGTGCTTTTGTTGGCAAGGAAATGGATTCAGAGGAGGAGTCTGCTTCTGAGGAGGCGGAGGTGGAGTCCGAGGAGGAGTCCGACCCTGGTGTTGCAAGTCTGGCTTTAGCTACAGCCTACGTTGCCAAGTCCATCTTCAACACTGAAGACAAAGGCCCCGTTACCAACGCTGATGCTAATGACAAGGACGACTCTGCTCCCACCTTTTGCTTCATGGCACGTGGTGCCAAGGTAAAATCACGCGATGCTTACTTTCAAACATCAAGTGAAGATGAATCTGATTGTGAATCCAAACCCAGCTACAAAACACTTGCTAAAATTGCAACTGAACAACAGAAAGCTATGGAACATACTAAAAAATCGTTAGACAAAACCGATGACCTGTTGGACGCGGAAATGACCCGATCTCAGTCCTTAATTGAAGACATAAAAAATCATCATGTTAAATACCAAGAACTTGAAAGTCGTCATGAAACGCTCTCAACCACTCATGAAAAAGCTTTCCTATGATTATCTTCAAAGGAAGCAAGAGCTTGAGAAATTGAGAGTGGCTCATGAAGATCTTCAAAAAGAGAATGAGTCACTTCAGGCCAATGATCAGTCCCCGCCAGAAGGATTTGAACCACCATGTCTAAAATGTCTTGAGCGTGATAACACCGCTTCATTGTTGAATGTTCTATCGCTGCCATCTTGTTGCAATATCTTCAACTGTTGATGTGCTAACTAACCCCTCTGCTGAGGATACCACTACTATTGCTGATGAAAATGCTAGGTTGAAGACACTACTTGAAACAGGGATGTACAAAAGTCTCAAAGGGCATCAGACACTATGCGATGTCCTCAAAAAGCAGATTCTGAACCGAAACCCTAGGAAAGAGGGTGTTGGGTTCGAGAGGAAAATGAATGTTGATGGTTCCTACTGGAAGCCTAAGAAGTACCCCAAAACCATATGGATTGCTGCAAAGGGACCTTCAGTGGATCCAACCACCTTATCTGGCTTCACTTGTGCTAACCCTATTATCATTGATAAATCCTTTGATGCAAACTATAAACTGTTTAAGAATCAGAATGGTAAAGTGTTTGCCAGGTATATTGGTACTAACTACAGGAATGGGCCACCTATGAAGAAGATCTGGGTTCCCAAAAGTTGTCTTGAGAATCTTCCTGTGAATGTCATCACGACACCGCCTGGGAAGAAGACAAATCCCAGACCAAAGGCTTCATACAGATACATGACTCACTTGAGTCACCCTAACGCCAATGTTTTGCAGGGAAATCATGCTCAAACTTATGAATATGAGTGGGTTTCATCAAACCTCTATGTTCATAAAACTAAGAACTTTTTTGCTTATTCATATGAGTATCATTCATCTCCTGCAAGGCTATTTGCTAGGGCTCCAAAGCCGGAAGTTCTCAGATGCTGCACTTAGACTCATTGCTTCTAAGCCACCCCTGAAGATGTGGGTGGTTAAGAAGAATTAACTTTCTTTTGCAGGGAAAGGTCTCCAGCTAGAAATCAAAGACGTCTGATGCTATTGCTGGGGACCTAAAACATCTTGTAGGGCGCAAGTTCAAATGCACAAATGGTCTTACTATGTATTTTGTTCCTGAATCGCTTGCCAAACGTCCTATCTGTCCTAATCTTGATCTGAGCTTTGATAATCCTCTTGTGCGCCAAATGTTTATGCTTCACAATACTCTTGGTGAAGCCTATCCCCCTAAGTGTACTGTAGGGTATGATACCTCATGCTTCAGAATGGATTATGGATAGCGGAAGCACTAATCATATGACTGGTGATCGAAGTCTTCTAATGGACTCAACATTACGTCCATCTGACAAGAGTCACATCACATTTGCTGACACTGGTAAAAGCAAGGTATTGGGTCTAGGTAGAGTTGCAATCTCAAAGGATCAACACATGGATAAAGTGATGCTTGTTGAATCCCTGGTTTTCAACTTAATGTCTGTCTCAATGCTTTGTGACTTGAACATGATTGTGATATTTGGAAAATATCGTTGCCTTGTACTATGGAATCTGACAAGTCTCTAGTCTTTGAAGGGTATTGGAAATATGATCTGTACATGGTAGATTTCTCAGCATGACCACAGCTTGCCGTATGTCTACTAGCAAAAGCTTCAGAGTGCTGGCTCTGGCATCGGAGGCCAGGGCATGCTGGCATGAGGAACTTACACACTCTCGCAAAGAAGAAGCACGCCATAGGCATCGAGGGAGTCAAGTTCAAGAAAGATCATCTGTGCGGTGCCTGCGAAGCTGGAAAGATAACAAGGGCCAAACATCCCTCGAAGACAATCATGACGACATCTCAACCCTTCAAGCTGCTACACATGGACTTATTTGGTCCTACTCACTACTCTACTCTCACTACTACTGCTTGTCTCTATGGCTTCGTCATTGTCGATGATTATTCAAGATATACTTGGGTGCACATAATCCTCTACAAGACTGAAGTGCAGGATGTATTCAGACGCTTCGCCAACCGTGCCATGAACAACCATGGCATCAAGATCAAGCATATCAGAAGTGACAACGGCACAGAGTTCAAGAACACCGGCCTCGACCTTTAAATGGATACGTTGGGCATCACTCATGAGTTCTCAGCTCCGTACACACCTCAACAGAATGGCATCATGGAGCGCAAGAATAGAACACTCATTGAGATGGCACGGACGATGCTCGATGAATACAAGACTCCAAGAAAGTTCTGGCCTGAAGCTATTGATACTGCATGCCATGTCATCAACCGTGTTTATCTTCACAAGCTTCTAAAGAAGACATCCTATGAACTCCTCACTCGTAAGAAGCCAAATGTCGCCATTTTGAGTATTTGGTGCTAGGTGCTGGATCAAGGATCCACATCACACTTCAAAATTTGCACCGCAAGCACATGAAGGTTTTATGCTTGGTTACGGAAAGGATTCACACTCCTACAGAGCTTCAACCTCTTTCACTATAAAGTGGTTGAAACTGTGGATGTGCGGTTCGATGAGACTAATGGCTCGCAAAGAGAGCACCTGCCAAATGTGCTAGATGAAGTTCCACCTAGTGAATCCATCAAGCTAATGGGAACTGGAGAAATCATACCGTCTGAAGCACAGCCTGAAGAGGAACTTATAATTTCTCCACCTAATCAACTTGAAGACAATGCTCAGCCCGAAGACAATCCTCCTAACGATGACAATGATCAACAAGAGCAAAATCTTGGTCCAGTTCATCCTCGTGTTGCAAATGAAGTACAGTTGAGAAGATAATTGATAGCATCAATGCGCCTGGTCCACTCACTCGGTCAAGAGCAACAGAGCTAGCAAATTTCTGTGGGCACTTTGCATTCATCTCAATATCTGAACCCAAGAAAGTTGCTGAAGCCTTCATGGAACCTGAATGTATTCAAGCCATGCAAGAAGAGCTTCAACAGTTCAAACTGAACAATGTCAGGGAACTTGTCAAGCGTCCTGACCCTCGAAAGCACAACATAATAGGCACAAAATGGATTTATCGAAACAAGCAAGATGATCATGGTCAAGTTGTCAGAAACAAGGCTCGTCTCGTTGCTCAAGGATACACTCAAGTTGAAGGGATTGACTTCGACGAAACATTTGCTCCTGTGGCTAGGCTTGAAGCTATTCGCATATTGCTAGCCTATGAAAATCATCACAACATTCTTCTATATCAAATGGATGTGAAGAGTGCATTTCTCAATGGCAAGATTGAAGAAGAAGTGTATGTTGCACAACCTCCTAGCTTTGAAGATCCAAAACATCCTGATATGGTGTACAAGCTTAACAAGGCATTGTATGGCCTCAAACAAGCCCCTCGCGCTTGGTATGACACACTCATAGACTTCCTGAAGAGCAAAGGCTTCAAACCTGGTTCCCTGGATCCCACACTCTTCACGAAGACATATGATAGTGAACTATTTGTGTGCCAAATATATGTGGATGACATTATCTTCGGCTGCACCAACCGGAAATACAGTGATGAGTCTGGACACATGATGCAAGAGCACTATCAGATGTCCATGATGGGTGAGCTGAAGTTCTTCCTTGGTCTTCAAATTCATCAGCAAAGCAATGACATCTTCATATCTCAAGAGAAATACCTCAAAGACTGCCTGAAGAAGTTTGGAATGCAAGACTGCAAAGGTTACACGACGCCAATGCCAACCAAGAGTCATCTGGTCCCACGCCAATGGCAAAGAGTTTGATCAAAAGGTATACCGCTCCATGATTGGTTCTTTACTTTATTTATGTGCATCTAGGCCAGATATCATGCTTAATGTTTGCATGTGTGCTCGATTCCAAGCGGCACCAAAGGAATCACATCACTTAGCTGTGAAGCGAATTCTTCGATATTTGGCTTACACCCCAACACTAGGATTATGGTATCCAAAGGGCTCAGAGTTTGATCTAGTTGGATTCTCGGATGCTGATTATGCTGGTGACAAGGTGGAGCACAAGTCAACATCAGGCACATGTCACTTTCTGGGACAATCACTTGTTTGTTGGTCTTCAAAGAAGCAGAACTGCGTATCACTCTCCACTGCTGAATCTGAATACATTGCTGCTGGATCTTGCTGCGCTCAGCTTCTATGGATGAAGCAAACTCTCAAGGACTATGGCATCCATCTGAAACAAGTACCACTCTACTGCGACAACGAAAGCGCCATCAAGATTGCCAATAATCCAGTTCAGGACTCGAAGACAAAGCACATTGAAATTCGTCATCACTTTCTCAGAGATCATGTTATGAAGGAAGATATTGATATCATACACGTCAACACTGAAGAGCAATTGGCAGATATCTTCACAAAGCCCTTGGATGATAAAAGGTTTTGCAAGTTGCGGTGTGAGCTAAATATCTTGGAATCCTCGAATGTCCTGTGATCAGGCACACATCCTAACACTTATGCATGTTGATGACTTAGATGTGCAACACACGAAGTAATGTATATCTTCAATCAATGAAGACTTACACTCTGAGTGTGAATACATTAATGCGGAATTTGACTTCACAGCGCCACGATAATTGTGCGCCGTGTCTGGGTCTAATACTTCCTATACGGTGGGTAACGCCACCACCAAACTTTTGTTTGGAATATTTTTCTCTTGGCGTTACATTTGCTAAGTCTTCGCATTTGATTCATCCTCAACATTGGTTTGTCTTCATGTTTATATTCATAATGTTGATTTGGTCTTGTTCTGATATATACACATGTTAGTGTTCTGTCCTCTACATCATTCACTTATAGCTATGTCTTCTCGTTTGAATCTTTTGGACTAAGTGAATGTGATCGGACCCTAACCTCTCTATGCTTCCTACCTCAAATTCTATCTATCCAAATCATATGCATTCTATTGAAACGATTGAATGTCTTCTCTGCATCCTTGTCAGCAGAAATACAGAGACAAACATTAAATCTGTTTTAAATGCTCAACCCTTATTGCCTGAAACCCGGAGAAGCCGAAACGACCACCCGACAGTCCAGGCGTGCGTGGGAACATGGAACAACTTCCAATGTGTTGCATGTTCGCCACGTGTCCCTCAGATGTGAACCGCCAGGGGCACCTGCGTAATTGCGCTGTGATGTCCCTCTCCCTATAAATGCACATCACATCGCGGTCAAAACACTTCTTCCACCTCTCCACCTCGACAAACCCTAGAGCCACCGCTAGCTCTTGACGACGCCGGCGACGAAGCGCTTAGCTGCCGCGACCTCACCGACGCCGTCTTCACGCCGGCCGCAGACATCGTCTTCTCCTCCACCGCCGTAGGTGTCCTCCGTCGCCAAGTTAGGGCACGGAAGATCGAACTGCTCGGCCTCATCCTCTACTCCATCTAGCAGTTCATCGTGTGGTAAATTAAAACTATCTTTTTACTTTTTTTTTATCCGATAGATTCATCCTTCCTACCAAAAGTGGTTTCTATCTTCACTAATTTGGATCTATCCTGTTTTGCATCTCATATGATGCCTAGTATATCCACTTATGCTTCACACGTAGTTAAATTCCTCACTTGTACCTATTCTTGGATTCATACAAATCTGGAACCAACTCTCAACATTAAGTGAATGTCTTCGCGCTATGAGGTCAAAGTCTTCTAAACTGATTTTTCTTCAAAATCTTCTGAGAATGCATATGACCTCTTCCCCTTCCCTCGCATCTCTAATGCTGTCACATGTACTTGTCCGTGGGAGAATCCCTTGGTTCTCATAGTCTGCATTCATTTGCAGAATTCTTACAGCATCATATCAACTCTCCCGAAGCCAGTTCCTGTCTGACCAGCAGATGGAAGACTTTGACAGCTTTGAAGCCATTCAGTCTGAACTACATGTCCACAGAAAAATCATCAAGGAAGGGAGGCAGACAACGCCGCGGGGGCACATCAATGGATCTGTCCGAAGATATCTATGAGCTATACAAAACTAATCCTGAGGAGAGCTATGGCCAACGTAAAACTCGAATCCAATGGATTCGAAGATATTGGGAAGAACAATGGTTCAAGTATAGGTTCGTGACCCAGGAATATGCTGAAAAGAATGCCATCAAGCGACCCTTGGGAGACATCTTGTACAAAAATCTTCCACCCAGGTCCAGAGCTGAAGCCATTGATTAGGGTTTCTACCCTTGCATGGTCCATGGACCGCAGCCTGCTGATGCCGACCCATCCTCTCTGCTATGGTGTCGTGACGCCAATCTGTTCAAGTGCAACTTTCAGTTTGCCAAGAACTCAGCCAAAGAGAACAAGAAGTCGCGGGGATTAGACTTCAACCCAGGCTCCTCTGCTCCTCGTGCCGATGGCACACGCGAAGCTGAACCCAATCTTGTTGGGCCCTTCTACAACCTAGAGGGTCTCATCACTCACATCATGGTTCAAGGGGCAGCTGTGGATCACTCTGAGATGACGCTTGATTCGACGGGTTACCGCACCACCGAAGCCTAAGAAGCTGAAGAAACCCAAGGCTTCAAAGCTCTCAGCTGCACTAAGAGCTTCGCAAGCGAAGCCTCTGGCCACTGCTCCTCCTGCACCAAGCGTGCACTCTGAAGATCTCTCTCGCATCTCCAAGTCTAAGAAGAAGAAGAAGCCCGTACAGCCTACTGGTCAAGCACTGACCCCTCCTGCCATTCTGAGGAATGAGAACAACGCCATTGATCTGTCTAGTGACGACGATCTTGGCGATGATGCTCTTGAGCTTCTAATAAAGAGCAAGCAAGAGGCAGAAATCTTCAATGATCTTCCCCTCTTCGATATGGACATTCTGAACAAATTCATTGACGAGTGGTTTGACAGCCCAAACCTTAGTTTTGATGATCTCCAACTCCCCATTGGCCTCAGCGTCTCCTTCCATGGAGCCATTGCTCCTGAGCTGGCTCTAGCTCAGAAAATTGTTGAACTGAAGCACAAGATTGACTATGAAAAGGCTCAGTCCAAGAAGCATATGGCCAAGCTCAGTGTGACAGACGTCCAAAACTTCAAGACCATGATGCACGAGCTCAAGGAGGCATTTCACAAGAAACGTGATGAAGCCAAAGGTTCTCGAGAGCGCATGAAGCTCTTGGTTGCCAAATGTGTTCTAGCCTACAATGAAGCTGAGAAGCGCAAGGCACTTGGGCGTCCTGGCATTGACCCCAAGATGGCTGCCAAGAAGAAGCCAGCTGTGGACCAAGCTGAAGCATCCAGGAAGGAAGAACCTCGCATTATCTTCCCGGCCAGTATGACAGGCGTGAAGCCTAAGGTCCCCACAGTGGCTTCGGAGCTCAAGAAAATGAGGGCAGCTGAAGCTGAAGCCAGAAAGCGCAAGACCAAGAACACCACTGACGAGGCTCCACCTGCCAAGAAGCGAAAAACCAAGAAGAAGGATCGGGCTGCTCCCATAGAGCCCCTTGTTGTCGAGCCAATTTATGTTGCTCGTCCTGCATCTGCACATCAAGAGTGTCGTATGATAGTTCATGAGCCTGCTTCCACAGAGGCTCCTGAAGCTGAAGACATTCCAGCTGTTGACCCCACCGCAGCTGAAGACATTGGTCAACATGACAATGTAGAAGATGATGAAGTCCTTCCTCAGATCGAGCAAAATGTGGTATCATCGCCTGTTCTCACGAATAGCAAACTCATCAGCATTGGTCGTCCCTTGACGCCAATTGCTCAGGATGATTCATGGGCTGATAACCCTCAAGACTCCCCTCGAGAAGAAGAAACACCAACTACTCCCCCAACTCAAGTCACCACTCCGGTGCTTGAAGATGAAGACTGAGGGAGTCCTGGATTAGGGGCTGTCCGGATAGCCGAACTATCACCGTTGGCCGGACTCCTAGACTATGAAGATACAAGATTGAAGACTTCTTCCCGTGTCCGGATGGGACTTTCCTTGGCGTGGAAGGCAAACTTGGCGATACGGATATGTAGATCTCCTACCATTGTAACCGACTCGGTGTAACCCTAACCCTATCCGGTGTCTATATAAACCGGAGGGTTTTAGTCCGTAGGACGAACAACAATCATACCATAGGCTAGCTTCTAGGGTTTAGCCTCTCTGATCTCGTGGTAGATCCACTCTTGTACTACCCATATCATCGATATTAATCAAGCAGGAGTAGGGTTTTACCTCCATCGAGAGGGCCCGAACCTGGGTAAAAACATCGTGTCCCTTGTCTCCTGTTACCATCCGCCTAGACGCACAGTTCGGGACCCCCTACCCGAGATCCGCCGGTTTTGACACCGACATTGGTGCTTTCATTGAGAGTTCCTCTGTGCCGTCACTGTCAGGAAGGATGCCTCATCCCGTCTTTAAAGACGGCATCGTTGCTAAAGGAGCTTTGACCACCGGCCAAACTCTCCGGCTAGGCGGTTTTCTTATGACCGCTGTTCGCCATGCTACCGACGATGACTTCTTGGGTCATCGAAAGCAATCTTCACGTTAACTCGAACTCGCCGAGCAGTTAGATCCGATGGAGCTCTCTTCCTTAAACGAGCTCTTGGATCGCATCGCCGACTAGGAGTCGCCACAGATCACGATCAGATTGGACCTAAACCGATCCGAGAGATCAACTCTCCCGTGCTACCCACCATGTTGCTGTGGTAGAGGAACAATACGGCGACTCTTCTCCTACCTTAAGGACTAGCTATGTCCGATTCCCGACCCTCCATGCCGGATTTCCGTGGAGGAGGACACCACTCAAGCCACGAACTCAAAGTCGCAGCGGGCTAGATTCATTGGACAACCTTCAAGAACCCAAGCTTCCAAGTTCGAAACTTCTTGGCCCTGAATCTTAGATCGGACGGGTTCAGAATTTAATTCCACCGCCCACCCAAACATAAGCGATCTATCCCAAATCCGCAAGAGCCCGTGAAACGAAGACATCATTATTGGCCGATTCCTCCCGGTTATGGATAGGATAAAGGATTGTCGCGAGGGGATGCAATCTCATTCTTTCGCAATAATTGCACGGACAAGGAATCCTAAACGCCATAAGTCATCGTGGAAATTACACGCCGCTGACTTGGCGCCCATAGTACGAAAAATCTTTGCGATGGAGAGCGCTGAAAACCGAAATCAAATTTTGGGATAATCCGCCCGAATCGACCCTAGTCCGAAATAAAAGGGTGCATCATCACCAGCACCTGGGTTACATACCAAAAGCAAAACCCCCAAAGGGCATGGAACCGATCGAGGGATGGCTCAATGGCCCCGCAAAATTCATAGCACGAGGGCGCCACTCCAACTCATAGCCTTAGAGCATGTTGGATACTACGGCAGTGGCCAAAAGTGGCGAAGAGCTCTTAGCTCGAGCACCAGCCCAGCAATACCAAGACGGTATTAACAGTCTTGAGACTTTCGTGATCAAATGATATGCGAAACGAACACTCCGCAGCCTTGCCAAGTCTACCAGATAGCAACAATAAATCCATGGAGGACACGGCTATTACCTTTAACGCCAAGGATTTAACCTAAATTCGAACAGCCCGAGCACCAGCCGCATTGGTCCTCGGTCCAATAGTGGATTTGCTTTCGCCTTACCAAGGTACTCATGGACGGCGGCAGCGGATTAAACCTCATCTATGAGGAAACCTTGAAAAATGGAAATAGATGGAGCCGCATTGAGCAAAGCAGCACAACCTTTAGAGGAATAATCCCGGTCGGGAAGCATCTTTGTCTGGGAAAGATCTGCTTGGATGTGGTGTTCGCACACCGACAATTATAGGTCCGAGGAGGTCACATTCCAAGTGGCCCTGCTCAGCAGCGGATACCACGCCTATTAGGGTGAGAGGCATTCACAATTTTTCAAGCTATACCCCATTACGGGTACATGAAGCTCAAAATGCCTGGACCCAACAGAATTATCACTCGCTAGTGACATGGACATAGCGCCCGCGCCTAAAATAAAACAGCCACACTTGCCCTTGAGGCACTATCCAAGCCCTAGCGGCAGAGGAACTCCTGCGCAAGGCGCTCCACGGTGAACAGGGACGATGTGATACTCGATAAGAGATCCAAGTCCACCTCTTTTAAACCGCGCATTTAAATAGTCAAATTCCAAGTCCATCCAATGGACCCTACAAAACGGCCTCCATCGGGCACAATTAAACCACGATGTGGACGCCAGACCACGAGAATTCCTACGCGAAAATTGGGACATTTTTTCCTGGCACCCTTCAGACATGCCAGGAATCCCACTCCGGCTGGCAGACCACAGCCTAAATATCCTAAAAGGATTCAAGCCAGTCAAACAAGCTCTTCGGCGTTTCTCCGAACCCAAGAGACAGGCCATGGGAGAGGATCTAGCTAAACTATTGGAGGCCGGATTCATCAGAGATATTAAACATCCGGACTGGCTAGCAAACCTGGTAATGGTACCAAAGAAGGACAAATCCTGGTGCCTATGTGTCGATTTTAAGGACCTTAACAAGGCTTTCCCAAAGGATCCCTTCCCCCTCCCCCGCATCGATCAAATTTTCGACGCCACCGCATGACACGATTCATTGTGTTTCCTCGACGCATACTCCGGCTACCACCAAATTAAGATGGCAGAGCTGACCAAGCCGCAACGGCATTCATCACTCCATACGGCCCATTCTGCTTCAACACAATGCCCTTTGGGCTCAAAAAAACGCCGCGCAACATATCGGTGCATGATTCGTACATGTCCGCAAACCAGATCGGCAAAACGGTGGAGGCATACGAGACGATGTTGTCATCAAATCCAAGCATGTCGAAACCCTAGTCGACGACTTGAGGCTCACATTCGATAATCTCCAACATATGACATCAAGCTCAACCCGAAAATGCGTTTTGGCGCATCACCGGAAAGCTCTTGGGCTTCATTGTATCCGATAGAGGAATTGAAGCAAACCCAGCCAAGATCCGAGCTCTGTCACAATTGGATATCCCCAAAGACCTCAAACAAATACAAAGATTGATCGATGCGTGGCGGCTCTAAGCCGCTTTATCTCCGCTTAGGAGAAAAGGCATTACCCTTTATCGCCTCCTCCGCGACCAACACTTCGAGTGGACGGATGCTGCCACGGCCGGACTCAAGAAATCAAAGCCATATTGGCAACAATCCGGTCTGGCCGCGCCCAACATGGGCGAACCAATGCTATTATACATCGCAGCAACCCATCAAGTTGTAAGCGTGGTGCTCGTTGTCGAACAAGAAACGGACGGACACAAGTTCCTCTCCAAAACCAGTTTACTACGTGTCCACCGTCCTAACTCCATGCAAGTCACGGTACCAGATTATCAAAAGATAGCATACGCGGTGTTCATGGCATCCGGAAGCTGCGACACTACTTCCAAGAGTGTTCAATAACAGTAGCCTCAAGTACCTCTTAATGACATTATAAACAACGCGACATAACGGGCCGGATTGCTAAATGGGCCATTGAGCTCCTCCCGCTCGACTTAACCTACAAGCCACGGCGAGCTATTAAGTCGCAAGTTTTGGCTAACTTCATCGCCAATGGATCAAGTCAACTCCCTAAAGAGTACGGCGATATTCCAACTGGATCATGCACTTCGACGGCTCCAAAATGTTGGCGGCTCGGGGCTGGCGTGCTCGACGTCCCCAACCGGAGATACAGTCCAATACGTACTTCAAATAATGTACCCAGACTCCAACAACGCAGCCGAATACGAGGCCCTTCTACATGGTCTACGGATGGCGTTTCCATGGGCATTCAACGCCTAGAGGTGCGCGATTCAACCTCGCGATATCCCAAATAAATGGGGACTTTGATGCCAAGGATCCGAAAATGGCAGCTTATCGCAATGCCGCCCTAAAATGTCAGCTCGGTTTGGGGGCTCGAATTTCACCATGTAGCCCGGGATAACAACCAGCAGCAGACTGTTAGCGCGCATTGGCGCAAAGCGATGCCGCCCCCCCAACATCTTCCTAGAGAGGCTTTTCAAGCCATCCGTACTATGGGAGGGAGAGTCCGGAAATAACAACCCGGACCCAACCACACTGCCCCACACCGAACATTCCAACATAGTTGGTGGTCCCGCCAACGAAATAATACCGTCAGCCCACGAAATAATGGCAGTCATCGCCCCGTGGACAGAACCATTCCTAGCCTACCTAACTAGGCAGGAACTTCCCAAGGACCAAAACGAGGCCCGCTGCATAGTGCAGCGGTCTAAAGCCTACAAGGTCCATGAGGGAGAGCTTTATAAGAAAAGCACAACCGGAGTCCTTCAAAGGTGTATCTCCGAAGAGGAAGGGCGGAATCTCCTGGCTGAAATTCATGCCGGACTCGGTGGGCACCATGTCGCAGCCCGGCCCTTGTAGGCAAGGCCTTCCAGACATGACTTTATTGGCCGACGGCCCGGCAGATGCTCAGACTTAGTCCAACGATGTGTCGGTTGCCAGCTCTTTGCTAATCAACGCCACATGCCACCCACCGCCTCAAAACTATACCCATCACCTGGCCTTCGCATGTCCTGGGGCTTGACATGGTTGGACCCTTAAAGGAGGAAACCACAAGCAAAATACCTATTGGTCATGGTGGATAAATTCACCAAATGGATAGAGGCCAAGTTCAGAAGACGGCCGAATCCGGACCGGTGATAGACTTCATATCAGGGGTAGTACACCGTTACGGCGTCCCCCATAGCATCATCACTGATAACGGCACGAACTTCACGGCCGACGAGGTCAAACTCTGGTGCAAAAACATGGGCATCAAGCTCGACTACGCTTCAGTCTATCACCCCCAAACTAACGGTCAAGTCGAGCGAGCAAACGGTCTAATCATGAGCGGCATTAAACCCAGGCTAGTGCGGTTCCTCAAGGAATCTAACACGCACTGGGTAGAGGAGCTCGACTCCGTACTCTGGGGGCTGCGGACCACGCCGAATCGCACTACCGGATTCACACCATTTTTTATGGTATACCGTGCAGAGGCAGTTTTGCCCTGCGACATAATTCATGACTCACCTCGCGTGCGCATCTACGAAGAAAGAGAAGCCGAGCTCGATCGGCAGGACAACTTGGACGCCTTGGAGGAGGAGCGTGACGTGGCAAAAGCTCGTTCTGCATTCTATCAACAGCATGCTCGAAGATATCAAAGCAGGGAAGTACGGGCCAAAGCTTACAATGTTGGCGAACTAGTTCTACGCCTGCCGGACAAGAAAAAGGACAAACTCAAGCCCAAATGGGAGGGTCCTTCATCATCGACCAAGTCCTGACCGGCGGAGCGCACCGTCTGCTAAACGATCGGATAACCGACTCGAGCCGAACCCATGGAACGCAGCCCGTCCTCAAGATTCTACGCTTAGCGCCGGATTCTCGAGTTCGTCTCCTTCCTCCGCCTATATTTTATACTTTAAGCTGTCTTTTATTTCTATCCTTCTCCTCCTTTTTCCGAAGCCGTTAAAGGCTCGCTTATGCATTGTTCACAAGACACTTGACGCGCTATCCGCGCTCATTATACCTGGGGGCTTCTTTAACAGAAGCTTATTTATACGGGCTTTATGCCCAACACATGTGTCACACTTCCGCATGTACCGTTTATTCACCATTATTGTAACACCCCGGATACAACTTTCCATATTCATAACTCCGACTCTTGCCATTTCCGGCTATGTGATTTTTATTTCCTCCGTGGTTGGGTTTTTGTTTTTTTGTTGTTTTGCTTTTTGTTTTGTTCGTTGCATTCATCATTGCATCTTTTGCATTTTGTTCATGCCATGCATTTCATCTCATCGCATCATGTGCATTGCATTTGCATATTTTCTTAAAACTCGTAGCCGTCAGTAGTTACCTTTTCTCTCTTTGCCTCCGTTGTCATTTTGTCGGGCCCTTGTCCTCGCTGACCTCCTCGGACCGCTTTGCCTTCGCTGGTCGTTTCAGTCCAACCGAAGTTTCATTGCCCTCTTATTTGTCTACCTTCGCAACCTCTCTCGCACAACCACCGACCCCTCTTGTGTGCGTCCAAAACTCCCCGAACCCGACCGGGCAGTTGTTACCGCTAAGGTCTGGATCATCCCCAAACATCTACAAAACATCTCCGTTTTCTTATTTAAACTCCCTATCTATTTATTTCTCATCCGTCCGATTAAAATCGGAGGGACCAAATACCCGTATCTAAAAATCCTCTTGCTATATATAAGACCATCACCTACCAAATCATCCCAACCCTAATTTCTAGGAGGTTTGTCCCCATCTCCGCCGCCACCATCTTCCTCGGGATCCATCCCGAGCCAACCCCCTCTCCACCTGCTCGATCCAATCCATCGCTCCACTCCTTTTCTCTCCTCCCTTGGCGCCCGGAGCTCCAGATCGAGATGGGCTCGATCCCAAGCAGCCAACCACCTCCGGCCTCGAGCAGTTGGCCACCGGAGTTCGAGCAAGGAGCCGTCGCCCCGCCAAGTCCCTCTCGTGCCCGAGCGACCTCGCTCCCTCCGCCGTCGTGCACCACCAGCAGCGCCGTCCGGCCCCGACCAGCCCCCACGCCATGGCCCCGCCGCCAAGCCGCTCCGACCCGCAGGTCCTCCTCACCGCGTCTCCACGCTCGTTCGAGCAGGAGCTCCTCGAGACGGAGCTCATCCAGCAGCCCTTGCCTCCCTCGATCCACCTCGTCCCGTGCTCGAGATCCTCTCCTCCAACGCGCTCGGCCTCCACCATCTTCTCGCGCTCGCCTCGACGCCGCCGGGCGACCACCGTCAGCCAGGACCTGCGCCCCGCCTCCTTTCCTCCTCCTTCTCTCCTTCCCCTCTCACCTGCTCCCTCTGCTCAGGCAACAGGAGCCCCAAGGAGTTTGCGCCTGCCATCCTCACCTCCAGCGCCCGGACGACGCTGCCCACGAGCTCCCAGACGCTGCCCTCGCCAAGAAGACACCCGGCGCCCAGCGCCCATGCCTTCCTCCCCACGCCGGATCTGCTGCCGCCTGTCTTCACCTTGCCGGAGTTGCCGCTGCCTCCGCTTAATCCTCGTCGCCGACCTCCCTGCTTCACAGGCTGGGTCGACGACCAGCGCCAAGACCTGCTTCGCTCGCCCGCGTTGACCGCCTCCTCTCCGGCTGCGCCAGCCCAACTCCCTCCAGCCCAAGGCGCCTCTTCCAGTGCTCGGCCCGCCCTGCCTCCTCCACTGAACGGGCCGAGGCCCATGGTGAGGCCACCCCCAGCGCCTGCGTTTTTCCCTTCTGTTGGACCTCTGCCTAGATTTGGCCCATATAGTGTTTTTTCCCTGCCAATGATTTTAACCATTTTCCAAAGGCATTACAGATTTGCGTAAAACCCCTAAGCATCATGCAATTAATAACTAATAAACCGTGCATCTTAATAAAATAATTTATATATGTAAAATGCTCAGAAAATTGTGTAGATTAATAATATGTCATTCCCATCCATGTTTAAAATATTTAAATTGATGTTTGCATTAATTTGCTAATATGCCATGCTAAAATGATTTATTTCATAACTAAATAACCGTAACTCGGAATTAAATGTTCTCTATATGTAAATGGGGTGGAAAAATGCCTAGTTTAACATGGTGCAGTTTATTTTCCTGTTTAACAACTCTAAAATATGTTTTAGGGCAGAACAGTACCAAATTCGAAATATGGACATGAGGATTTTCCGGAATTGTTGTTTGTTATTTCCGGCCTCATTTAAACTTGCCTAGATAGGTAGTTTTCTTTTGCTTCACCCCTTGCCATGTTTAACAACATTTAATATTGTTGAGTACCTAAACGAGATTAAACTAAATATTTGATGTGGTGTTTTGTCAATATGCAACTCGTTGCATATTGAGCTCCACTTAATTTGTAGTATTGTTTGTTGCAAATTGCCATGCCATGCCTCATTAAACCGGACATGCATCATACTTGAGTGTGCATCGTGCCATGTTTAAGCTTGTGCATTTACCATGTTGTTTGTTTCTTTCCGGTGTTGCTTCTCGGTTCCGGTAATGTTGTGATTGTGAGGATTCGTTCGACTACTTCCGTTCATCTTCATCATGGACTCGTTCTTCTTCCTTATGGATTTCGTGCAAGATGACCGCTACTCGGATCTCACTACTATCATTGCTATGCTAGTTGCTTCGTTCTATCGCTTTGCTGCGCTACCTATTACCTGCTCATCAAGCCATCCCAAATTGCCATGTCAGCCTCTAACCTTTTGCACCCTTCCTAGCAAACCGTTGTTTGGCTATGTTACCGCTTTGCTCAGCCCCTCTTATAGCGTTGTTAGTTGCGGTGAAGATGAAGTTTGTTCCTTGTTGGAACATGGTGATGATTGTTCCTTGTTGGAACATGTTTACTTTTTGGGATATCACAATATATCTTATTTAATTAATGCATCTATATACTTGGTAAAGGGTGGAAGGCTCGGCCTTATGCCCGGTGTTTTGTTCCACTCTTGCCGCTCTAGTTTCCGTCATATCGGTGTTATGTTCCCGGATTTTGCGTCCCTAACGCGGTCGGGTGATTTATGGGACCCCTTGACAGTTCGCTTTGAATAAGACTTTTCCAGAAGGCCCAACCTTGGTTTTACCATTTGCCTCACCACCACCTACACCCTTTCCTTGGGTCGGCCAACCCGAGGGTCATCTTTATTTAGCCCCCGGACCAGTGCTTCTCTAAGTGCTGGCCCGAACCGAGTAGATCGGGGCCCCTCGTGGCAACTCGAGGTTTGGTTTTACTCGAGGATGTCTCATCCGTGTTGCCTCGAGAACGAGATATGTGCAGCTCCTATCGGGATTGTCGGCGATCGGGCGGCTTTGCTGGTCTTGTTTTATTGTCGAAATGTCTTGTAGCCGGATTCCGAGACTGATCGGGTCTTCCCGGGAGAAGGAATATCCTTCGTTGATCGCGAGAGCTTATCATGGGCTGTTGGGACACCCCGCAGGGTTTGAACTTTCGAAAGCCGTGCCGCGGTTATGTGGCAGATGGGAATTTGTTAATGTACGGTTGTAGAAAACCGAAGTTGATCTTAATTAAAATACACCAACCGTGTGTGTAACCGTGAGTGTCTCTTTTCGGGTTTGATCGAGAGGAGAACACGGTTTCGGGTTATGTTTGACGAAGTAGGAGTTCAGGATCACTTCTTGATCATTGCTAGTTGGCGACCGTGCCTTTGTTTCTCTTCTCGCCTCATTTGCGTATGTTAGCCACCGATATGCTTAGCCGCTGCTGCAACCTCACCACTTTATCCCTTCCTTTCCTACCTAAGCTTTGCTAGTCTTGATACCCATGGTAATGGGATTCTTTGAGTCCTCGTGGCTGACAGATTACTACACCACCAGTTGCAGGTACAGGTTACGCGATGATCATGACGCGAGAGCGATGCTTGCTTGCGTTGAGTTCTTCTTCTGCTTCTTCGATCAGGGGATAGGTTCCAGGTCGGCAGCCTGGGCTAGCAGCGTGGATATTGTTTGAGTTTCTGTTTATGTTTCATCCGTAGTCGGATGTTGTTATTGTATATGATGTGATGTTGTATTCGTGTGGCATTGTATGCCCTTTTGTATGTATCCCTATGTATTATGTAATGTTGATGTAATGATATCCACCTTGCAAAAGCGTCCTCAAGATGCGCTTCTATCCTTGGTGGGACCATCGAGTTCCTTTAGGATAGGGCCGCATCTTGGGCGTGACAAGTTGGTAATCAGAGCCTCGACCGACCTTAGGAGCCCCCTTGTTTGTTGGTCGTTGTTGAGTCTAGAAGAAAATTATTTTGAGTCTTAGGATTATATATATCGGAGAGTAGGATTCTTTTTACTCCTCAGTCCCTTCGTCGCTCTGGTGAGGCCTCCTGACGTAGATGTTTTGTCTTTCCTCTCCTCAAATTTCACGAAATTTTTTTTAGGATCACGCGGGTATCTTGGAATCGTTCCGATGGTTTTGTGACGAGAACATATTTCTTGGTGCCTCCTGACATTTAGGGGTTGTGGCAGTGTCCCGGGGAGTTGAGCTCCGAGGTGTTGTCGTCACAATTTTATCGTTGCAGTTCTGGAATACCTGAGTTTTGCCGACATCGAAAATCTCTTTTGTACAGTTGTTGGTGAGATAACCCCGATAACCCAGTACTGAGGTGAGTGCGGGAGTATTGCCATGACTCGTATAACGGATGCTTTCCGAAGGTCGAGGTACACGATTTCCGGAGTTTTCTTGGTTATGTGTTGACGGATGGATACAGCTGGATCTAGGTATTGTTAGTTTGGGTGATATATTTTGTGTCCCCTGTATCCCCAACACCAGATTGCATAACCAGAAAGTTTTGGGAATTTATAGGTGGGAATTCAAGTAGCTCCTAGAATATCTTTCCGACAGATGCATGATATGAGATTGGGTAAATCTCTATCTATGTATTTGTTCCGGCTTATTCTGCAAGCCAAATCCTTTGTTTTGTTTTATTTGTGGTATTCGAGTTGCTTCGAAGTCAAATGTTGAATCCATACTTTTTCTAAACGGTGTTCTCATATTGCTATGTGAATACTAATCCTTCTTGATCATCGAGGTCGTCATGTTAATTCTTTTCCAACCGGCGTGCTTCTCTTCAAGTGGATCCGATCATTTCAACATCCGCAAGATCAATTCTAAGTTTTTCTCAACGGTGTTTGTTTCATCCATCCCAAGTTATCTTTGTTTTCCCGCCCTCCCACCCTTTTTCTTCAAGGACTCAGATTTCTTAATCATGTATCCTTTTATTTGTGGAAGTCTCTTCATTCTTTTCTTTCAATGTTCTTATCCGGTGATTTTCCATGAAGATGCTCAACAGTTTCAAGTTCATCATTCATCATTCTCGTATTCTTTTCCGTGGATTTAAATCAAGCTTTCAGTGTTGATCATATTCTTTTCCTCGCTTCAAATGTTTCTCCACGCCGGTGCACCTCTTAATTGTTCACCTCCCTCTATTCTTGTCCGGAGTGCTCAAGATATCTCAGAAGAATCATGTTTCCATTCTCAATCCATTCAAGTTATTTCGAGGATGTTTTCCCATTCAAGCCATTTAATTCAACTGGTGCAACCTCTCTTTAAAATTGTTCAACGGTGTTTTCTTTTGAGTGGGCCCTAACCCACAGGTCTTTTCCCAGGATCTTACCTGACTCTTCTAATTTTCCTGGAACTATTCTCAAATTCATTTCAAAGCTTGACGTAAGAATGGGTTATCATCAGTCATATGTCTTTCTCCAAAATCTTTCAAATTCTTTTCATCGTTGGTTCAACCTTTCCAATTTTCATCCCGGAGTATCTCAACAATTCATGGTGGTTTCTCATCATTAGTCTCAACATTTGAAGACCGAAGAAGAGTTTCTCTTAATCTTGCTCCATTCTCTTCAAGATTCATGGTTCTAGCTTGATGCCATTCTCTCATAATTGTTTTCGATTGTGGGAATTCTTTTCACCCATCCGGAGCATTTCATGAGTTGTTTCCATTTCTTTCCTCCGGAGGCCATCATGTCATAATTCCTCATTCTCAGCTTTCAGCTCTCGTTCTCTAAATCTTACCGGTGGATCGTTCAAATATCCTCTAATCAGTTCATGATTTCTTCGTTCTCATGTATCTAAATCCCTTCAAGTATCTTCATTCGTTTTCAAATTCTTCCCGGTGAATTGTGCCTTTGCCATGTTCATTTTTAATTCTTACGGTGGTTCGTTCAAGAGTTCTCTTTTCTTGATTATCATATCAATTCATTCGTTCTTTCCAAATTCAACCGGTGGTTCCATCAATACCTTCTCAAGTTTGCGCTATATCTCTATCTGTAATCATTTTTCTATGAGAATAAGTAGTATGCCTAATCCATTGCTTGTCATCAATTTAAGTGGTGAAGGATGAGCATAATGTAATTCTTATTCTTGTTTCATCGAGTAAATTCGATTCCTTATTCCGGAGGTTCATCAAAATTCTTGATTTCAGTTGTTCATCTTTTCTTCTCCGGAGTTCCAAGTTTTCCGCATTATCTTGTCGCGAAGCTCCATCTAAATTTATTGCAAGGCTTCACCTTGTGTTGTCAACCTCTCTTTCTTTCTATCATCCTTCTATTACCGGAGTTCTTCATGGTAGATCTACATGATGGTTCATCAAGGATTCTTTTCATTCTTCAATTGTTCTTCAATTTTCTATCGAAGTTATGATCCGCCAAGCCATACTTCCAAATAAACATGGTGTTCAACACATGTTTTGTTTTGAGGAGTTCAAGTATTCTTCATCTTGCATTCCGAAGTGCAATTCTTTCTACCTTATCTTTTGAGATGGTGTTATGTCATCCTTGGCAATTTCTCCTCGTGCTTCATGATTCACATATTGTCAAGAATGAGGTATTTTAAATCCATCATTTTCTCTTCGTTCAAGAGATCTTTTCAATCCATCAATCCCTTTGTTGGAGTCATCTTGGGTCATATTTCACCTAAAGCCTTCCCTAAGGAATGTTGCTATTTGTGGTGCGTATCTATGATCCAATTTCTCCTTCTCATCTCGGTGAAGAAGTTTCTCTTATCTTCACTGATCTCAACCAATCAATTGTTTCTGTTAATGGCGGGTTGTCACCTCATAGTCTTGAGATGTTTCCATAAGACCACTACAAGCTTATTCTTTTCGGCGTTTGTTTTCCAACAACTCCGTCAAATTCTTCTTTGCAAGGATGCTTTTCAAGTTCATTTGTGGCAGAAGTTGGCATTTTCTTCTCCATTCTTTTATTCCAATGATCTATCTTCTATTCTTTCTTTCGGAGGCATTGTGATGTTGCTCTCTTCTACCAATTATCTTGTTTTGTCAAGATCATGTTATTTTCCTTGCTTATCCGTTTAGCCGGAGTGTTGTGTTCTCATTCGAGTTCTTTCATCTTATCAAGTTTTGCCTCTCTTTTCAACCTGGGTGCTGTCTGAAATCCCTCTTACCCATTGCAGTGTGTTGTTGTTTTCATCAAGTATCCTCTCATTTGTCAAGTTCATGTTCAATTTCTTCCATTTACAGTCGGAGTGCTGCCCAAATTATATCATTCTTCCTCTCTCATCTTGTTTTAACCGGAGTGGTTTCGAATTCTATCTTGTCCATTAAACTCTTGATTCATGTCTTGGCAACCTTCAAGTTCTCGTAATACTCCTTGTTCCTCTTTTCGACCGGATTGTTTGCAATCTCGTTCATCTCTGTTGTACTCTTTCTTTTAAATTGCTCAACCTCTCAAGGTTCGTGGTTTCATTCGTTCGTCAAAGAAGCAACTTAGTTATACCGCTTTTCTTCCTCTTCCTTTTCCCTCCGGTGCCATCCTAGATCTCGGGACGAGATCCTCTCGTAGTGGTGGAGTGTTGTAACACCCCGGATACAACTTTCCATATTCATAACTCCGACTCTTGCCATTTCCGGCTATGTGATTTTTATTTCCTCCGTGGTTGGGTTTTTGTTTTTTTGTTGTTTTGCTTTTTGTTTTGTTCGTTGCATTCATCATTGCATCTTTTGCATTTTGTTCATGCCATGCATTTCATCTCATCGCATCATGTGCATTGCATTTGCATATTTTCTTAAAACTCGTAGCCGTTCGTAGTTACATTTTCTCTCTTTGCCTCCGTTGTCATTTTGTCAGGCCCCTTGTCCTCGTTGACCTCCTCGGACCGCTTTGCCTTCGTTGGTCGTTTCAGTCCAACCGAGTTTCGTTGCCCTCTTATTTGTCTACCTTCGCAACCTCTCTCGCACAACCACCGACCCTCTTGCGCAAGCGTCCAAAACTCCCCGAACCCGACCGGGCAGTTGTTACCGCTAAGGTCTGGATCATCCCCAAACATCTGAGTAACATCTCCGTTTTCTTATTTAAACTCCCTATCTATTTATTTTCGTCCGTCCGATTAAAATCGGAGGGACCAAATACCCGTATCTAAAATCCTCTTGCTATATATAAGACCATCACCTACCAAATCATCCCAACCCTAATTTCTAGGAGGTTTGTCCCCATCTCCGCCGCCACCATCTTCCTCGGGATCCATCCCGAGCCAACCCCCTCTCCACCTGCTCGATCCAATCCATCGCTCCACTCCTTTTCTCTCCTCCCTTGGCGCCCGGAGCTCCAGATCGAGATGGGCTCGATCCCAAGCAGCCAACCACCTCCGGCCTCGAGCAGTTGGCCACCGGAGTTCGAGCAAGGAGCTGTCGCCCCGCCAAGTCCCTCTCGTGCCCGAGCGACCTCGCTCCCTCCGCCGTCGTGCACCACCAGCAGCGCCGTCCGGCCCCGATCAGCCCCCACGCCATGGCCCCGCCGCCAAGCCGCTCCGACCCGCAGGTCCTCCTCACCGCGTCTCCACGCTCGTGCCCGAGCAGGAGCTCCTCGAGACGGAGCTCATCCAGCAGGCCCTTGCCTCCCTCGATCCACCTCGTCCCCGTGCCTGAGATCCTCTCCTCCAACGCGCTCGGCCTCCACCATCTTCCTCGCCTCTGCCTCGACGTCGCCGGCGACCACCGTCAGCAGGACCCTGCGCCCCTGCCTCTCCTTTCCTCCTCCTTCTCTCCTTCCCCTCTCACCTGCTCCCTCTGTTCGTGCAACAGGGAGCCCCAAGGAGTTTGCGCCGGCCATCCTCACCTCCCGCGCCCGGACGACGTCGTCCACGAGCTCCCAGACGCCGGCCCTCGCCAGCAGCACCCCGGAGCCGCGCGCCCATGCCTTCCTCCCCACGCCCGGATCTGCTGCCGCCCCGTCTTCACCTTGCCGGAGTTGCCGCTGCCTCCGCCAATCCCTCGTCGCCGACCTCCCCTGCTTCTGCGTGCTGGGTCGACGACCAGCGCCAAGACCCGCTCGCTCGCCCGCGTTGACCGCCTCCTCTCCGGCTGCTCGGGCCCAACTCCCTCCAGCCCAGTGCGCCCCTTCAGGCTCGGCTCGCCCGGCCTCCTCCACCCGAACCGGGCCGAGGCCCATGGTGAGGCCACCCCCCAGCGCCTCGTTTTTTCCCCTTCTGTTGGACCTCTGCCTAGATTTGGCCCATATAGTGTTTTTTCCCTGCCAGCGATTTTAACCATTTTCCAGTGCATTACAGATTTGCAGAAAACCCCCTAAGCATCATGCAATTAATAACTAATAAACCGTGCATCTTAATAAAATAATTTATATATGTAAAATGCTCAGAAAATTGTGTAGATTAATAATATGTCATTCCCATCCATGTTTAAAATATTTAAATTGATGTTTGCATTAATTTGCTAATATGCCATGCTAAAATGATTTATTTCATAACTAAATAACCGTAACTCGGAATTAAATGTTCTCTATATGTAAATGGGGTGGAAAAATGCCTAGTTTAACATGGTGCAGTTTATTTTCCTGTTTAACAACTCTAAAATATGTTTTAGGGCAGAACAGTACAAATTCGAAATATGGACATGAGGATTTTCTGGAATTGATGTTTGTTATTTCCGGCCTCATTTAAACTTGCCTAGATAGGTAGTTTTCTTTTGCTTCACCCCTTGCCATGTTTAACAACATTTAATATTGTTGAGTACCTAAACGAGATTAAACTAAATATTTGATGTGGTGTTTTGTCAATATGCAACTCGTTGCATATTGAGCTCCATTTAATTTGTAGTATTGTTTGTTGCAAATTGCCATGCCATGCCTCATTAAACAGGACATGCATCATACTTGATTGTGCATCGTGCCATGTTTAAGCTTGTGCATTTACCATGTTGTTTGTTTCTTTCCGGTGTTGCTTCTCGGTTCCGGTAATGTTGCGATTGTGAGGATTCGTTCGACTACTTCCGTTCATCTTCATCATGGACTCGTTCTTCTTCCTTGCGGGATTTCAGGCAAGATGACCGCTACCCTGGATCTCACTACTATCATTGCTATGCTAGTTTCTTCGTTCTATCGCTTTGCTGCGCTACCTATTACCTGTTCATCAAGCCATCCCAAATTGCCATGTCAGCCTCTAACCTTTTGCACCCTTCCTAGCAAACCGTTGTTTGTCTATGTTACCGCTTTGCTCAGCCCCTCTTATAGCATTGTTAGTTGCAAGTGAAGATGAAGTTTGTTCCTTGTTGGAACATGGTGATGATTGTTCCTTGTTGGAACATGTTTACTTGTTGGGATATCACAATATATCTTATTTAATTAATGCATCTATATACTTGGTAAAGGGTGGAAGGCTCGGCCTTATGCCTGGTGTTTTGTTCCACTCTTGCCGCCCTAGTTTCCGTCATATCGGTGTTATGTTTCCGGATTTTGCGTCCCTAACGCGGTCGGGTGATTTATGGGACCCCTTGACAGTTCGCTTTGAATAAGACTTTTCCAAAGAAGGCCCAACCTTGGTTTTACCATTTGCCTCACCACCACCTACACCCTTTCCTTGGGTCGGCCAACCCGAGGGTCATCTTTATTTAGCCCCGGACCAGTGCTTCTCTAAGTGCTGGCCCGAACCGAGTAGATCGGGGGCCCCTCGTGGCAACTCGAGGTTTGGTTTTACTCGAGGATGTCTCATCCGGTGTTGCCTCGAGAACGAGATATGTGCAGCTCCTATCGGGATTGTTTGCATCGGGCGGCTTTGCTGGTCTTGTTTTATTGTCTGTCGAAATGTCTTGTAGCCGGATTCCGAGACTGATCGGGTCTTCCGGGAGAAGGAATATCCTTCATTGATCGCGAGAGCTTATCATGGGCTAAGTTGGGACACCCTGCAGGGTTTGAACTTTCAAAGCCGTGCCAGCGGTTATGTGGCGATGGGAATTTGTTAATGTCCGTTGTAGAAAACCCAAAGTTGATCTTAATTAAAATACACCAACCGTGTGTGTAACCGTGAGTGTCTCTTTTCGGGGTTGATCGAGAGGAGAACACGGTTTCTGGGTTATGTTTGACGTAAGTAGGAGTTCAGGATCACTTCTTGATCATTGCTAGTTGGCGACCGTTCCTTTGTTTCTCTTCTCGCCTCATTTATGTATGTTAGCCACCAGATATGCTTAGCCGCTGCTGCAACCTCACCACTTTATCCCTTCCTTTCCTACCTAAGCTTTGCTAGTCTTGATACCCATGGTAATGGGATTGCTGAGTCCTCGTGGCTCACAGATTACTACACCACCAGTTGCAGGTACAGGTTACGCGATGATCATGACGCGAGAGCGATGCTTGCTTGCGTTGAGTTCTTCTTCCGCTTCTTCGATCGGGGATAGGTTCCGTGTCGGCAGCCTGGCTAAAGGAGGTGGATATTGTTTGAGTTTCTGTTATGTTTCATCCGTAGTCGGATGTTGTTATTGTATATGATGTGATGTTGTATTCGTGTGGCATTGTATGCCCTTTTGTATGTATCCCTATGTATTATGTAATGTTGATGTAATGATATCCACCTTGCAAAAGCGTCCTCAAGATGCGCTTCTATCCTTGGTGGGACCATCGAGTTCCGTTAGGATAGGGCCGCATCTTGGGCGTGACAATTATATGCATCGATATGACTTAAGTTTTGGCCAAGCTGGGTTGCCTGGCTCCTGTGCTTACCCCTACGTTCCCGATTGTTTGGCTAGGTGGTAAAGGGAGCACCTCTGCGATTGTTACCGCCGGGTCAGCCGGGCGTGTACCTCAGACTGGGTGAAGCCGAAAGCTATCGTTCTTAAGGGAATATTCGGTCGGTGAACTAAAAGATGATTTTTTTATTTTTCATTTATCTGCCCCCAGATGCTTTTCTACTTTTTTCGCAGTCCGGACATGCACTTTAGGGCATGCCTCCCAGGGAAAGGAACCCCTAACGGAGCTATTCTCCCTGGAAGATGTTTCTTACTAACCATGTAATATAACATAACTAGTTGGGCACTTGTCTGATAAGGCACTCATGACCCCTACGCCTGGTCTCCACGCATGCCCCGGTTTTTACATAACCGCGAGGGTATTCGGACACACTCCGGACTATTGGGTCCCGAGGTTGAAGCGAAAAGGTCCGCTATGACAAATGATCTACAATCCGGCTAGAAGGCATTTTACATGTCATTTTAAATTACATAGTCAAATTGACTGATTGTATTCCTCTTCAATGCCATCCAATAGGCTATCTAGTTTACAGTCTTGCTGGGAATACTTTGCGGCCAACTCTACTTGGCCGTACACTAAGCTCACAGGGATCTCCTTCCCGTCGGGCCCCACAGGTCCGACCTCGGCCATGTGGTTTGGGTCCATAACCGTACCGCTGCGTCTTCACCATGGCCCAGCCTCCCTGGCGCCTTGACGACAGGCCGACATCTTCCATAGTCGGAAGCACCGCCGTGCTCCCTAAAGCTTCTCTGCAAGCTCTCCAAGGCCTTCGGGCAGGGAGATAGATGGCCACAAGGCCTGGGAAACGCCTTTCATCACCTGCCGAACTCGTTCGATGCAGTTGCAATAGCTCGAAGAAGGTCACCCAGAGAACCGGGCATTTCTCCGCAGGGGCACCCGTGAGCATACCTACAGACATAACTCTGGTAATTGACTTCCTCGCCGAACTCTTTTTCAAAGTTTGCTCAAGCACTTACTATAAATGCCGCGACAAAGTCGCCGATTCTCCTTCACGGAGTCAGACAGCTGGGCACGAACATCCTTTAGTTCCTCACCCAGCCGGGTGTTGGCATCTTGGAGATTATTTTTCTCTTGCCTCACCCTTGTAAGCACATTCTCGCCAGCCTTCAACCGGTGCAAGAGCTGTTGCTTGTCCGGATCTAGTCCGGCGCCATCTGCAATATTATTTTCAGATTTACACACACGCCACACTTCACAAACTACTTATCTTTTGAAGCATATATTACCAGAGGGGGTCTCTGTGGCTCCCCCTGTAGCGGCTAGTGCGGCCTCAAGTTGGGCCTTGCATTCTTCAAGCTCCTGGGACAGTCGGGTATTCTTTTTTGTAAGATCCTCAGATAACAAATGATCCTTAAATCAGTTATTCTAACTATTTTAAGTCTCGGGGCTCTTGGCATATATAACCGTCAAATTTCCTCACCCGTATGTCCATTACATACTGCTCCGTGGCTCTGGCTAGACCATCTTGAGTGGCACGGAGGTGCGCATCTCCCGAATTGAAGGCATTCAATGCCTCTTGGGAGAAACATGCGTCACGAAGAATTGTCCGACGGCGCATGTGATTCATGGCGCTCTCCACCTCGGAGTTGGTGGCGGACAATCTGTCGGCATCCTCTGTCGGAGGAGCATCCGACGCACGCCTCGTGCTCGCCTCCGCTTCTGGACCCGTCTTTGGAGCCTGGCTGGCGGAGGCTCGATTGGCAACCTCTCCGAACACAGTCCGGCGAGCGCTTTTTTCCTGAAAAGAGCACCAGCGTTAGTACGCCTTCCAGGAATCAATCATGGGAATATGGTGACGCTCCATACCGTTGCGGCGGCGTTTCGATCCGGACCGCACTTCTTTTTAACCTGCGGGGCCGTGCTGCCTTGTTGTTGGCTAGCCGCTGGCTCGGCCTCGAAGGCACCCCCTGCGAAACACCATGGGTATACGGTGATAAAAAATAAGCACGGATGGGTCATTATCAGAGTATTGGGACCTCGGTCTCAGTTACCTGTGAGGCTGGAAGTATTCCGGGGTAATCGGCCGTAATGGCAACCAAGGCATTATCAATGCTCAGTTGGTGAAATACCCCATCAATCAACTCCACCAATATGTCCGGATCCTCTTGGGAGGCCGGATCGAGGAGCCGTTCCGGATCCTCGGGTTGTGGAGGCGGGCTGTTTATGTTTTTCATGGCCTGGCGCAGTTCCTGCGTCAAAATCACAAAATGAGATACCTAACCATGGGAATACGGCTCGGGTGTACAAAAAAGAAATGTCCGCTTACCCAGCTTCGAGGATTGTTCATAGAAAATCCGTTCAATGGACTGACACGGAGAAAAACCTCCTCTTCTCCCTTGTACAGCGCGGACAAGATCTTCACCAGATCGGTGACCGATCCCGGCCCCTTACGGCCATGACGGGTGGCATCGTCCTCCCTGTTGAAATCCCACATGGAGTGGCCCCTATATTGGAGCGGCTGCACTTCAAGATAATACATGTGGCCATGACACCGATCATGGTCAGTCAAAATGAGCTAACAATCTTATTCGCTCATCGTAAAGGACGCCCCTGTAGTCTTCCTCCGGGGCTCGCGGGCGCCAACTCAGCGCTTTCTTCAAAGGAGCATTGCTGAACTCCGGAGACCGATCCAACAGGATCCGCAGCGGACGCCTTCTATATAAAACCATTCCGAAGGCCAGTCTTCGGACGCCTTCTTCGGGGTTCCAGGTAGATATCCGGTCCCGGCGATGCGCCACAGCTCGGCTCCGCCCACTTGATATATTGACCCCTCATGAGAATGGGGTACAAGGCAGAATAATCTCCCACAACGCAAAATGAGCCTCGACGCCCAAGAACAGTTCGCAAAGGGCCACGAAGCCCACGATGTGCAGAATGGAGGCAGGCGTAAGGTGGTGCAACTGGAGGCCGTAGAACTCCAAGAGCCCCCGGAGAAACAGATGAATTGGAAATCCGAGTCCTCTTACTAGATAAGAGATAAAGCATACCCGCCTCCTTTGAGGGATCGGGACACTCTCCGCTTGCTTTCCGCCTTATAGGTGGCAAGTCCGGCTCGAACCGGAACCATGAAGGCCGGGGAAGAAATCCCTTGGTTTGGAGTGTCGAGAGCTCACTATGCGGATCGAGCATCTCTCCCAATTTCTGTGCCGAGGGCTGGGAGCGCGAGAGGAGGAGCCGCGTCGATTGTCCATGATGGAATGGATTTTTGTCGAGGCGCCCATGAAAGCTCATGAGGGGGGATGGTGTGACTTAGATCTGGGTCCTCGTCCCTTTATAGGCGACTCATTTGCGCAGCTAGGGGATAAGTGTAAAATACCCGGCTTTTCAGATTCATTCAAACACGTGGAAGATGGCCATTATTGGGCGTGGAAGCCAAGGATCGCAGCATTTATCGAAGTCGGACACTATTCGACAAGTATATGGAATTTGGAGAAGAACCCGCCTCGCAATGTCAAGACAACTACGCTACGGACTCATCGCCATTGAAGCCTGGTTCGGGGCTACCGAGGAGTCTCGATTAGGGGTGTCCGGATAGCGAACTATCACCGCTGGCGGACTCCTAGACTATGAAGATACAAGATTGAAGACTTCGCCCGTGTCCGGATGGGACTTTCCTTGGAGTGGAAGGCAAGTTTGGCGATACGGATATGTAGATCTCCTACCATTGTAACCGACTCGGTGTAACCCTAACCCTATCCGTGTCTATATAAACCGGAGGGTTTTAGTCCGAGGACTAACAACAATCATACCATAGGCTAGCTTCTAGGGTTTAGCCTCTCTGATCTCGTGGTAGATCCACTCTTGTACTACCCATATCATCAATATTAATCAAGCAGGAGTAGGGTTTTACCTCCATTGAGAGGGCCCGAACCTCGGTAAAGACATAGTGTCCCTTGTCTCCGTTACCATCCGCCTAGACGCACATTCGGGACCCCTACCCGAGATCCGCTCGGTTTGACACCGACAAAGACCTTGTGGCCTGCATAACCCATCTCCACAAGTGCCGCCAAGATTCCGCAGCTTCAGAAGGACCAAGGCCACAAGTCACTGCCGAGTGTTCCGTAGGAGAAGAGCACCAATCAAGATCTCGCCAAGTATTTCAAGCCTCTCCAACTGTGAACAACTACGGGTCTGAAGCCAACGCGGCTGAAGACATTCCGGCTGCAACAGCCGACGACCAAGAAGAACCAAGAGGTGAAGAAGAACGTGTTGCTACACCCCCAACCAACCCTGAAGTTGTTCTCGAGGAGAACGTGTCCGACCCTCCAGCTACTCGAGTGGAGCTTGATAACATTGAGGCGACCACCAACACCAACACTGAAACCAATGACGTTGTCATGGCTGAAGCTAATATGGCGCCTGAAGTTAATGTGGTGCACGAAGTAATTGCACCTGAAGCCAATGCTGCACTTGACACAAATCTGCAGCCTGAAGTCAATACCACTGTCACTGCTCCTGTACCGCCTCCACGGCCACACACCATCGAGCAAGCATATGATCATGGTCAGCTGGTCACTGTTAGATGACCAATTCTGGTTCCTCCACCTGTTGCTGGTCCACAATTTGACTATCATATCGAGCACATGCCTCAGGTCCAGAAGCCTAAGCCAAGGTTGCCAAGGTTTCCAGGTACAACAACTTCACCAAGGTCATTCAATGCAAATGCTTCATTGCGCACAACACTTTCTTTGATAGTGCCAGGAACCCCTATTCCAAGCCAAGGATTTCATCAGATCGGTTCTGGAGCTATCAGCATCGCAGCTACTATTCCTGTGTTCTCTATGACCAGGGGCGTATCTTTCCACATATGCGTCTAGACACTGAAGCCATTGCTGGACTGCCCTGCCTTGAGAAGCCCTTGACTGCTTCTGTGATGCTAGTCTGCTGAACTTTGTGACTGAGGAGCATTGGAATGAAGAGCTTCGCACATAATTTTATGCTACCTCCACATTCGCGGCTACAACAGGATCCAAGACTTGGGTCCTTGAGTGGATGACAGGCCATGTCCATCATGAAGCCAAAGCTCTTGATATCATTGAGCTAACTGGCCTGCCCACTCCAGGTGAACTCTTCGAGCCTGGTTGTCAGCTTCACCGCAATGCATTGGAGAGCATCTTTCAGAAGCCAGAGCCCAACATGAGCCAAATGCTAAGCATGATGAAGCATCTGCTACTCGACGCTGAATACCCAAGAGAGTTCTTTGCTGAAGACCTAGAGTATCTGCCCCGCACTATTTATCATATCATCAGGTGAACTCTCTGGCCTGTCAAAGGACATTCTTCTGCAGCAAAGCTTGAAGGAGCGATGAAGACATTGGTCTTTTATATTTTCAATGGCATCAGCTTCAATGCTCAAGACGTCTTTATCAGACAATTGGCTGCATCAGGCTCTGATCTCTTTGGTCTGAAGTTCTACGCTCCATGGGTTATGCGCCTTATCAAGCCTCACTCTGCCGCAACTATCAACCTTCTGCATGCAACCATCTGATATTTTTGCCAAAGGTTGATATGTCAGTTGAAGCCATATACGCTGAGCCTGCTGATCACCAAAGCTTCACACAACCAATTGAAGGAGTTCAGGCCGTCACTCGTGTTTATCCTTTGGCTGGCAATACACGCTTCCCTCACCGTGCCCATACTGAAGCCACTGAAAGCACTATTGCTCAAAGGCCTCGGAAGCGATCTCGTCTTCTTAATGACCGAGAGCGTCTCGTTACCCTGCATCAGAAACAAGATAAGCATCACTACTGGCTGAAGCGGTAGATGCAAAGCCTCTTGGTGGACGTAAATCACATTCACAATCTTGCCACCAAGAATGCATTTGTCACTCATGAAACTTGTCGGAGGTTGTAAGTGCATCTAGTGCCACCCCTAGTTGGTTTTGGAGTATTGACGACAAATGTGGTTGAGGGACTAATGCGTTTGTGAGAATTGCAGGATAACGCAGGTAGTGTCCCTCATTGATTCGGGTTCACCTACCGGAGACGACCCTAAAATGTATGAAGACATTGAAGACAATGGTGGTATGTGAAGATATTCACATTGAAGACTATGACATGAGAAGACATTGAGTGAAGACTATGGAGCGAAGATCGTGTTGTTTCGTTGTTTCCTTTTCTTCTTTGTTGAGTCGAGGAACCACCGCATCGTTAAGTGGGGTCCAAGTGATCATAGTAAGAATGATCAAGTGATGCTCAACCTAAATCCTATGTCTTCGAGCGAAGACAATGAGAGCAAAACTTATCCAGAGCTGGATGAGTCAGCTTTGCTTGTAGCCCAAGTAAAGTTGCCGTGTGTGTTTGAAATCTGACCGTTGGAACACGTGTCAGTTCCTTAGTGACCCAGGGTCATTTCGGACATAACAGTGTCGGGTTGCCTAGTGGCTAAACCCACCTCAAGCCTTTGAGAGAGAGAAATCCTTGCAGGACAAAGCCCAAAACACCCAGAGCCAAAGAGTGTTAGGCATCATCAAGTTTTCTGTCTGTGTGACTCAAGACTTATTACACTTGAGGACTGTGGAATCCTCCGGCCGGTTAGGCATCGCGCTCGAGCATCCAAGAGTCATTGTGTATTGCCGGTGAACGCCGCTCTGTGAAGGTTCGAAGTCTACCTTGAAGACTTACCAGAGTGATTGGGCGAGGACTGTGTGTCCTTAGCTCAAGGGGAATAAGGTGAGGACGCGGTCTTCGAGTTGAATCTCAGCCTCCCTAACCAGATGTACAGTTGTCACAAAGAATCGAACTGGTCCAACAAATCTGTGTCTTCAACAAGTGACCTGGTTCTATCCTTCCCTCCTTTACTTGAGTTTGTCTTCGTGAAGTCATTGCTTATATGCCTTATCTGTTTGACTTCATTGCTTGACTTCTATCGTTGTTTGGCTTCATACTATCTTCCATCCTGATCCTTACTACCTAGCTGCCGTTAGTCATTGTACGTTCACATTATTGCATACTTGACTATGGTTTGCTTGTTGTAGTTTATCTTCCGCTGCATATCAATTAGGTAACTTCTATTGTTTGTCTTTGAAACATCCATGTTTGGAATACTTTCCTAAAAATCGCCTATTCACCCCCCCTCTAGTCGATAACTAGCACTTTCAATTGGTATCAGAGCAGGGTACTCCCTTGTTCTGTGATTCGGTTTAACCACCTGGAGTTTTAGCTATGTTGACTGCAGGGATAATCAAGGTCTCCGCTGCTTGCCCCGTGTTCGATGGAACTGACTATCCCTATTGGAAGAATAAGATGCATGCATCTTGAAGCCATTGATGTCGACCTACGGTATGTCGTCAAGAACGGCGCTCCTAAATCTGGTGAAGGTGTCACCCCATCGATGTCAAGAAGTTCATTCAACTCGACTCAAGCGCAAAGAACATCATCGTGGTCATCGACCAAAGGGCAGTATGGCCGTGTGAGTGCTCGAAACGCCGGTTAGTCGGGACTGGCTATCCAAGGTCAACGAAGGCGCCTCAACCCGGAGAGATCAAAGAATCGGTGTTCTTCGCAACCTCTTCAACCACTTCAAGAGAAACGACAATGAAAATGTCCAGCTCACGTTTGATCGCCTCACTGACATCACAAATGAGCTTCATGCTCTCGGCGCCACTGAGGTCACCAAGCATGAAATCGTCAAGACACTACTGAGATCACTTGACAGCTCTTTTGACACCCTTGCCCTCATGATACAAGAACGTTCTGACTCCAAGACACTCGATCCGTCTGATATACTTGAGAGGCTCAACACACATGAGTTCCAGCTATCTGAGAAAAGAAATATCTATGGTCCCAACTATGGTCAAACTCGCGCTTTGAAGGCAAAAGTTGTTTCCTCATCTGAAGAAGAATCTGACTGCGGTTCTGATGATCCTGAAGACATTGGAAAGGAACTTGCTATGCTTGTGAAGAAGTTCCAGAAGTTCACTAGGAAGAAAGGCTTCAGAAAGTCTTCACGATCCAGCTCAAGAAATGATGAAGCTTCCACCCAAGACTACAAGAAGAGAACCTGTCACAAGTGCAAGAAAACTGGACACTATATCTCTGAGTGTCCACAGTGGGACAATGAGAAGAAGAAGAAGAAGAGCAATGAATATGATTCTGATGACAAGAAAAAGAAGAAATCTTCAAAGTCTTCTTCCAAGTCTTCATCAAAGTCTTCATCGCATAAGAAGAGCTCATCCGCAAGGATCGTGCTTTTGTTGGCAAGGAAATGGATTCAGAGGAGGAGTCTGCTTCGAGGAAGTGGAGGTGGAATCAAGAGGAGTCCGACCAGGCGCTGTAAGTCCGGCTTTAGCCACAGCCTATGTTGCCAAGTCCATCTTCAACATCAAGACAATGACTTTACTCCAACGCTAAAGCTGGTGACAAGGACGACCCTGCCCCACCTATCGCTTCATGGCACGCGGTGCCAAGGTAAAATCACGTGATGCCTACTTTCAAACATCAAGTGAAGATGACTCGATTGTGAATCTAAACCCAGCTACAAAACACTTGCTAAAATTGCAACTGAACAACAAAGAGCTATGGAACATACTCAAAACTGTTAGACAAAAGCGATGACCTGTTGGACGCGAAATGACACGCTCACAGTCCTTAGTTGAAGACATTAAAAACCTTCATGCTAAGTACCAAGAACTTGAAAATCATCATGAAACGCTATCAACTACTCATGAAAGGCTCTCCTATGATTATATTCAAAGGAAGCAAGAGCTTGAGAAATTGAGAGCGGCTCATGAAGATCTTCAAAAGAGAATGAGTCACTTCGCCAATGATCAGTTCCGCCAGATGGATTTGAACCACCATGTCTAAAATGTCTTGAGCGTGATATTGCTACCTCTGCTGTTGAATGTTCAACTGCTGCTACTGTTGCATTGTCTTCAACTACTAATGTGGTAACTAACCCCTCGAGGAGGATACCATTGCTATTGCTAATTAAAATGCTAGGTTGAAGACATTGCTTGAAACAGGATGTATAAAAGTCCGAAGGGCATCGACACTTTATGATGTCCTCAAAAGCAGATTCTGAATCGAAACCCTAGGAAAGAGGGTGTTGGGTTCGAGAGGAAAATGAATGTTGATGGTTCCTCTTTGGAAGCCCGAAAAGATCCCAAAACCACATGGGTTGTGCAAAGGGACCTTCGATGGATCCATCCACCTTATCTGGCTTTACCTGTGCTAACCCTATTATCATTGATGAATCCTTTGATGCAAACTATAAGCTGTTCAAGAATCAAAATGGTGAAGTGTTTGCCAGGTATATTGGTACTAACTGCAGGAATGGACCGCCTATGAAGAAGATCTGGGTTCCCAAAAGCTGTCTTGAGAATCTTCCAGTGAATGTCATCATGACACCACCTGGGAAGAAGACAAACCCCAGAACAAAGGCGTCATATGGTCCAAAGGCTTCATACAGACCGAGAACTCATCCGAGTCACCCTAACGCCAATGTTTTGCAGGGAAATCGTACTCAAAGTTATGAATATGAGCGTGTGTCTTCAAACCGCTATGCTCATAGAACTAAGAACTTTTCTGCTTATTCATATGAGTATCATTCATCTCCTGCAAGGCTATTTGCTAGGGCTCCAAAGCCGAAATTCTCAGATGCTGCACTTAGACTCATTGCTTCTAAGCCACCCCTGAAGATGTGGGTGGTTAAGAAGAATTAACTCTCTTTTGCAGGAAAGGGTCTCCACCGAAAATCAAAGGCGCGTCGATGCTATTTTTGGGGACCTAAAACATCTTGTAGGGCACAATATCAAATGCCCAAATGGTCTCACTATGTATTTTGTTCTGAATCGTTTGCCATTCATCCTACCAGTCCTAATCTTGATTTAAGCTTCAATAATCCACTTGCCCGTCAAATGTTTATGCTTCACAATGCTCTTGGTGAAGCCCATCCCCTAACTGCATCAGAGGGTATGACACCTCATGCTTCGTAATGGATTATGGACAGTGGATGCACTAATCATATGACTGGTGATCAAGTCTTCTCATGGACTCAACCTTACGCCCATCGGACAAGAGTCACATCACATTTGTCGACTTTGGTAAAAGCAAGGTATTGGGTCTAGGTAGAGTTGCAATCTCAAAGGATCAACACATGGATAAAGTGATGCTTGTTGAATCCCTTGGTTTCAACTTAATGTCATCTCAATGCTTTGTGACTTGAACATGATTGTGATATTTGGAAAATATCGCTGTTTTGTACTAATGGAATCGACAAGTCTCTAGTCTTTGAAGGGTATAGGAAATATGATCTATACATGGTAGATTTCTCAGCAGGTCCACACTTGTCAGATGTCTTCTTGCAAAAGCTTCGAATCGTGGGCTCGCATCGGAGGTGGGGCATCTTGGAATGAGGAACTTACACACACTCGCCAAGAAGAAGCATGTCATAGGCATCAAGGTGTCAAGTTCAAGAAGGATCATTTGTGTGGTGCCTGTGAAGTGGAAAGATGACTAGGCAAAGCACCCTTGAAGACAATCATGACGACATCTCAACCCTTCGAGCTGCTACACATGGATTTGTTTGGCCCTACTCATTACTCTACCTCACAACAACTGCTTGTCTCTATGGCTTCGCCATTGTTGATGACTACTCAAGATACACATGGGTGCACATAATTTCTACAAGACTGAAGTACAAGATGTCTTCGCACGATTCACCAATCGAGCAATGAACAATTATGGCGCCAAGATCAAGCATATCGAAGTGATAAAAGACTGAATTCAAGAACACCGGTCTTGATCTTTATCCTGGATACCATGGGAATCACTCATGAGTTCTCTGCCCATACACACCTCAGCAAAATGGCATCGTGGAGCGCAAGAACAGAACCCTCATTGAAATGGCTCGAACGATGCTCGACGAGTACAAGACACCAAGAAAGTTCGGCTGAAGCCATTGATACAGCTTGTCACGCCATCAACCGTGTTTATATCCATAAGCTTCGAACAAAACTTCCTATGAGCTCCTTATCGCAAGAAGCCAAATGTCGCTACTTGAGTATTTGGGGCTAAGTGCTGGATCAAGGATCCCCATCACAAGTCAAAATTTGAACCCAAAGCTCACGAAGGCTTCATGCTCGATTACGAAAGGACTCACACTCCTACAGTAGTCTTCAATCTTTATCTCTACAAAATCGTCAAATCAGATGTGCGATTTGATGAAACCAATGGTTCACAAAGAGAGTTTCGCCAAGTACACTAGATGAAGCTCCGCCCAGCGAATCTATCAAGCTGATGGGAACTGGTGAAATCATGCCAAATGAAGCACAGCCTGAAGAGGAACTCATCATTTCTGCACCTAACCAGCCTGAAGACAATGCCAGCCTGAAGACAATCCTCCCAATGATCACAATGATCAGCATGAGCAAAGTCTTCGTCCATTTCATCATCGAGTTGCAAATGAAGTACAGATTGAGAAGATAATTGATAGCATCAATGCACCTGGTCCGCTTACTCGCTCAAGAGCAACACAACTAGCAAATTTCTGTGGGCACTTTTCTTTTGTGTCAATATCAGAACCCAAGAAAGTTGCTGAAGCCTTTATGGAACCAGAATGGATTCAAGCTATGCAAGAAGAACTTCAACAGTTCAAGCTGAATAATGTTTGGGAACTTGTCAAGCGCCCTGACCCTCGCAATCATAACATTATTGGCACCAAATAGATATATCGAAACAAGCAAGATGAGCATGGTCAAGTCGTCAGAAACAAAGCAAGGCTTGTGGATCAAGGATATACTCAAGTTGAAGGAATTGACTTTGATGAAACATTTGCTCCTGTAGCTAGGCTTGAAGCTATTCGCATACTACTAGCCTATGCTAACCACCACAACATCTTGCTCTATCAAATGGATGTGAAGAGTGCATTTCTCAACGGCAAGATTGAAGAAGAAGTATATGTCGCTCAACCACCTGGCTTTGAAGATCCAAAACATCCTGATATGGTGTACAAGCTAAATAAAAATCAGTATGGCCTCAAACAAGCTCCTCGCTACTGGTATGATACAATCAAAGACTTCAAGAGGAAAGGCTTCAAACCTGGATCCCTTGATCCCACACTCTTCACGAAGACATATGATGGTGAACTGTTTGTATGCCAAATATATGTGGATGACATTATCTTCGGCTGCACCAACCAGAAGTATAGTGATGAGTTTGGATACATGATGCAAGAGCAATGTCAGATGTCCATGATGGGAGAGCTCAAGTTCTTCCTTGGTCTTCAAATTCGTCAGCAAAGAAATGACATCTTTATATCTCAAGAAAAATACCTCCAAGATTGTCTGAAGAAGTTTGGAATGCAAGAGTGCAAAGGGTACACGACGCCAATGCCAGCTAAACACCACTTGGGTCCCGACAACAATGGTAAAGAGTTCGTTCAAAAGGTATACCGCTCCATGATTGGTTCCTTACTTTACCTATGTGCATCTAGGCCAGATATTATGCTTAGTATTTGCAGGTGTGCTCGATTCCAAGCGGCACCAAAGGAATCGCATCACTTAGGCGTGAAGTTTAATTCTTCGATATTTGGCTCACACCCCAACACTCGGATTATGGTATCCAAAGGGCTCAAAATTTGATTTGATTGGATTTTCGGATGCTGATTATGCTGGTGACAAGGTGGATCACAAGTCAACATCTGGCACATGTCACTTTCTGGGACGATCACTCGTCTGTTGGTCTTCAAAGAAGCAGAACTGTGTGTCACTCTCAACTGCAGAATCTGAATACATTGCTGCTGGATCCTGCTGTGCTCAGCTTCTATGGATGAAGCAAACTCTCAAGGACTATGGCATCAATCTGACACAAATACCTCTTTTTCGTGACAACGAAAGCGCCATCAAGATTGCCAACAATCCAGTCCAGCACTCAAGACAAAGCACATTGAAATTCGCCATAATTTTCTCGTGGATCATGTCATGAAGAAAGATATTGACATCATTCACGCCAACTTGAAGAGCAATCGCGATATCTTCACAAAGCCCTTGGATGAGAAAAGGTTTTGCAAGTTACGGTGTGAGCTAAATATCTTGGAATCCTCAAATGTCCTGTGATCAAGCACACATCCTAACACTTATGCATGTTGATGACTTAGATGTGCAACACACGAAGTAACATATATCTTCAATCAGTGAAGACTTACATTCTAAGTGTGAATACATTAACGTGGAATTTGACTTCGGAGCGCCACGATAATTGTGCGCCGTGTCTGGGTCTAATACTTCCTATACGGTGGATAACGCCACCACCAAATTTCTTTGTTTGAAGTGTTTCACTCATGGCGTTATTTCTTGAAGCTATTCGCATTTGATTTGACTTCAACTTCAACTTATCTTCATTTTCTTCACAATGATGATTTGGTTGCTGTCTGATACATATATATATATATATATTTCTATCCTATACAACATTCACTTATAGCTATGTCTTCAAGTTGAATCTTTTGAACTAAGTGAATGTGATCGGACCCCAATCTCTCTATGCTTTCTATCTCAAACTCTATCTGTCCAAATTATATGCATTCTATTGAAACTGTCGAATGTCTTCTCTGCGTCCTTGTCAGCAGAAGACATAGAGACAAACTTTAAGTCTGTTTTTAAATGATTCATCATTACTGTTGAACTCCGGAGAAGCCGGAACGACTCTCCGACAAACCGGGCGGGCGTGGGAACGTGGGATAACTCAGTATGTTGCATGCGTGCCACGTGCCCCTCAGATGTGAACCGCCAGGGGCACCTGCGTAATTGCGCTGTGCCGCACACCTCGTTATAAATACCTGTCCCCTGCGGTAAAGAAAATCTTCTTCCACCTCTCCACCTCGTCAAAACCCTAGCGCCACCGCTAGCTCTCGACGACGCCGGCGACGAAGCGCTTAGCTGCCGCGACTTCTCCGACGCCGTCCTCACGCCGCCGCATGAACATCTTCGTCTCTCGCCGCGCCGAGGTGTCCTCCGTCGCCAAGTTAGGGCACGGTGGACTGAACTGCTCGGCCTCCTTTCCTTCCGTCTAGCAGTTCTTGAGCGATAAATATATCTCTATTTTTACCATCTTTTGATCTTCAAGATTCATCCTACTTGCCAAAATGGTTTCTGCCCATACAAAGTTAGATCTATTCTGCGCATCTCGCATCGCTTAGTATATTCACTTAAGATTCACAACTAGTTAGATTCCTCACTTGTACTTATTCACGGATTCGCACAAATGGAACCAACTCTCGGCAGATAAGTGAATGTCTTCGCATCATGAGGTCAATGTCTTCAAACCGATTTATCTTCAAAATCTTCTGAGAATGCATATGACCTCTTCCCCTTCCCTCACATCTCTAATGCTGTCACAGGTACATGTCCGTGGGAGAATCCCTTGGTTCTCATAGTCTGTATTCATTTGCAGAATTCTTACAGCATCAAACCAACTCTCCCGAAGCCAGTTCCTGTCTGTCAACCAAACGCAAGTCTTTGAAGCCTTTGAACGTGAAGCCATTCAGTTTGAAGCTCATGACTACATACAAGTCAGTCAGGAAGGGCGGCAGACATCGTCGTGAGGGAACCTCAAAAGATCTGCCTGATGACCTCGCAGAGCTGTACAAGACAGATCCTGAAGAGACTTATAATCAGCGGAAGACATGAATCCAATGGATTCGACGCTATTGGGCTGAACAGTGGTTCAAGTACAATTTCGTCACACAAGAATATGCCGAGAAGAATGCCATCAGAAGCCCTTGGGGTGATATTCTGTTTCGAGGCCTCCCCCAAGAGCATGGTGAAGCTATTGCACAAGGTTTCTATCCTTGCATGGTCCATGGACCTCACCGAGAATGCCGACCGACGTCTTTGCTCGTGTCGCGATGACAATCTCTTCAAGTGCAACTTCCAGCACGCAAAGGCTTCTGCAAAGGAAAACAAGAAGTCATTGGGATTAGACTTCAACCCTGGTCCCTCTGCTCCCCGTGCTGATGGCTCATGTGACGCTGAACCCAATGTCATCGGTCCGTTTTCAAACCTTGAAGGCCTCATCACTTATATTTTGGTCCAAGGTGCCAAAGTGGATCACTCTGATGACTCTGATGAAGCCCCAGCTCCAGCTCCTGCTCCTGCTCCAAAGCCGCAGAAGCTAAGAAAGTCAAGGCTCCAAAGTCAGCTGCTCCTCCAAAAGCTTCTCGTGTGAAGCCACTGGCCACTGCACCTTCTGAAGTCAGTGCACAATCTGAGGATCAATCCCTTATCTCCAAGAATACGGAGAAGAAAAAGAAAAGTGTCAAGAATACTGAACTGACACTGACTCCTGCTGCAATTCTGCGTGAAGAGCACATTGATCTGTCAAGTGATGACGATCTTGCTGATGATGCTCTTGAGCAGCTTATCAAGAGATAGGAAGAAGCAGAAATCTTCAACAACTTGCCTCTCTTTGATGTGGCAATCATCCATCACTTCATTGATGAGTGGTTTGACACACCAAACATCAGCTTTGAAGATCTGCAACTTCCAATTGGCCTCAGCGTCTCTTTCAACGGCGCCATTGCTTCTGAGCTAGCTCTAGCTCAGCGGATTGTTGAACTGAAGCACAAAATTGACTATGAGAAGGCTCAGTTCAAGAAGCATATGGCTGCACTCAACGTGCAAGACGTGAAAAACTTCAAGGTCATGCTGCACGACCTCAAAGAAAACTTTCTCAAGAAGCGTGAAGAAGCCAGAGGCTCTCGTGAGCGATGAAGGCTTTGGCCGACAAGTGCGTGCTTGCCTACAATGAGGCCGAAGCGCAAGGCTCTTGGCCGCCCTGGCATCAACCCAGGATGGCTGCAAAGAAAAGAAGTCTTCGATGACCAAGCTGCACCTTCAAGGCAAGAAGAGCCCGCATTGTCTTCCCAAGCAGCATGACTGCTCAAGCCAAAGGTCCGGTCAATCGCTTCAATGAAGAAGACGAGAGCTGGCGAGGCTGAAGCCAGAAAAAGGAAAAATCCTGACGCCTCTGATGTTGCTCCCTCCAAGAAGAAGCTAAAGACCAAGAAGAATCGGGCTGCTCCCACAGAGCCCTTGATTGTTGAACCCATTTCGTGGTTCGCCCCGCGTCTGCAACCCAAGAACTCAGATGACTGTTCATGAGCCTACTTCCACAGAGGCCTCAAGTGAAGATATTCCAGAATTTGAACCCCTCATCTGAAGACATTGGTCACCATGACAATGTGGAAGATGATGAAGTTCTTCCTCAAATCGAATACAATGTGGTATCATCGCCTGCTTAAATTTAACAGTGAACTCATCAAGATTGGTCGCCCTCGACGCCAATTGCACAGGATGCTTCATGGGCTGATCGCCCGCAACAACAAGACTCCCCCAGTACTCCCCAACACCAAGTCACTCCCCAACAGCAACACCAAGAAGAAGAGGAAGACTTTGAGGCCCAAGCAACCCCATCTCCAAAGGCGTCGCCAGCATTTTGCAGGCTTCGCAAAGGTCAAAGGCCTCAAGTGCCTCTTTCGAGCATTCCAGAAGGAGAAGTGCACCACCAACCTGTTGCACGTCAAGTGTTTTCAGAAGCCACTCCAACTGTGAACGTCTCTGAGTCTGAAGCTAAAGCTGCTGAAGACAATCCGGCTGCATCAGCCAATGACACCCAAAAAGAAGAAGAACGTGTCCCTACACCCCCTGTAAGTGAAGAAGTTATTCCAGATATCAACGTGCCAGTGCCCGACCCTCCAGCTCCTCAAGTGGAGGTTGAAAACATTGAGGCTGCCACCTCCAACACCAATGAAGCCAATGACGTGGTCATGGCTGAAGCCAATGTGGAGCCTGTCCCAACTGCTCCTGAAGCCAATGAAGGAACTGTGCCTGAGGCCAATGAGACAACTGCTCCCGAGGCGTCTGCTGAGCAGCCTGAAGCCTCAGTTGCTGCCACTGCTCCAGTTCCGCCACCAAGGCCCTACACAATCGAGCAAGCATACGACTATGGCGAGCTAGTCACAGTAAGATGGCCCGTTCTAGTCCCTCCGCCTCATGCCTCGGGTCCTCAATCGACTATCATATTGCGCATAGGCCTCCGGTCCGTAAGCCGGGCCAAGACTGCCAAGGTTTCGTGCACGCCACCTCAATCTGGTTCTTTCAATGCAAATGGCTTCAAAGCCCACAATACTTTCTTTCGACAAAGGCAAAGAACCCCACAAAAGGCCAAGGATCTCATCCGACCGGTTCGAGCTATCAAGAAAGGAGCTATTACTCCTGTGTTTCAGATGACCAAGGCCGATTTTCCCTCATATGCGCCTCGACATGAAGCCATTGCGGACTACCGTGCTTAGAAGAAGCACTTGATTGCTTTCGTGATGCATGTCCGCTCGGCCACATGCATAAAGAACTTTGGAATGAAGAACTTGTGCTTCAATTCTATGCTACCCTCCACATCCATGCTACTACAGAGATACGAAGACATGGGTTCTCGAGTGGATGATCGAAATGTCCATCATGAAGCCAAAGCTCTTGACATCATTGAGCTCACAGCCTACCCACTCCCGGAGAGCTGTTTGAAACTCGATGTCAACTCCACCGCGATGCCTTGAGAGCATATTTCATAAGCCGAACCCGACATGAGTCAAATGCTGAGCATGATGAAGCCATCGCCATATGACGCTGAATACCTCAAGACTTCTTTGTTGATGACCTTGAGTATCCGCCTCGCACCATATATCACATCATCAAAGTAACTCTATGGCCAATCAAAGGGCATTCATCGTCTGCAAAGCTTGAAGGAGCAATGAAGACATTGGTCTTCTATATCGTCAATGGCATCAGCTTCAACACGCAAGATTTCTTCATCAGGCAATTGGCTGCATCTGGATCTGATCTGTTTGGTCTGAAGTTCTATGCTCCATGGGTCATGCGCCTCATCAAGATGCACTCTGCTATCAACTATCAACCCTTTGCTCGCAATCATCTAATCTTTCTACCAGAGGTTGATATGTCTGTTGAAGCCATATACCCTGAGCCTGCTAAAACACCACTAAGTCTTCAGAATGCAGATCACCACAGCTTCTCTCAACCCATAGAAGGCGTCCAAGCGGTATCTCGTGTCTATCCCCTGGCTGGGAACACCTGTCTACCTCATCGTGCACAGACTGAAGCCACTAAGAGCACAATTGGCCAAAGGCCTCGGAAGCGCTCTCGAGTCCTCAATGATCGAGAACTTCTTGTGGCGCTGCATCAAAAGCAAGATAAGTATCACTCCTGGCTAAAGTGTCAAATGCAAAGCCTCTTGGTGGACGTCAATCGCATTCGCAACCTTGCCACCAAGAATGCTTTTGTCACTCACGAGACTTGTCGGCGATCATGTAAGAGTTTGACCCGCTTTCGGTCAAGCAGATCTTCAAGACGATGGCTTCACTGAACGCTTCAAGTTTGACTCCACTCCTCCACGGAATGCAGTCCTACAACAAACTCCATCTCTTGAAGACTCTGACTATTCTTCCTCCGCGGCAACGGTCAATGCCAGAGTGATCGATGATGAAGCCGATGCTACTTCACCGCCCCCTACTTCTGCACGAATCGACACTGCGCCAAGCTCGTCTGCACCGCCAACCAACAACGACAACCCTGCTGCATCATCTTCTTCCGAAGAGAACGAGTAGATGCTCTATGTCTTCAAACCTTTTTGGTCGCATCGACAAAAGGGGAGCAGCATATGAGTTGATAGTCTTCAAGCGGGTTCATAAGGGCGGTTGCATTATATTTTGCCTAGTGTTTACAACTCTCGTTTTTGAAACATTTGGTTCATTGAGTTGTAACACTTAAACTCGATGGTCGCTCGCTACTTATTTGCTTTACTCGTGCGATGATAAATTCCGCAATGCGGCGATAACTTCCGCACTTAGATCATTCTGCAGACGTCCATTTTTCATTATGCATGTCATTCTCTTAGCTATATCATTTCATGCATGATGAATTATCTTCATAAGTTGAAGAGGATCTCCACAAGTACAACCTGCCATGTGCATTTGCATTCCAAAAGCAAACTACTTATATGCACATCTTAGGGGAGCCTTTGCCACTTATGAAGACAATTCTATCCTTTACAATTTCACATATTTTATCCCGTTGAAAACTTCAACCAGTTTGTCATCAATCACCAAAAGGGGAGATTGTAAGTGCATCTAGTGCCACCCCTAGTTGGTTTTGGAGTATTGACGACAAATGTGGTTGAGGGACTAATGCGCTTGTGAGAATTGCAGGATAACGCAGGTAGTGTCCTCATTGATTCGGTTCACCTACCGGAGACGACCCTAAAATGTATGAAGACATTGAAGACAATGGTGGTATGTGAAGATATTCACATTGAAGACTATGACATGAGAAGACATTGGGTGAAGACTATGGAGCGCGAAGACTGTGTTGTTTCGTTGTTTCCTTTTCTTCTTTGTTGAGTCGTAGGAACCACCGTACTGTTAAGTGGGGTCCAAGTGATCATAATCAGAATGACTGAAGTGATGCTCAATCCAAATCCTATGTCTTCGAGCGAAGACAATGAGAGCAAAACTTATCCAGAGTTGGATGAGTCAGCTTTGCTTGTAGCCCAAGTAAAGTTGCCGTGTGTGTTTGAAATCTGACCGTTGGAACATGTGTCAGTTCCTTAGTGACCCAGGGTCATTTCGGACATAACAGGTCGGGTTGCCTAGTGGCTATAAATAGCCCACCCCCTACACCATAAATTGGTGGCTGCTCAGAGTTTGTGCACGGCTTTTGTCGTTTGAGAGGAACCCACCTCGAAGCCTTTGAGAGAGAGAAATCCTTGCGAGGACAAAGCCCAAAACACCCAGAGCCAAAGAGTGTTAGGAATCACTGAAGTTTTCCTGTCTCATGTGACTCAAGACTTATTACACTTGAGGACTGTGAATCCTCCAGCCGGTTAGGCGTCGCGCTCGAGCATCCAAGAGTCATTGTGTATTGCCGGTGAACGTCGCTCGTGAAGTTTGAAGTCTACCTTGAAGACTTACCAGAGTGATTGGGCGAGGACTGTGTGCCCTTAGCTCAAGGGGAATAAGGTGAAGACGCGGTCTTCTGAGTTGAATCTCAGCCTCCCTAACCAGATGTACAGTTGTCACAACAACTGGAACTGGTCCAACAAATCTTGTGTCTTCAACAAGTGACTGGTTCTATCCCTTCCCTCCTTTACTTGAGTTTGTCTTCGTGAAGTCATTGCTTATATGCCTTATCTGTTTGACTTCATTGCTTGACTTCTATCGTTGTTTGGCTTCATACTATCTTCCATCCTGATCCTTACTACCTAGCTGTCATTAGTCATTGTACGTTCACATTATTGCATACTTGACTATGGTTTGCTTGTTGTAGTTTATCTTCCGCTGCATATCAATTAGGTCACTTCTATTGTTTGTCTTCGAAACATCCATGTTTTGAATACTTTCCTAAAAATCACCTATTCACCCCCCTCTAGTCGATAACTAGCACTTTCAGAGGTCATGGAAGAGTTTAACCTTGCTCAGTGTTGAAGCAGATATTCAAGACGATGGCTTCACTGAAAGATTCAAGTTTGACTCCACTCCTCCAAGGAATGCTGTCTTGCATCGGACTCCCTCTCTTGAAGACTATGACTATTCCTTCTTAGCTACAACGGTGAATGCCAGAGTCACAGATGATCAAGATGATGCTACCTCACCACCTCCAACTTCGGCGCGTGTCGACACTGCACCAAGTTCTTCTGCACCGCCAAACCCCGATGCCGACCCTGAAGCTTCACCTACTCCTTCTGGGAACGAGTAGAGGCTCTATGTCTTCAAACCTTTTTGGTCCTTACTGACAAAAGGGGGAGAAGCATATGAGTTGATAGTCTTCAAGCGGGTCCATATGGGCAGTTGCTTTATATTTTGCCTAGTGTTTACAACTCTCGCTTTTGATACATTTGGTTCTTTGAGTTGTAACACTTAAACTTGATGGTCTTCTGCTACTTGTTCGCTTTTCTGTGATGTGATGATAAATACCGCATGTGCGATGATAAATCCCGCACGAAGTCATATTGCAGACATCCATTTTTCATTATGCATTTCATTATATTAGTTATGTCTTATCATGCATGGTAAATTGTCTTCATAAGTCAAAGAGGATCTCCACAAGTACAACCTGCCATGTGCATTTGCATTCCAAAAGAAAATTACTTATATGCACATCTTCAGGGGGAGCCTGTTTCTACTTATGAAGACAATACCTTTAACCTCTACAATTTCACATACTTTTATCCCCGTTGAAAACTTCAACCAGTTTGTCATCAATCACCAAAAAGGGGGAGATTGTAAGTGCATCTAGTGCCACCCCTAGTTGGTTTTGGAGTATTGACGACAAACCTGGTTGAGGGACTAATGTGTTTGTGAGAATTGCAGGATAACACAGGTAGTAGTCCCTCATTGATTTGGTTTACCTACCGGAGATGACCCCTAAAAATGTATGAAGACACTGAAGACAATGGTGGTATGTGAAGATATTCACATTGAAGACTATGAAATGAGGAGACATCACGTGAATACTATGGAGCGCGAAGACTTAGTTGTTTTGTTGTTTCCTTTTCTTCTTTTCTGAGTCATAGGAACCACCGTACTGTTAAGTGGGGTCCCAGTGAACAAAGTCAGAGTGACTGAAGTGATGCTCAACCAAATCCTATGTCTTCGAGCGAAGACAATGAGAGCAAATCTTATCCAGAGTTGGATGAGTCAGGTTTACTTGTAGCTCAAGTCAAGCTGCCGTGTGTGTTTGAAATCGACCGCTGGAACATGTGTCGGTTCCTTAGTGACCTGTGGTCATTTCGCATAAATCAGGTCGGGTTGCCGGTGGCTATAAATAGCCCACCCCTACACCATAAATTGGTGGCTGCTCAGAGTTAGTGCACGGCTTTTGTCGCTTGAGAGCAACCCACCTCCGAAGCTTTTGAGAGAGAGAAATCCTTGCGAGGAGAAAGCCCAAACACCCAGAGCCAAAGAGTGTTAGGCATCACTGAAGTCTTTCTGTCCGCATGACCTGAAGACTTGTTACACTTGAGGACTGTGAATCCTCCAGCCGGTTAGGTGTCACGTTCTGAGCATCCAAGAGTCATTGTGGATCGCCGGTGAACGAAGTCTGTGAAGGTTTGGAAGTCTACCTTGAAGACTTACCAGAGTGATTGGGCGAGGACTGGGTGTCCTTAGCTCAAGGGGAATAAGGTGAAGACACGGTCTTCTGAGTTGAATCTCAGCCTCCCTAACCAGACGTACAGTTGTCATAGCAACTGGAACCGGTCCAACAAATCATTGTCCTCACCAAGTGTCTGTTTCTATCCTCTCCCTCTCTTTACTTACAGTTTGTCTTCATGAAGTCATTGCCTGTTTGCACTACCAATCTGTCTTCACTGTGTGACTACTATTATTGTTTGGCTTCATCCTATCTTCCATCCTGATCTTCACTACCTAGCTGCCATTAGTCTTTGTGCTTTCACTTCATTGAATACTTGACTATGGCCTGCCTAGTGTAGTCTACCTTCCGCTGCATATCAATAGGTTCATTTCTATTGTTTGTCTTCGAAACTCTCATGTTTTGAAGACTTCGATAAAAATCGCCTATTCACCCCCCTCTAGTCGATAACTAGCACTTTCACATGCTTTACGGCTTAGAACCGGGACTTCAACAACGTTTTGAACGTCGTGGAGCATATGTGATGTTCCAGGAGTTGAGTTAATATTTCAAGCAAATGCCCAGATTGAGAGATATGAAGTCTCCAATAAGTTCTATAGCTGCAAAATGGAGGAGAATAGTTCTGTCAGTGAACATATACTCAGAATGTCTGGGTACCACAAGCACTTGACTCAACTGGGAGTTAATCTTCCTGATGATAGTGTCATTGACAGAGTTCTTAAATCAATGCCACCAAGCTACAAGAGCTTCGTGATGAACTATAATATGCAAGGGATGGATAAGACAATTCCCGAGCTCTTCGCAATGCTAAAGGCTGTGGAGGTAGAAATCAAGAAGGAGCATCAAGTGTTGATGGTCAACAAGACCACCAGTTTCAAGAAAAAGGGTAAAGGGAAGAAGGGGAACTTCCAAAAGAACAACAAGCAAGTTGCTGCTCAAGTGAAGAAGCCCAAGTCTGGACCTAAGCCTGAGACTGAGTGCTTCTACTGCAAAGGGACTGGTCACTAGAAGCGGAACTGCCCCAAGTATTTGGCGGAGAAGAAGGATGGCAAAGTGAAAGGTATATTTGATATACATGTTACTGATGTGTACCTTACTAATGCTCGCAGTAGCGCCTGGGTATTTGATACTGGTTCTGTTGCTAATATTTGCAACTCAAAACAGGGGCTACAGATTAAGCGAAGATTGGCTAACGACGAGGTGACGATGCGCGTGGGAAATGTTTCCAAAGTCGATGTGATCGCCGTTGGCACGCTACCTCTACATCTACCTTCGGGATTAGTTTTAGACCTAAATAATTGTTATTTGGTGCCAGCGTTGAGCATGAGCATTATATCTAGATCTTGTTTGATGCGAGACGGTTATTCATTTAAATCAGAATGTCGTAATCGTACTTTACTAGATATGGTGCGATCTATGATGTCTCTTACTGATTTACCGCTATCGTTTTGGGGTTATGCTTTAGAGACGGCTGCATTCACGTTAAATAGGGCACCATCTAAATCCATTGAGACGACACCTTATGAACTGTGGTTTGACAAGAAACCCAAGTTGTTGTTTCGTAAAGTTTGGGGCTGCGATGCTTATGTGAAAAAGCTTCAACCTGATAAGCTCGAACCCAAATCGGAGAAATGTGTCTTCATAGGATACCCAAAGGAGACTGTTGGGTACACCTTCTATCACAGATCCAAAGGCAAGATATTCGTTGCTAGGAATGGATCCTTTCTAGAGAAGGAGTTTCTCTCGAAAGAAGTGAGTGGGAGGAAAGTAGAACTTGATGAGGTAATTGTACCTTCTCCGGAGTTGGAAAGTAGTACTAGTACATCACATAAGTCAGTTCCAGTGATTCCTACACCAACTAGTGAGGAAGCTAATGATGATGATCATGAAACTTATGATCAAGTTACTACCGAACCTCATAGGTCAAACAGAGTAAGATCCGCACCAGAGTGGTATGGTAATCCTGTTCTGGAGGTCATGTTACTTGACCATGACAAACCTACGAACTATGAGGAAGCGATGATGAGCCCAGATTCCGCAAAATGGCTTGACGCCATGAAATCTGAGATGGGATCCATGTATGAGAACAAAGTGTGGACTTTGGTTGACTTGCCCGATGATCGGCAAGCCATAGAGAATAAATGGATCTTCAAGAAGAAGAGTAACGCTGACGGTAATGTTACTATCTACAAAGCTCAACTTGTTGCGAAAGGTTTTTGACAAGTTTAAGGAGTTGACTATGATGAGACCTTCTCACCCGTAGCGATGCTTAAGTCCGTCCGAATCATGTTAGCAATTGCCGCATTTATGATTATGAAATTTGGCAAATGGATGTCACAACTTCATTCCTTAATGGATATCTTAAAGAAGAGTTGTATATGATGCAACCAGAAGGTTTTGTCGATCCAAAAGGTGCTAACAAAGTGTGTAAGCTCCAGCGATCCATTTGTGGACTGGTGCAAGCATCTCGGAGTTGGAATATATGCTTTGATAGTGTGATCAAAGCATATGGTTTTATACAGACTTTTGGAGAAGCCCGTATTTACAAGAAAGTGAGTGGGAGCTGTGTAGCATTTCTGATATTATATGTGGATGACATATTGTTGATCGGAAATGATACTGAATTTCTGAAGAGCATAAAAGGATACTTGAATAAGAATTTTTCAATGAAAGACCTCAGTGAAGCTGCTTATATATTGGGCATCAAGATCTATAGAGATAGATCAAGATGCTTAATTGGACTTTCACAAAGCACATACCTTGATAAAGTGTTGAAGAAGTTTAAAATGGATCAAGCGAAGAAAGGGTTCTTGCCTGTGTTACAAGGTGTGAAGTTGAGTCAGACTCAATTAATGCCCGACCATTGCAGAAGATAGAGAGAAAATGAAAGTCATGCCCTATGCTTCAGCCATAGGTTCTATCATGTATGCAATGCTGTGTACCAGACCTGATGTGCGCCTTGCTATTAGTTTAGCAGTGAGGTACCAAAGTGATCCAGGAGTGGATCACTGGACAGCAGTCAAGAACATCCTGAAATACCTGAAAAGGACTAAGGATATGTTTCTCGTTTATGGAGGTGACAAAGAGCTCGTCATAAACGGTTACGTCGATGAAAGCTTTGACACTGATCCGGATGACTCTAAATCACAAACCAGATACGTATTTTTATTGAATGGTGGAGCTGTCAGTTGGTGCAGTTCCAAACAGAGCGTCGTGGCGGGACCTACGTGTGAAGCGGTACATAGCTGCTTCGGAAGCAGCAAATGAAGGAGTCTGGATGAAGGAGTTCATACCCGATCTAGGTGTCATACCTAGTGCATCGGGTCCAATGAAAATCTTTTGTGACAATACTGGTGCAATTGCCTTGGCTAAGGAATCCAGGTTTCACAAGAGAACCAAGCACATCAAGAGACGCTTCAATTCCATCCATGATCAAGTCAAGGAGGGAGACATAGAGATTTGCAAGATGCATATGGAATGTTGCAGACCTGTTGACTAAGCCTCTCTCACGAGAAAAACATGATCAGCGCCAAGACTCCATGAGTGTTAGAATCATTACTGTGTAATCTAGATTAATGACTCTAGTGCAAGTGGGAGACTGAAGGAAATATGCCCTAGAGGCAATAATAAAGTTGTTATTTATATTTCCTTATATCATGATAAATGTTTATTATTCATGCTAGAATTGTATTAACCGGAAACTTAGTACATGTGTGAATACATAGACAAACTAAGTGTCACTAGTATGCCTCTACTTGACTAGCTCGTTAATCAAAGATGGTCAAGTTTCCTAGCCATGGACATGACTTGTCATTTGATTAACATGATCACATCATTAGAGAATGATGTGATTGACTTGACCCATCTGTTAGCTTAGCATGATGATCGTTTAGTTTGTTGCTATTGCTTTCTTCATAACTTATACATGTTCCTATGACTATGAGATTATGCAACTCCCGAATACCGGAGGAACACTTAGTGTGCTATCAAACGTCAGAACGTAACTGGGTGATTATAAAGATGCTCCACAGGTGTCTTCGATGGTGTTTGTTGAGTTGGCATAGATCGATATTAGGATTTGTAACTCCGATTGTCGGAGAGGTATCTCTGGGCCCTATCGGTCATGCACATCACTAATGAGTTAGTTACGAGAAGATGCATTATGGAACGAGTAAAGAGACTTGCCAGTAACGAGATTGAACTAGGTATTGAGATACCGACGATCGAATCTCGGGCAAGTAACATGCCGATGACAAAGGGAACAACGTATATTGTTATGTGGTTTGACCGATAAAGATCTTCATAGAATATGTAGGAACCAATATGAGCATCCAGGTTTCGCTATTGGTTATTGAACGGAGATGAGTCTCGGTCATGTCTACATAGTTCTCGAACTCGTAGGGTCCGCACGCTTAACGTTCGATGACGATCGGTATTATGAGTTTATGTGGTTTGATGTACCGAAGGTTGTTCGGAGTCCCGGATGTGATCACGGACATGACGAGGAGTCTCAAAATGGTCGAGACATAAAGATCGATATATTAGAAGGCTATGTTTGGACATCGGAATGGTTCCGGGTGAGTTCGGGCATTTACCGGAGTACCGGGGGGTTACCAGAACCCCCCGGGGAGTCATTGGGCCTTAATGGGCCTAAAGTGGGAGAGAGGTGGAGGCGGCCAAGCTGGGGGCGCTCCCCCCAAGCCCAATCCGAATTGGGAGGGGGGCCGGCCCCCCTTTCCTTCTCTTCCTCTCCCTCTTCCTTCTTCTCCTACTCCAACAAGGGAAAGGGGGGGATCCTACTCCCACCGGGAGTAGGACTCCCCCTTGGGCATGCCATAGAGAGGGCCGGCCCTCCCCTCCTCCACTCCTTTATATACGGGGGAGCGGGGCACCCCATAGACACACAAGTTGATTGTTTAGCCGTGTGCGGTGCCCCCATCCATAGATTTCCACCTCGGTTATATCGTTGCAGTGCTTAGGCAAAGCCCTGCACCGGTAGCTTCATCATCACCGTCACCACGCCGTCGTGCTGACAAAACTCTCCCTCGACCTCAGCTGGATCTAGAGTTCGTGGGACGTCACCGAGCTGAACGTGTGCAGATCACGGAGGTGCCGTACCTTCGCTGCTAGGATCGGCCGGATCGTGAAGACGTACGACTACATCAACCGTGTTGTCATAACGCTTCTGCTTTCGGTCTACGAGGGTACATGGACAAAACTCTCCCCTCTCGTTGCTATGAATCACCTAGACGAATCTTGCGTGTTTGTAGGATTTTTTTTTGAAATTACTGCGTTCCCCAACATCGGGAACGTAGGGTATAAACACACGAGCAAGGCAACCCAGCTTGGCAAAAACTTAAGTCTATAATGGCAAAAGATGTATAGAACAAACGATGGAAATGATAGAGGCAATATGCCTTTAATAATAAGCTTCGTCAAAGAAGCCCCCAGTTATAGCATGGTGAATACATTTAAGGATGTGTACCCCTAACAGTTCGGTAGATCCGAACATACCCTGGGATATATAAAAGGAAAAATTAAGAAGGAGAGGAGAAAGAGGAAGATAGTAAAAGTAAAAAAATAAAAGAGTGCGACCGAACTATCCATAGAATCGTCGGAGCCGGGCATCGTTCCATGGATTTGGCTCAAGGCGGTTATTCGAGGCATTACGAAGGCGATAGGCTCTTCCTGTGAGAACTTCATCTATGGTTAAGGGGCCCTCCCATTTTGGTTTGAGTTTATCCTTCTTCTCCGGGAGACGCAAGACAAGGTCATCGATGTTATATGTCTTGGCCCGTACTTCTCTGCTTTGGTATCGCCTGGCCTGTTGTTGATAAAATGCGGAACGGGCTCATGCAACATCGCACTCCTCTTCAAGGCTGTCTAGGTCATCCTGCCGATCGAGCTCGGCTTCTCGCTCTTCGTACATACGCACTCGAGGTGAATCTTGAATAATGTCGCAGGGCAGGACAGCTTCTGCGCCGTACACCATGAAGAAAGGTGTGTATCCGGTCGTTCGATTAGGCGTAGTCCGCAGCCCCCAGAGTACGGAATCAAGTTCCTCGACCCAGTGCTTATCTGACTCCCGTAGGGAGCGCACCAGTCTGGGTTTAATGCCGCTCATTATCAGACCATTGGCCCGTTCAACCTGACCGTTTGTTTGAGGGTGGTAGACGGATGCATAGTCGAGTTTAATGCCCACGTTAGCACACCAGATTTTCACCTCATCAACTGTAAAATTAGAGCCATTATCAGTGATGATGCTGTGCGGGACACCGTGGTGGTGTACCACCCCGGATATAAAGTTGATCATCGGTCCTGCTTCAGCCGTCTTTATTGGTTTGGCCTCTATCCACTTTGTGAGTTTATCCACCATAACCAGTAAATATTTCTTTTTATTGCTTCCCCCTTTAAGGGGTCCCACCATATCGAGCCCCCGGACCGCGAAGGGCCAAGTGATAGGTATTGTTCTTAAAGCAGTGGGAGGCATATTACTTTGATTGGCGAAAAGCTGATAGCCCACACAACGTTGGACAAGGGCTTGTGCGTCTTCTCGGGCCGTTGGCCAGAAGAAACCTGTCCGGAAGTGCTACCTCTTGAGCACTGCATTAGTTTTCCCTTGAAGAGGAAAGGGTGATGCAGTAAAGTAGCGTAAGTATTTCCCTCAATTTTTGAGAACCAAGGTATCAATCCAGTAGGAGACCACGCTCAAGTCCCACGCACCTACACAAACAAATAAGAACCTCGCAACCAACGCGATAAAGGGGTTGTCAATCCCTTCACGGCAACTTGCAAAAGTGAGATCTGATAGAGATGATAAGATAATATTTTTGGTATTTTTATGATAAAGAGTAAAAGTAAAGAAAGCAAAATAAACGGAAAAAGAAATAGCTTGTTGATGGAAGATCAATATGATGGAAAATAGACCCGGGGGCCATAGGTTTCACTAGTGGCTTCTCTCAACATAGCATAAGTATTACGGGGGGTAAACGAACTACTGTCGAGCAATTGATAGAATTGAGCATAGTTATGAGAATATCTAGGTATGATCATGTATATAGGCATCACGTCCGTGACAAGTAGACCGACTCCTGCCTGCATCTACTACTATTACTCCACACATCGACCTCTATCCAGCATGCATCTAGAGTATTAAGTTCATAAGAACGGAGTAACGCTTTAAGAAAGATGACATGATGTAGAGGGATAAACTCATGCAATATGATATAAACCCCATCTTTTTATCCTCGATGGCAACAATACAATACGTGTCGTTTCCCCTACTCTCACTGGGATCGAGCACCGCAAGATTGAACCCAAAGCTAAGCACTTCTCCCATTGCAAGAAAGATCAATCTAGTAGGCCAAACCAAACTGATAATTCGAAGAGACTTGCAAAGATAACCAATCATACATAAAGGAATTCAGAGGAGATTCAATATTGTTCATAGATAATCTTGATCATAAACCCACAATTCATCGTATCTCGACAAACACACCGCAAAAGAAGAGTTACATCAAATAGATCTCCAAGAGAATCAAGGAGAACTTTGTATTGAGATCCAAAGAGAGAGAAGAAGCCATCTACCTAATAACTATGGACCCGAAGGTCTGAGGTAAACTACTCACACATCATCGAAGAGGCTACGGTGTTGATGTAGAAGCCCTCTGTGATCGATGCCCCCTCCGGCGGAGCGCCGAAAGAGGCCCCAAGATGGGATCTCACGGGTACAGAAGGTTGCGGCGATGGAAATAGGGTTTTGGCTCCTCTACTGATGGTTTGGGGGTACGTAGGTATATATAGGAGGAAGAAGTAGGTCGGTGGAGCTACGAGGGGCCCACGAGGGTGGAGGGCGCGCCCAGGGGGGTAGGCGTGCCCCCCTGCCTCGTGGCCTCCTCGTTGATTGCTTGACATCCACTCCAAGTCCTCTAGGTGACGTTTGTTTGGAAAATCACGTTCCCGAAGTTTTCATTCCATTTGGACTTCGTTTGATATTCTTTTTCTGCGAAACACTGAAATAGGCAAAAAACAGCAATTTGGGCTGGGCCTCCGGTTAATAGGTTAGTCCCAAAAATAATATAAAAGTGTATAATAAAGCCCATTAATCATCCAAAACAGATATAATATAGCATGGAACAATAAAAAATTATAGATACGTTGGAGACGTATCAAGCATCCCAAGGCTTAATTCCTGCTCGTCCTCGAGTAGGTAAATGATAAAAACAAAATTTTTGATGTGGAATGCTACTTAGCATAATTTTCAATGTAATTCTCTTATTTGTGGTATGAATATTCAGATCCGAAAGATTCAAGATAAAAGTTTAATATTGACATAAAAGTAATAATACTTCAAGCATACTAACTAAGCAATTATGTCTTCTCAAAATAACATGGCCAAAGAAAGTTCATCCCTACAAAATCATATAGTTTGGTCATGCTCCATTTTCATCACACAAGAATGCTCTCATCATGCACAACCCCGATGACAAGACAAGCAATTGTTTCATACTTTAGTAATCTCAAACTTTTTTCAACTTTCACGCAATATATGAGCGTGAGCCATGGATATAGCACTATGGGTGGAATAGAGTATGATGATGGGGGTTATGTGGAGAAGACAAAAAAGGAGAAAGTCTCACATTGACGCGGCTAATCAACGAGCTAGGGAGATGCCCATCGATTGATATCAATGCAAGGAGTAGGGATTGCCATGCAATGGATGCACTAGAGCTATAAATGTATGAAAGCTCAACAAAAGAAACTAAGTGGGTGTGCATCCAACTTGCTTGCTCACGAAGACCTAGGGAATTTGAGGAAGCCCATTGTTGGAATATACAAGCCAAGTTCTATAATGAAAAATTCCCACTAGTATATGAAAGTGACAAAACAAGAGACTCTCTATCATAAAGATCACGGTGCTACTTTGAAGCACAAGTGTGGAAAAGAGGATAGTAGCATTGTCCCTTCTTTTTTTCTTTTTTTGGGCCTTTCTTTTTTTATTTGGCCTTTCTATTTTTTTGGTACAATGGTCTATGAATGATGACCATCACACTTCTATCTATTTACAACTCAATGATTCAACTCGATACTAGAACAAAGTATGACTCTATATGAATGCCTCTGGCGGTGTACCGGGATGGGCAATGAATCAAGAGTGACATGTATGAAATAATATGCATGGTGGCTTTGCCACAAATACGATGTCAACTACATGACCATGTAAGGCAATATGACAATGATGAAACATGCCATGATAAACGGAACGGTGGAAAGTTGCATGGCAATATATCTCAGAATGGCTTTGGAAATGCCATAATAGGTAGTTATGGTGGCTGTTTTGAGGAAGATATAAGGAGGTTTATGTGTGATAGAGCGTATCATATCACAGGGTTTGGATGCACTGGCGAAGTTTGCACCAACTCTCAAGGTGAGAAAGGGCAGTGCACGGTACCGAAGAGGCTAGCAATGATGGAAGGGTGAGAGTGCGTATAATCCATGGACTCAACATTAGTCATAAAGAACTCACATACTTATTGAAAAAATCTACAAGTCATCAAAAACCAAGCACTACGCACATGCTCCTAGGGGGATAGATTGGTAGGAAAAGACCATCGCTCATCCCCGACCGCCACTCATAAGGAGGACAATCAAACAACACCTCATGTTTCAAATTTGTTACACAACGTTTACCATACGTGCATGCTACGGGACTTGCAAACTTCAACACAAGTATTTATCAAATTCACAACTACTCAACTAGCACAACTTTAATATCACTACCTCCATATATCAAAACAATCATCAAGCATCAAACTTCTCTTAGTATTCAACGCACTTATAAGAAATTTTTTACTAATCTTGGATGCCTATTATATTAGGACTAATTTCTCAATTTAAGCAAATTACCATGCTGTTTTGTAGGACTCTAAAAATGATATAAGTGAAGCATGATATAACAATAGTTTCTATAAAACAAAACCACCGCCGTGCTCTAAAAGATATAAGTGAAGCACTAGAGCAAAAACTATATAGTTCAAAAGATATAAGTGAAGCACATAGAGTATTCTAATAAATTCCGAATCATGTGTGTCTCTCTCAAAAGGTGTGTACAGCAAGGATTATTGTGGTAAAATAAAAAGCAAAGACTCAAATCATACAAGACGCTCCAAGCAAAACACATATCATGTGGTGAATAAAAATATAGCTCCAAGTAAAGTTACCGATGGACGAAGACGAAAGAGGGGATGACTTCCGGGGCATCCCCAAGCTTTGGCTTTTTGGTGTCCTTAGATTTACCTTGGGGTGCCTTGTGCATCCCCAAGCTTAGGCTCTTGCCACTCCTTGTTCCATAATCCATCAAATCCTTACCCAAAACTTGAAAACTTCACAACACAAAACTTAACAAAAAATCTCGTGAGCTCCGTTAGCGAAAGAAAACAAAACACCACTTCAAGTACTGTATTGAACTCATTATTTATTTATATTGGTGTTAAACCTAATGTATTCCAACTTCTATATGGTTTATAAACTCTTTTACTAGCCATAGATTCATCAAAATAAGCAAACAGCACACGAAAAACAGAATCTGTCAAAAACAGAACAGTCTATAGTAATCTGTAACTAACGCAAACTTCTGGAACTCAGAAAAATCTACCAAAATAGGACTACCTAAATAACTTGTTTATTGATCTACTGCAATTGGAATCAGTATTTTATCACGTTATGGTGATTTTTAACAATTGTTTTCGTGAACAGAAAGTTTCTGGAATTTTCAGCAAGATCAAATAACTATCATCCAAGAAGATCCTATAGGTTTCACTTGGCAAAAACACTAATTAAAACATAAAAAAACATCTAACCAGAAGCTAGATGGAAGATTTATTACTAAACAGAACCAATAAGAAAAAACTAAAATAAAATTGGGTTGCCTCCCAACAAGCGCTATCGTTTAACGCCCCTAGCTAGGCATTGACAATTTTAATGATGCTCACATGAAAGACCAGAATTGAAGCGCAAAGAGAGCATCATAAAACATGTGACAAACACATCTAAGTCTAACATACTTCCTATGCATAGGCATATTATAAGCAAACAAATTTGCAAGGCAAGCGAAAACTAGCATATGCAAGGAAAAAGAAAGTGACAATAGCAATCTCAACATAACGAGAGGTAATTTAGTCACATGAAAATTTCTACAATCATATTTTCCTCTCTCATAATAATTACATGTAGGATAATAGGCAAATTCAACAAAATAGCTATCACATAACATATTCTCAACATGATCCACATGCATGCGAAGTTGACACTCTTCCAAAATAGTGGGATTATCATTAACTAAAGTCATGACCTCTCCAAACCCACTTTTATCAAAAATTTCATAAGATTGAACATTCTCCAAATATGTGGGATCTAAAGTTGACACTCTTCCAAACCCACTTTCAATATTATTGCAAACACTATTATCAATCTCATATTCATCATGGGGCTTAAATAAATTTTCAAGATCATAAGAAGAATCACCCCAATCATGATCAATGCAACAAGTAGTAGACATAGCAAAACTAGCATCCCCAAGCTTAGGGTTTTGCATATTATTAGCACAATTGACATCAAGAGAATTTATAGTAAAATCATTGCAATCATGCTTTTTATTCAAGGATCTATCGTGAAGCTCTTCATAAATTTCTTCATCACAATTTTCAGATTCACGAATTTCAAGCAAAACCTCATAAAGATAATCTAGTGCACTCAAATTAATAGAAATTGGTTCATCATAATTGGATCTCTTAAAAAGATTAGAAAGGGGATGAGGATCCATAAAATTTTAGCAAGCGAAGATGCAAGTAAAAACAAGACACATGGTAACACAAGATCGAACGGAAGGAGGGCGAATAAAACGACAAGGGTGAAGTGGGGGAGAGGAAAACGAGAGGCAAATGTCAAATAAAGTAATGTGAGGGATAATATTTTGTGATGGGTACATGGTATGTCTTGGCTTGTGCGTAGACTCCCCGGCGATGACGCCAGAAATCCTTCTTGCTACCTCTTGAGCACTGCATTGGTTTTCCCTTGAAGAGGAAAGGGTGATGCAGTGAAGTAGCGTAAGTATTTCCCTCAGTTTTTGAGAACCAAGGTATCAATCCAGTAGGAGACCATGCTCGAGTCCCACACACCTACACAAACAAATAAGAACCTCGCAACCAACGCGATAAAGGGGTTGTCAATCCCTTCACGGTCACTTACGAGAGTGAGATCTGATAGAGATGATAAGATAATATTTTTGGTATTTTTATGATAAAGAGTAAAAGTAAAGAAAGCAAAATAAACGGCAAAAGAAATAGCTTGTTGACAGAAGATTAATATGATGGAAAATAGACCCGGGGGCCATAGGTTTTACTAGTGGCTTCTCTCAAGATAGCATAAGTATTACGGTGGGTAAACGAATTACTATCGAGAAATTGATAGAATTGAGAATAGTTATGAGAATATCTAGGTATGATCATGTATATAGGCATCACGTCCGTGACAAGTAGACCGACTCCTGCCTGCATCTACTACTATTACTCCACACATCGACCGCTATCCAGCATGCATCTAGAGTATTGAGTTCATAAGAACGGAGTAACGCTTTAAGCAAGATGACATGATGTAGAGGGATAAACTCATGCAATATGATATAAACCCCATCTTTTTATCCTCGATGGCAACAATACAATACGTGTCATTTCCCTACTCTCACTGGGATCGAGCACCGCAAGATTGAACCCAAAGCTAAGCACTTCTCCCATTGCAAGAAAGATCAATCTAGTAGGCCAAACCAAACTGATAATTCGAAGAGACTTGCAAAGATAACCAATCATACATAAAAGAATTCAGAGGAGATTCAAATATTGTTCATAGATAATCTTGATCATAAACCCACAATTCATCAGAGCTCAACAAACACACCGCAAAAGAAGAGTTACATCAAATAGATCTCCAAGAGAATCGAGGAGAACTTTGTATTGAGATCCAAAGAGAGAGAAGAAGCCATCTAGCTAATAACTATGGACCCGAAGGTCTGAGGTAAACTACTCACACATCATCGGAGAGGCTATGGTGTTGATGTAGAAGCCCTCCGTGATCGATGCCCCCTCCGGCGGAGCACCGGAAAAGGCCCCAAGATGGGATCTCATGGGTATAGAAGGTTGCGGCGGTGTAAATAGGGTTTTGGCTCCTCTACTGATGGTTTGGGGGTACGTAGGTATATATAGGAGGAAGAAGTAGGTCGGTGGAGCTACGAGGGGCCCACGAGGGTGGAGGGCGCGCCCAAGGGGATAGGCGTGCCCCCTGCCTCATAACCTCCTTGTTGATTGCTTGACGTCCACTCCAAGTCCTCTGGATCATGTTTGTTCCAAAAATCACGTTCCCGAAGGTTTCATTCCGTTTGGACTTCGTTCGATATTCTTTTTCTGCGAAACATTGAAATAGGCAAAAAACAGCAATTTGGGCTGGGCCTCCGGTTAATAGGTTAGTCCCAAAAATAATATAAAAGTGTATAATAAAGCCCATTAATCATCCAAAACAAAATATAATATAGCATGGAACAATAAAAAATTATAGATACGTTGGAGACATATTAGGAAGGCTTTGCTTACGAGGGCCCGAGCTGCGGCGTGATGGCCGCCCAGACCATCATGTATTTCTGCCAAGAGTTGCCGCCCCTCCTCTTCGGAGATGCATCTTTGGAGGACTCGGTAGTGCTTTTCTTGTACAGTTCACCTTCGTGAACTTTGTAGGCTTTAGAACGCCGAACAATGCGACGAGCCTCATTTTGATCATCAGGAAGCTCCTGCCTATTAAGGTAGGCCAGGAAGGGTTCGGTCCATGGAGAAATAATGGCCATGATCTCGTGATAAGAGGGTGTTATTTTGGGATCCGAACCCCCGATTATATCTATACTATGTTCGGCTACTGGGGACGTGATCGGGTCCGTACTGGTGTCTCCGCCCTCGTCCTGCCATACTACGGATGGCTTGAAGAGCCTTTCCACAAAGGTATTAGGCGGGACAGGGTCGCGCTTGGCGCCCATGCGAGCGATTATATCAGCTGCCTGGTTACTGTCTCGAGCAACGTGGTGAAATTCAAGCCCCTCGAACCGAGCCGATATTCTTAATACGACGTTTCGATCTACCGCCATTTTTGGATCTTTTGCATCGAATTCTTCATTTATCTGAGATATTGTGAGGTTTGAGTCGCCGCACACCTCGAGACATTGTATTCCCATCGAGACGGCCATGCGGAGCCCATGTAGACGCGCCTCGTATTCGGCTGCATTATTGGAGTCCGTACACATGATTTGCAACACGTAGCGGACTGTGTCCCCCGTAGGGGATGTCAACATGATCCAGTTGGACTATGAGCTGTACTCTTTGGGGAGCTCGGCTTCCGTCAACTCGGCGATGAAGTCGGCCAGCACCTGAGATTTAATAGCTCGGCACGGCTTTTATATTATTTCAAATGGTAAGAGCTCAATGGCCCATTTAGCTATGCGGCCGGTGGCGTCCCTGTTGTTTATAATGTCACTAAGCGGTACTTCGGATGCCACCGTGATCGAACACTCTTTAAAATAGTGCCGGAGTTTCTGGGATGCCATAAACAGCGCGTAAGCTATCCTTTGGCAGTGAGGGTATCTGGATTTACATGGTGTGAGGACCTCCTATACGTAATACACTGGTTTTTGGATGGGGAATTTATGTCCCTCTTCCCCTCGCTCGACGACGAGTACAACACTCACAACCTGGTGAGTTGCGGATATGTAAAGCAACATAGGCTCGCCAACACTTGGGGCGGCTAGGATTGGGTTGCCTGCTAGTAAGGTTTTTATTTCTTCCAATCCGGTTGTGACCGCATCCGTCCATTTGAAGTTGTCGGTGTGTCTAAGTAGTCTGTAGAGTGGTAATGCTTTTTCTCCTAATTTGGAGATAAAGCGGCTCAGAGCCGCCACGCCCCCTGCTAGTTTTTGGACCTGCTTTAAGTCTGTTGGTGTAGCCAATTGCGAGAAGGCTCGGATTTTAGCTGGGTTTGCTTCAATTCCTCTATGAGAGACAATGAACCCTAGTAGCTTTCCGGCTGGAACGCCGAAGACGCATTTTTCCGGATTGAGCCGTATGTCGTATGTTCGGAGGTTCTCAAATGTGAGGCGGAGATCATCCACCAATGTGTGGACGTGTTTAGACTTAATGACCACGTTGTCCACATATGCTTCAACTGTCTTGCCGATTTGTTTTTCCAAGCATGTTTGAATCATGCGTTGGTAAGTGGCACCAGCGTTTTTGAGTCCAAAGGGCATAGTGTTGAAACAGAAAGGCCCATATGGGGTAATGAACGCCGTTGCCGCCTGGTCGGGCTCCTTCATTTTAATCTGATGATATCCGGAGTAAGCATCGAGGAAACACAATGAGTCGTGGCCGGCGGTCGCATAAATAATTTGGTCAATGCGGGGCAACGGGAAAGGGTCTTTGGGGCAAGCCTTATTGAGGTCTTTGAAATCAACGCAAAGGCGCCAAGATTTATCCTTCTTCGGCACCATGACCAAGTTGGCTAGCCAATCCGGGTGTTTGATTTCTCGGATGAACCCGGCCTCGAGTAGCTTGCGTAGCTCCTCCCACATGGCCTGTCGTTTGGGTTCGGAAAATCGCCGCAGTGTTTGCTTGACTGGCTTGAACCCCTTGATTATGTTGCGGCTGTGTTCGGCCAGTCTGCGTGGGATCCCGGGCATGTCCGAAGGATGCCAGGCAAAGATATCCTATTTTTCATGTAGGAACGCGCGTAGAACGACGTCTACCGTCGGATCCAGCTGTGCTCCAATGGACCTATTTTGTTAGGATCCGTTGGATGCACTTGAAATTTAACTATTTCATCTACTGGCTTGAAGGAGGTGGATTTAGGTCTCTTATCGAGAATCACATCATCCTTGTCCACCGTGGATCGTAGGGTGGTTAGTTCTTCGGCCGCAAGGGCTTCGGATAGTGCCTCAAGGGCCAAGGATGCGGTTTTGTTTTCGGTGCGGAGTGATTTATCCGTATCACTTGTAACTGTGATTATTCCATTGGGCCCTGGCATATTAAGCCTCATGTACCCATAATGAGGTACGGCTTGGAAACGTGAAAAGGCGCCCCGCCCTAGGATGGCGTGATATCCGCTATTGAAAGGAGCAATGTGAAAGAGAAACTCCTCCGACCTGTAATTTTCGGGTGTGCCGAATACTACGTCAAGTTTATTTCTCCTCGAACATCGTGCTTCTCGACTGGAGATGATGCCTCGAAAGGTAGTACTGCTTTGCTTGATGTGTGTTCTATCAACCTGCATTTTGTCGAGCGTGTCTTCGTAGATGAGGTTAAGCCCACTACCGCCGTCCGTGAGCACTTTGGTAAGTCAAAAGCCGTCCACAATTGGGTTTAGAACTAATGCGGTGGGTGCTCGGATTGGTCGGGCCTTTGGTTCGTCGTAGGCGGTAAAGGTTATTGTCACGTCGTTCCATGGGCTCACTGCGGTTACTTGGTGGACTTCGACGAGGTCGCGAAGTGCCCTCTTGCGCCGATTATTTGAAGAGAAGGTCTCTGGAGAGTGCTTCTCTGGAGTGGTAGTTCCATAGAGCGTAAGGACGTTAAAATCGTCATCCTCTGGAGAGTGCTTCTCTGGAGTGGTAGTGGTGAGGATGGCCTCGCCACTTGCCGGAGTACCTAACATGTACGAAGGCTGTGAGTTGGGTATGTGTTTGGCATCGCATGTATCAGACAGGGCTTGTTGAGGAGTTCGTCAAGAACGGACCTGTATCCCATGAAGGGTTTGTTTTTCTTGCCGACGGGCTTATGGTCGGATGCCTCGTAAGGGTGTATCCGTTTTGCCCGGGCAGTGCACTGCTTAAAGGCAACAGGTTCTAGTTGGGTCTTCTGGGCCTTCCATCTGCTTTCCATCGCGCAGTACTTGCGTACTATGTGCGATAACTCCGCGAAACTCTGTATGCGACGGCGGTCGAGGGTATTTCGAATTCCTTCATTGGTACCATTGCGACGAAAGATCGAGACTGCATCGTCGTCGCAACAATCTTTAATCTTGTTTTTGACAAGTAAGGACCTGGCCCAAAAGTGATGGACTGTTTCTTGAGGTTGCTGCCATACATACATCAGGTCATATATGTCTGGAGGGCCTAAATTACTTGGAGAGTATTGATTGTGGTGGGTGGGTGGGTTAAAACTTGGATCCCGACCCACAATTCTCTCCGGAGCTTGTAGAATCTCCGAGGTTACTGGTTCAGATCTGGGGAGAGCCAAGTGCTCCCCGGACCCTAAGTCTAGCCCTGAGTTCGGGGGACGCGGAGTCTCGTCCAAAGGAAGAGTATCCGGCTCAAGGTGTTCGGAGACCTGAACATAGCAGGTTTTTAATTTAGGAGAAGAGGTGTTTTCGGCTTGTTCCTCGACGACCGAAACCAGGTGAGTGATCGGCGGGAGGTTTATCTCCCTCTGGTCAGGTTTAAGCCCGATCCTATCATAGTCTGTCGAAAGCCCTAGGGCGGCGATGCGATCTAGCAGCTCGTTTAAGGACGAGATGTCCGCCGGATCCATCTTTTTGGAGTATTCGAGGCCATGCGGACACCCACGGTGAAACCGCCGAGCTGGAGGACGTGTCCCGAAGTTAGGCTCCTTCCAGAGGTGATATCGTTGTTGATGACGAGGCGAGCCATGGATCGCTTTTTGTGACTACACAACGGAGCTCTCAATGAAAGCACCAATGTCAGTGTCAAAACCGGCAGATCTCGGGTAGGGGGGCCCAAGCTGTGAGTCTAGTATCAATGGTAATAGAGAACAATGGGGACATGATTTTTACCCAGGTTCGGGCCCTCTTAAAGGAGGTATAACCCTACGTCATGCTTGATTGTATTTGATGAGTATAGGGGTTACAAGAGTTGATCTACCTCGAGACCGTAATGGCTAAACCCTAGTTGTCTAGCCTATTATTGTTCTGATGGCCTCCACGGACTAAACCATTCGGTTTATATATACACCGGAGGGACCTAGGGTTGTACAGAGTCGGTTTACAGGAGGAGGAAATAGTACATCCGGACACTAATCTTGCCGTCCACACATATAGGAGTCCTACTCGGACACGGGGACCAGTCTCCTGCTTTATCTTCACGGCCCATCAGTCCGGCCTATATCGAATAGGCCGGACACCTGAGGACCCCCGAATCCAAGACTCCCTCAGCCACCCGTCAACGTTAACGCTACTCTCTCTCACACATGACTATTCCCATTTGATCGAACAACTTTGTGTGCGACTGCGGCGTCGACCCCTGGCTTCTGCGGATGACCTCCTGGATGCCTTCTTGTCACTAGATGATGTCCATGAGCTAGCTACGATATAGGATAGATGATCCGCAAAAGCAATTTGATAGTTCCTCACCGTGCGCAATGTATGCATGTGACAAAGGAGTGGATGCATGCAGGCAAAATTTGTCCTCCACGGTTTTGGACACTTCTTTGTCTAAATGGTTCTTCTCATCTTCCTTCTCCTAGTGGCACAATAACGTGGTTCGGAACGCAACGATTCATCGGAATCGATGATGTTGGCTGGCGACCATGTTTCTCTTTGTCGGTTTCTCCTTTACGTGAACCTTTTGCCCTATAAGTGCTCCTTCGCGTGCGGTTGTGCTTTGCTCGTGGACGGGGACAAGGAGGAGGGCTGGGCCACCATTGTCGGAGATGACGGTGAAGCCGGCAAAATGAAGAAAAAAATTCATCAGAATCTTGCCGAAGTTGGGGAGGGGGCGTTACGGGTGGCGGAGTGGGACTAGGCTGGTAGGCAGCATGGTGCACGGCTGCTCGAGTGGCCATAGGAGCTCTATACCTTCCCCATTCTTAATGAGACCTGCCCATCCTGGAGCAAACATGGTTTAGTGTGGATTTTTTTTGGGAGATGGGGGGGGGGGGGGACTAAATTTGAAGAACTAAATAAAACGATAAATGAGCTAGTTAGGCGATAATTCCCCAATCAAAAGGTTTTCCCTCATATTCAGCTTTTGGAGGATGGAGTAGAGATGCCATAAAGACACTCATAGTCGAAAGCGGCGTTTTGGCTCCCGGGCTTAGATGATCCCATGCACAACAGTAAATTCACTAAAAAATAGTAAAAATCAAAATCATTTTTTACTGATTTTTTTATGAAAGATGCTTGAGTGCATGATGTTCGTGCCAAATTCCGCCGTGTTTGGACATCTGAGTAGCTCACAGAAGAAGAAGAAAAAAGCAAAATTGGGATATGTGAGAAAATTTATTGTTTGAACAGATTTTATCTCTTTTGCCACAAGCTCCTCAGATGTTCAAATACGATAAAATTTGGCAAGGACATCACACACTCAAACATCTTTCATGTAAAAATATTTCATAGTTTTTTGAATTTTTTAGTACTTTTTTGAGTTTACTGTTCACTGGGAGCAGCCGAGCACGGGAAATGAATATTCGCTCAGAGTCAGATTTTGTAAAGCGTAGGCCTCCTTTGGTTCATAGGATAGGGAAATCATAGGAATAGAAAAGTCATAGGAAATGAGATGACATGTATCTCAAATCGTATGAGTAGGAATAGGAAAGGAGATGCCCTTTGATTCACATCATAGGATTTTTTTTCATTGAGTCTAAGCTAATGTTTATTTTCCTATGAAATGTGAAGGATAGGAAGAATTCCTCCATAGGAAAAGGATTCCATTCCTATAAATTAAAGGGTTCCAAAGGCCGCTATAAAATGCGTCGCCTGCTCGCTCACAATAGACACAATAACACAACATCAGCCAAGTGCCATCACCATCGATCTAGCCAGCAGCACCTTCTTTAGTTCTCTTCCTGCGCTAGCTCTTCTCTGCCTTGAGTAATGGCGACCATGGTGGCTTTGAGCTCCTTCGCCGTCGTTGGCCGGTCCGGCGCCCGTTCTCCAGTGGTGGCACCGCGCCGGCGCGCCCTCGTCGTCAGGGCCCAGGCCGAGGTGAGCTTTCACGTCTCGCACTCAACTGTTTCGGATGCTGGCTGGCTAGTAGTATTAGTTCAAGACTCGATGTCAATGTAAAAATGTTTGTGTGTGCGCAGCCTGACATGAACTCAGCCAAGGAGACGACGAGCGCGTCGACTTCCTCCTCCCCGGGCATGAGCCCGACCCCGACCCCTATCCCGGCGGCACCCAAGCCCACGGCCAAGAAGGCTAACCCCTCGGTCTGGGACGCGCTCGCCTTCAGCGGCCCGGCGCCAGAGCGCATCAACGGCCGGCTGGCCATGGTGGGCTTCGTGGCGGCACTATCCGTCGAGGCGGCGCGCGGCGGCGGGCTCCTCGACCAGGCCGGCAGCGGCGCCGGGCTGGGCTGGTTCCTGGTGACCGCGGGGGTGTTCTCCGTGGCATCGTTGGTGCCGCTGCTGCAGGGCCAGAGTGTCGAGAGCAAGTCCAGTGGCGTCTGGAGCGCCGACGCGGAGCTCTTGAACGGCCGGTTCGCTATGCTCGGCCTCGTGGCGCTCGCCGCCACCGAGTTCATCACCGGCGCGCCGTTCGTCAACATCTAAGAGACTGTAGCGTTGTGGATTTTCATTTTGAGCTGACAAATCGTAATAGCACTAACCAGTGTAGCCACATTGCAATTTTGTACCATCGGTAAAGAATATTAGAATTCTGTAAATCTCATGTTTAGGTTGTTTTCATGGCTTCCTATCCTTTGTTAGTACGAGTTCACGAGTGTGGCGTCACTGCAAAATATTTTATGTATGTGGTGGTGATCCATACAAAAAACTCCTGCTTACTTATCTCACATCTCGACCATACTCATTCGGTAAATTCATGTACAATGTTTGTATTTCTAATTTCACAAGATTAGATGCGATTATGCATGCTAATCGATCAACTCCTTGTAGCTCTAGGGTTGGCTTCCTAGCTTGAACCACCGATGCTTGAGCGCTTGTTCCGCCGTTAGCCTCTTCTTCGGGTTGCATCGTAGAAGACCGCTCAAGACCTCGAACCCAGCCTCCGACAGTGTTGGGGGGCCTTTGATCCTGGCCTTAGTGGGACACGGGAACTTGTTGCGCAGAAAGCTTCCTAGTTGGCATCCACTAGGTAGCCGCCGCCCATCGTAGCCCGACCACTCCTTGATGTCTGCCGTGCCAAGAAGGGCCAAGATTTCGCTGAGGTGATCCATGTCCGACCTCCCATGGAAAGGGTGCTGGCCGGCTAGGAGCTCGGCCATCATGACACCGAGTGCCCATGAGTCGACACGCTCGTCGTAATCTGTGGACCCGAGCAGGATTTCTGGCGCGCGATATCCCCGTGTCCCAATAGGGTTAGAGTAGGGCGGCCCGTCGGCCATGCTGCACGATAGCCCGAGGTCGCAGATCTTGAGGCTCCCGTGGCTGTCAACAAGCACGTTCTCCGGCTTGAGGTCCCGGTGCATGAGGCCGAGACGATTCATCCTCCTCTCGCCGGCGAGAAGCTGTCTCATGAGAAGGCGAACCTCCAGCTCGGTGTGCCTCCTCCCAAAGCGGACATGCTTCATGACGTGCCTGAGAGTCGGCCCCACAAACTCCATGGCGAGGAAAGCGCCGCTGTCAAGTTGGCCGGAGGCGCGTGGCTGCACGATGGATGGGTGGCCGCTGCACGCCTCGAGAGCACTGACCTCGCTCGCGAAGTCGGAGAGGTAGCGCTGGCCGTCATCGTCGCCGTCGCTCGCGCGGAGGCACTTCACCGCCACGATCTCACCCGTGCGGCGGTCCCTCGCCCGGTAGACGACGCCGAATGTTCCTGCGCCGAGCACCTCAAGCCGCTGGAACCGGCCGCTGCTTGCGGGGGAGCTTGAGTCGCCGTTAGCGGCTGCCGTTCTCTGATTCTTACGCGCCGCCGGTGTGCCCGTGACCGCGTCATCTAGGGCAGCCACGCACACGTGTTGCGGTGTTGAAGACGACCACCCCATAATTTCTCCGAGGTACACGACCCACCGAGCAATCAACAGCGCAAGCTTCGCTTGATCGACTGCTCGGCAGCTAAAATAGCTAGACGGCCGGAGAGAGGATTGCTTTTGCTTTATTTCTCACAGCCGTATGGGTATGGCTATGTACTGTATATATAGACGGCCAGCACGCTAGCGCTACACGACTCGTGAAGGGACACTAATCAGGTTCGGACACGGACTACACAGCTTCTACGCGTCATATATTGCTCTCATGGATATAGGAAGCCGTATGAGGCTACACATACGCGCGTGCGTGCACAGCGTGTGACTCAGTCGATCGGCCTACTTACGCAATGTTCACGTTCGTCATCGGTGCACCGTCACCACCAGTACGGCAATCACGAGTACTTGTATCTATCTATCAATTTCACACGTTAGATATTTAAGCATCGTCTTAGAGAGGCTAAAAGAGCAGCACGTGCTTTAGCTAAGCATGGTGAGGGTCATGGGATGGAGTCATGGAGACCCTCTAGCTTCTTAATTCCTGTAATTGTTATGCCAAGTTAATATATACCGCCATGATGGTATTTCCTAAAAAAAAGGATGAATATCATAAAACCATCACATCTATGTCTAGCGTTTTAACTCGCAACCACTTTACTCTACCGCTACAAAATTGTATCTATTTCAGCATAATTTTTGACAGCTAACACTAGTGAGCTGTTTGGAGTGAATTAAACATGTTTCCGACAGAAAGGGCTCGTAGTAAGTGTTGATGTGGCATAAAACGGTCAAATACCATTTGTTTGACCGTTAAGTTGGACGTGGGCTCACCCTACATTAACACTACTCTCTCTCTCTCACACACATGCCTATTCCTTCAAGGCATTTGATCGAACAACTTGTGTGCGACCGTGACGTCTGCCCCTGGCTTCTGTGGCCGACCGACCTCCTGGATGCCTTCTCATCACTAGATGATGTACATGAGCTAGCTACGATCTAAGATAGATGATCTGCAAAAGCAATTTGATAGTTCCTCAGCGCAATATATGCATGTGACGAAGGAGTGGATGTAGGCAAAATTTGTTCTCCATGGGCCACGGTTTTGGGCACTTCTTTGTCTAAATGGTTCTTCTCATCGTCCTTCTCCTAGTGGCACGATAACGCGGTTCGGAACGCAATGATTCATTGAAATCGGTGATGGTGGCTGGCCTGGCGACAATGTTTCTCTTTGTCGGTTTCTCCTTTACGTGAACTTTTTGCCCTGTAAGTGCTCCTCCGCGTGCGGTTGTGCTTTGCTTGTGGACGGGGACGAGGAGGAGGGCTGGGCCACAATCGTCGGAGATGACAGGGAAGACGGAAAAATGAAGAAAAAAATTCATCAAATCTTGTTGAAGTTGGGGAGGGGACGCTATGGGTGGTGGAGTGGGACTGGGCTGGTAGGCGGCTGCGCCAATGGCCATGGGAGCTCTATAGCTTCCCCATTCTTAAATGAGACTTGCCCATCCTAAAGCAAATGTGGCTTACTGTGGACTTTTTTGGGGGGGGGGGTGTGAATTCTTAGTAACAGTCCATCTTCTTTACAAAGGTTCCAATAATGTCAGAAGCTTATTGCTTCTGCACGACCCGACTATTTAAGCCGGTCGACTAATTCGTCATGCGGTCAGGTGGGACTAATACGGGTGTGAAAATCTTAACTATGAGCAATTTTCAGTGTGTTTTGACAGCCCAGCTGATCCAACATGGACGGAATGATCATCATGCATGGCACTGCATGTAATAGGTGTTTTAAAAATAGGGTATGCGATTGCAAATGGTTAATTTTTCGGTCTGCTTGATCATTATTCATGGGCATGTCCGGATGCGTCGGCAGATGTTTGAGGAGTCAGATTTACAACCTTGCGGCTGTAGCTGCTGTAAGAAGAATTTTTGTCAGTACATGCTGGTTCTCTAGTCTCGTGCACTTTTTGGCGAGAGCGGGTTATGGGGCCTTCGGTGTCCACGTCGACGTGAGCCGGCCGCCTCCCTCCCTCCACGTACAGCTCTATCACCTCGTTCACGTGGCCACAGCCGCGTCCACCGGCGAGGCCCTCACGGCCGCTATAAAATACGCGCCTGCTCGCTCCCAATTGACACAGCAACACCGACTAAGTTTTTTTACCGGAGCCGGGATGTACCCTTGCTTGATCCACCCTCCGTCATTTTTATCAAGATCAGTGCAGGTTTTATATTTTTTTTCAGATATCAGACTACACATAGCAATACATGTACTGGTGTAAGATATTGTCAGCTTTTATAGAAGAGAGAGAGAGTTAGAGTAGAGACAATGATGAATGCATGCATGCATTCACTCACGGGATACATATCACATGCATTTTATTTTCATCCTCATATTTTCAATGACTTATATCTTTTGAACCAAATGTCCATTATTGAATTTTTTTGTATATTTAAATTTGTGGTGACAAGATCTACAGAACAAGATCAATTTTGGATATTTTTAAATATATTTTATATTATATGTTTCAATTATCTCTCAAATCACTTTCACAAAACACTAAATTGTTTCACTATTTCATAAAAGTTTTTTCTAGTGTTTCGCTCATTTTCACAAACTGGAATATGAAACTCACAAAGACATAGATATATTTGATATAGTAGTAAAACAGAAGTTTAATATATTCAAATTAGATGTGTTTGACTGCAACTTAGACGTGTTTGAAATACTCAATTTCACATATTTTAAATAAACCTATTTCACTAATTTCTTATTTTTATGTTTTAATTATCTTTTAATATCGCTTTCATAAAACATAAGATTGATCCTCTGTTTCCTAAAAGTGTTTTTGACTGTTTCGCTAATAGAAGTTAAAAATCATTTCACTCGTTTCAAAATAGATTTCACACATTTCAGAAAACACATTACTCTCATTTGCAATACTAATTTCACTGCAAATTTAAGAAATATATTGAAATTTATTCCGCTCATAAAAATATCAGTTTCAAACACTGAAAAATTAGTTTCACAACAAAAATGGTTTTATTTCACTTTTATTCAAATAACTTATTTCACTCATTTCAGAAAACACACTGCACTCATTTACAAAATATAGATTTCACCCATTTCACTAGTTTCAGAAAACTGATTTCACTCATTACAAAAAATATATGAGAAACTAATTTCACTTTGTATTTATGAAAACAATATTGAAACATATTTCACTCAGCAGAAATATCAGTATCACACAATGAAAAAGTTGTTTCACACCAAAAAGATATATTTCACTTTTTTCAAATAACCCATGTCACTCATTCAGAAAACACACTACAGTCGCTCAATTGAAATAATATATTTCACTTCTTTCACAAAACTGATTACACTTACTACAAAAGATAAATTTCACTAGTTTCAGTAAAACACATCACAGTTACTTCATTGAAGAAACAATTTCACAAGCTAGAATATGAAACTCACAAAGAAAACTATATTCGAAAAGTGTTTCAATCATTTCAATAACTGATTTCAATCATTTCGATAATTGTAATTTGAAATGAGTGAAATTAATATTTTGATATGATTGAAATAGTAAAAATTAAACTAGTTTAGATATATTCAAGATTGGTATCGTTATAAAGATCTTATGTTCAAGAATTTGAATATATGAAAATTTTAAATAATAGTACAAAGCTGTAAAAAATATTGGTCATCTAAAAATATAACCAAAAATAAAATGCATGTATTTGTTTGAGAGAGAGGAGAGATGCTGCATGCATGCTTACAATCCACTGCAAAAAGTAATGCATCCTTGACATGGTCCCTACTAGTCTGACATTGATTTAACTATATACAAAAGGTCTTATGTCTCAATACATGATTATACATATGGATGGGCCCTACTTATGCATAGATCATAAAGCATGTGAAGGGTGGATGCCGCTCCGGTACATCCAGCCTCCGATAAAAAGGAGTTTGCGACAGCAACACAACATCAGCCAAGTGTCCTCACCATCGATCTAGCCATCAGCACCTTCTCTAGTTCTCTTCCTGCGCTAGCATTTCTCTGCCTTGAGTAATGGCGACCATGGTGGCTTTGAGCTCCTTCGCCGTCGTTGGCCGGTCCACCGCCCGTTCCCCGGTGGTGGCACCGTGCCGGCGAGCCCTCGTCGTCAGGGCCCAGGCCGAGGTGAGCTTTCATGTCTCATGCTCAACTGTTTCGGATGCGCTGGCTGGCTAGCGTTACTTCAAGACTCGATCTCAATGTAAAATTGTTTGTGTATGCGCAGCCTGATATGGACTCAGCCAAGGAGACGACGAGCGCGTCGACCTTGTTAGAGCTAAACACGCTGTGTGTGCTGGTGTCCGAGTAGTACTCGTATGCTGGTCCGATTAGTGCTCCAACATGAAACCGACTAGGTTTAGCTATAGGGTAGCTAGCTTAGTATATATATGTGGGTACCTCCTTGTAATCTTTCAACCGAGAAAAGCAATACAGAGTATACGACAGGCTCAACACGAGCCTGTAGCCATCATACATCGATTTGTTTTGCCTTCATGTCTGTTTCGCCGAGACGCCGAGACGTCTGTACAGATACGTGCGATCGATCCAATCGCTGGACATACTTGAAGCTAGCCCAGGCGTGTACGAGGACACGGTGTGCTACTGCTAATCGATCCAGCAGCTTGGCTGCTTGGTTGCTAGCTAGCTTTGCACATCGCACGTGTATTTAGCTCCTGGGAGTTTTGGTCTAGCGATCAAAAGCCAACAATTGGTATCTAGAGCCTCGACGATCTACGATCTACGATGACGGACAGCGACGCTGAGTCGGTCAAGTCCGGCAACGGTGGTTCCAAGGCGAACAAGAACGGCGACAAGATGAAGAAGGGCGACAAGTCAGCAACCAGTGGTGGTGGAACGGGCGGCGCCAACGCACAGGCGCATCGCAACATCCCCATCCAGTACTCGATGCTCACCGACATCAACTACGGCGTGTGGGCGGTGAAGATGAAGATCATTCTCCGAACCCTACGAGTGTGGGAGGCCATCACGGACGACGACGTCGACGAGGAGTGCGACGAAGGTGCCATGGCCGCCATAGCCCAGTCTGTGCCAGATTCCGTGCTGATGACATTGGCGGAGTTCGAGACAGCAAGAGAGGTGTGGAACGCACTCAAAGAGATGAGGATCGGAGAAGATCGTGTCACCAAGGCTCGGGCACAAGTGCTGAAGCGCCAATTTCACAAGTTGCAGATGGAGGAAACTGAATCGGTGAACGACTATGCCATGCGTCTAACTACATTGGTGGGAGAGATTCGCGCGCTTGGTGCAAAGCTCGATGAGACCGAGATTGTGGAGAAGTTTTTCAGTTCGGTGACTGATAAATTCACGTACATCATTGGCACGCTCGAGCAGCTTTACGACATCGACGACATGACCATAACGGAGGCAATCGGACGCTTGCGGACATGGGAAGAGAATGCTCGTGGTTGTCGGAAAGGCAAAGGAGGAGGTGATGACCAACTCATGTACTCACGCGCAGATTGGGAGTCCCCAAGTAGCAAAGGAAGGCGCAACGTTGGCGAAGGCTCAAGCAACGCGAAGCGCGGCGGACAAACCGAAGAAGGCAAAGGAAAAGGCAAGCCACAAGGTCGTGGTAAGGCGGACCGATCTAAAGAGCGGAAGCCACGGAACTTGGATATGTCCGAGGTCAAGTGCTATAACTGCAACGAGATGGGTCACTTTGCAAAGGATTGTCCGGAGCCTAACAAGCGGGAGATCAAGGCAAATTTGGCGAAGCAGGAAGACCAGGTCTTCTGATGGCCGAAGTTTGTGATCTCGTCCAAACGATGGTTGTAAAACCAAACCGGAAGGTGCTACTTCATGAGAAAAAAGTAACACCAAAGTTATCCGGAAGCCAGAACGTGTCGTGGTATCTAGACACGGGTGCCAGTAACTACATGACGGGGTGCAAGGAGAAGTTCCTCGAGCTAGAATATGATGTTCAAGGCTCGGTCAAGTTCGGTGATGGTTCAAATCTGGAGATTTGCGGGCAAGGCTCTGTCCTCTTTGAGGGTCTCACAGGAGAACATCGCATACTCACCGGAGTGTACTACATCCCACGGCTTCAAAACAACATCATCTCTGTCGGGAAACTTGACGAGAATGGATGCAAGGTGGATATTGAGAACGGAGTGATGACGATCTTCGACAACCTCCGAAACGTGCTAGCGCGTGTGAATTGCACGCGGAACAGGCTCTATATTCTCAACCTTGATCAATCTCAATCGAAGTGTTGGCTCGCCAAGAGTGATGATGATTCGTGGTTATGGCATGCTAGATTTGGACACGTTAACTTCTATGCCTTGAAGAAGATGTCGAAGATGGAGATGGTATCTGGGATGCCGTTTATTGACCATGTTGATCGAGTATGTGATGGGTGCTTAGTTGGAAAACAGCACCGCAGGCCGTTCCCTGCTCAGTCTACCTATCGTGCAAGTGATGCACTCGAGCTGCTCCATGGTGATCTATGTGGCCCTATCACCCCAGCAACTCATGGAGGAAAGAAGTATTTCTTCCTAGTGGTAGATGACTACTCGAGATATATGTGGGTCGTTCTCCTACGATCTAAAGATGAGGCGTTTGAAGCGTTTAAGAAGCTGAAGGCTGCAACGGAGATGGAACACAAGCTGAAGGTTCGCGCTCTACGGACAGATCGCGGCGAAGAGTTTACGTCGAACGAGTTCAATGACTACTGCGAGAAGATTGGCATAAAGAGGTTCCTCACGGCACCTTATACGCCACAGCAGAATGGGGTTGTTGAAAGGCGCAATCGAACCGTCATTGACATGGCGAGAAGTTTACTCAAGAGCAAGAACTTGCCGTGGACTTTTTGAGGAGAAGCTGTCTCGACGGCGGTCTTTCTTCTCAACCGGGCTCCAACGAAGGCGGTGAACGGCAAGACTCCGTATGAAGCAATTTATGGACGTAAGCCGAATGTGTCTCATCTACGGACGTTCGGGTGCGTGGCGTATGTGAAGACGGCGGAGCCGCATCTCTCAAAGCTTGTCGATCGTAGCACCAAGATGGTGTTCATCGGATACGAGAGGAGTTCCGGCACCAAGGCATACCGCTTCTACGATCCACAAACCAAGTGTCTACGGATTTCACGCGATGTCGTGTTTGCAGAAAACCAAGCGTGGAATTGGAGCACAACAACCAACGATGCTCCAAATGGTAACATATTCACAGTTGAATTTCCAACTGATGATGATGCAAGGGAAGACGTCCAGGTGGTTGGCAAGACACCCAACCAAGGTGACCGCAATGGCAGTGATCATCATGGTGCCGACACCGACGATGATGCGCATGGGTCGCAAGGTGATAGCGACAACGACGCGCACGACACGGGCGGAGATCTCGGCGACGACATCGACAATGAGGCGCATAGTGACGACGACAATCAAGATGATGGTCACGGTCACGACGACTACGCCAACGACGTGGATGTCAACGGTGCAGATGCCAAAGACCCGGCATCTACCACACCCGAGACTCGGCCATCTTCCTCAAGTGCATCGACACCGACACAATTTGTGTCGCCCCCTTCGCAAGCCACGACGGATTCTTCCGGGCCTCGTCGCTACAAGCCCCTCAAGAAAGTCTACAAGTACGCAAAGCCAGTTACACTCGAGTACTCCGATTTGTGTTTACTCGGAGTTGAGGAGCCGGCGAACTTCGTAGAGGCGAGCAAAAGTTCAAGTTGGATGCACGCCATGGATGAGGAGATGAAGGCGATCGAGAGCAATGGCACGTGGACTTTGATAACCCGACCTCCGAACCAAAAGACCATAGGTTTGAAGTGGGTTTACAAGTTAAAGAAGGACACGAAGGGTGCCATTGTGAAGTACAAGGCAAGACTCGTCGCAAAGGGCTACGTACAACGTCAAGGAGTTGACTATGAGGAGGTGTTTGCACCGGTTGCTCGAATCGAGATGGTGAGAGTGCTCCTAGCTTTGGCAGCACAAGAGGATTGGAAGGTTCATCATATGGATGTGAAATCCGCTTTCCTCAACGGCGACCTCATAGAAGAAGTGTACGTGGAACAACCCCTTGGCTACGAGAAGAAAGGCGAAGACGGAAAAGTTTACAAGCTCAAAAAGGCACTTTACAGCCTGAAGCAAGCGCCAAGAGCTTGGAATTCGAAGTTAGACCGAAGTATGATCTCGCGCGGGTTCAAAAGATATCCCCTGGATGGTGCAAAAGACAGTCTACCAAGCACCGAAGAACAGGTGAAAATTGAAGACGCGACCAAGGAGGAGCGCTGGCATCAAGCTACGGATGAGCCAACGCTAGCAAAGTCGGTGACTGGGATTCTACAAGAAACGACAAATGCAATACCTATGGATAGTAGTAGTCGCATTTGGGATCCGGGTCGATAGTGATGACCACGTCATGTTTAGGGTGGTGAATGTTAGAGCTAAACACGCCGTATGTGCTGGTGTCCGAGTAGTACTCGTATGCTGGTCCGATTAGTGCTCCAACATGAAACCGACTAGATTTAGCTATAGGGTAGCTAGCTTAGTATATATACGTGGGTACCTCCTTGTAATCTTTCAACCGAGAAAAGCAATACAGAGTATACAACAGGCTCGACACGAGCCTGTAGCCATCATACATCGATTTGTTTTGCCTTCGTGTCTGTTTCGCCGAGACGTCGAGACGTCTGTACAAATACGTGCGATCGATCCAATCGCTGGACATAGTTGAAGCTAGCCCAGGCGTGTACGAGGACACGGTGTGCTACTGCTAATCGATCCAGCAGCTTGGCTGCTTGGTTGCTAGCTAGCTTTGCACATCGCACGTGTATTTAGCTCCTGGGAGTTTTGGTCTAGCGATCAAAAGCCAACAGACCTCCTCCTCCCCACGCACGAGCCCTGCCCCGACCCCGATCCCGGCGGCACCCAAGCCCATGACCAAGAAGGCCAACCCCTCGGTCTGGGACGCGCTGGCCTTCAGCGGCCCGGCGCCGGAGCGCATCAACGGCCGGCTGGCCATGGTGGGATTCGTGACGGCGCTGTCCGTCGAGGCGGCGCGCGGTGGTGGGCTCCTCGACCAGGCCGGCAGCGGCGCTGGGCTTGGCTGGTTCCTGGTGACCGCGGGGGTTTTCTCCGTGGCGTCGCTGGTGCCGCTGCTGCAGGGCCAGAGCGTGGAGAGCAAGTCCAGCGGCGTCTGGAGCGCCGACGCCGAGCTCTGGAATGGCCGTTTCGCTATGCTCGGCCTCGTCGCCCTCGCAGCCACCGAGTTCATCACTGGCGCACCGTTTGTCAACATCTAAGAGACACTAACGCTGTGGATTTTCATTTTGAGCTGACAAACGCTAACCATTGTAGACACGTTGCAATTTTGTACCATCGATCGGTGATCGACTTCTGTAAATCTCATGTTTAGGTTGTTTTCATGGCTTCTTATTCTTTGTCATTAGTATGAGTTCACGAGACTAGCGCTGTGGATTTTTATTTTGAGCTGACAAATCGTAATAGTAGCCACGCTACAATTTTGTACCATCGTCATTGCAACATCTTTTTTTATTTTTCGGTTGACTATATTTCCACGACGGCGAACATTGTTTGGATTAGGACACCCTCGTCTCCGGCCGTGGCTAGTTTGAGGGCATCACATAGGCATTCAATGAACCAGCGGCAGAACAAGGAATTGTGCGGTTTCACAACAGATTGGCTTGCTTGATGTTGTGCATGCAAACGTTATAGGTGTTATTGCATATTATGAACTAATGACTACATATCTTTCAAGATAAGATGGTAGAAGGGTCTGCTCAAATTTGTTGAACTTGCAGTGATCTTGATCACTCCGATTGCAAAACCATGAAATTTAACCTCATGGACATATTGAGGCTCTCCTATCAGCAGAACTCAACGACCTTTTCAGCCACATTCAACGATGCTTCCCCTCTTTCCGGGTGTGCTTGTCTCCCAACACAATGCTCCCAGGATTCCTATAAAGATTGCATATACTCTCACCATATCTAGTTGTAGGTCCTGCAACACGTTTGGATTGATCACCTTGCGATAAATGATGTTATAAAAATCACACGACTAGGATAGTATTTGTCGAACATTGGGTGGCAAGATATTCTTGATTATGACTGGGAGCATGTGTGTTATAAGAACATGATAATCATGAGGCTTCATGTTGATTAGTCTGTTATATTCTTTGGAAATAATTCTCTGTCGTTGCAAGCGCACCATGTAGGAAATCTCATGTCTTGCGGACTTCCACAAAATTCATTCACATATGGTCTGGATAGAGTATACCCTACAATAGAAAGTTTACATTTCTTAATTTAAATCTGAGAATATTGCTTTTGTTCACTAAAGTGTAGGTTAACTCAAAATTTTCTGGCCAAAGGTGGCATGTGAAGATTATATCCCTATCAATTACAATCACAGTTGGAAGACCATGCAGCTTGAAAATATTCCCAGTGAAAGCTTTAGCAGTAGTTTGTATAATTATTGGGTGGTTTATACAAATAAAGTTATGTATATGGTGAACCTGTCCACCACAACTAACATGTTTTTTAATTTTTTTTTGAAGCAGTTAAACCCTGCACAAAATCCATGCTAACATGTGTACAAGCAAACTTAGGTATTTGGAGTGGCTGGAATAACCTTGGATATTTAGTATGTTCTGCTTTGTTGATCTTGCAAGTAGGCCATGTTTTAATGAAATCCAATACATATTGTCGGGGGGATGAACCCCAGGCAGGCAACGGAACCCGGATCCTTTTCGAAAACGACGGGGCCAGCAACGCCCCTCGAGCCGGCTCGCGCTTGGCCGGATCGCTCGACCCGGCCAAGTCCTCCAACCCGGCCGGACTCCTCGACTCGGCCCCAACAACCAGCTCAAGACAGCCGAGCCCGGCACACCAAGACTTCCCCAACAAGCCAACTCCACCCCTGGCGTGTTCTCCAACCCGACCACGGGTCAGCTCCCGTCCCATCCCAGCCGTACGACGGGACGAGATTCCACCTACCGATGACGGTGGCAACAGTACCCCGCCCATGCCTCAGGTCAGCCGGGGCGTGGCAACAGTGCCCCACCTACCCGTTGACCAGGGCCGACGTGGCAACAGTGCAACCATCATCACCAATGATGCCAGCAAGCAACGGCCTGATGGAGCGCCACTGTAGCGGACTCAACCCGGCCACTCCCTGACGATCGACAAGATGGCCAACAGTGCCCCCGTACCCGGCGGGCCCCGCACCCGGAGAACCCGGCGAGCCCTGACCCCCGGCGGGTCCCAGCGCCGGCTTCCCGGACAATGACAACCCGGCCCCACGGCCTTGTAACATTACCATTGTATCCCTGGGGGGTTGACCTATAAAACCCCCAGGAGCCCTCATGCATACGGGCACGACAGTGGCGACCGATCACTCACTCCCTTACTCACACACACCTAGCAAGCCACACCCGAGGAGAGGGAGCAGCCTGAGCCCTGGCCTGTCCTCCTTCTTCCTCCATACGGCTCTAGGAGCAACTCTGTACTGATACGCATCAACTACACTCGACAGGACAAGGGTGTTATCTCTCCGGAGAGCCCCGAACCTGAGTATGTCTTGCGTCCCGCGCTCGCTCATGCCGACCTCGCCTCTGGAGCCCACCAGTGCCCTCGAGCCTCCTCATATGTTTAGCCATCCCTTGGCATCTGCCGTGCGCCCACCACGGCAGTTGGCGCCCACCGTGGGGCAGCTCGAGGTCCTGGCCGGGAGCATGCTTCAGACGGGGCTCCTCTCCGACTCCGATGAGCCCATCACGCTGTCGGACGATGTCATCGACACACTCACCGCCTCCTTCGCCGCGCTGTGCATCTACGACGCGCCTGCGGCCGATGAGTACCCCAACAAGGTACTTGACTTTTCTGACCCCCCCTTTTCCCTCAGCGGCGGCACTCCCGTCGGGGCAATGGACCTCTGCGTGGAGGTCTTCGTCACCGACACCGGCGCCGCTTCCCGTCCAGCGCGGCAAGGAAGGCCGCTGAATCCAGGGCCGCAGCGGAGCAGGCCAACTCGCCCAACCCGCTGCGCACCACGATGCAGAGCCTTCACGTCCCCATCGGCACCGACATCGACGCCTCCAACATCGCCGAGGCCCGGACTCGTCTCGACGAGGACCGCCAGTGCCTCCTGGACCTCACCGAGACGCTCGCCGCCACGCAACGCCGCCTCGACTACGCTCAGCTGGAGCGTAACACCGCCTACGGCCTCACGCCGGACGCGCCCGAGCCAAGCCGGGGCGGCGCGATCGGGCGCGCCTTCGGCGCCTTCCCTCCCGTTTACGAGACTCCTGTGAAGAACATGTGTGCCGCCCAGGCGGGCGCGGTCGGCCTGGATCAGCTCGTAGGCGAAGAGTTGCATGACTGCCTCAAAAGGGTGAACGACCTCCTTGCTGCGGCCAACGCGCAACAAGACCGCCTCAACCAGCTAGCGAAGCCGGAGGGTCCGGCTCCACCCGCATCGCCAGACCCGGTGACCACCAGAACACGGCGTCCTCACCACCCGGCAAGTCGCACTCCGGCTGCACCCGGACCCGGCGGAACCCCGTCCCGACAACCGCCGGCGTCTTGGGCGACGAGCCGGACTCGGAGGTCCGACGCCGACTCGACCCCCTGCTCCAATCCGGCCAACATCCGAATGCGGTCGACCCGGCTCCCCGTGGCACGGTCACTGACCGGCTGGGCCCGCTCTCCATCGACGACACCGACGCTCGCCACCGCCTCGACCGACTCGCCCTCTCCCAAGAGCTGGAGGAGAGCGGTCCCGTTGGGCCGGCGTGCTTCGGGCCACGCATCTGGGACGAGCCCTTCACCAAAGGGTTCACGCTCCCCCACGACACCCCAAGTACAACGGCATCGTGAAGCCGGAGGACTGGCTCACCGACTACACCACCGTCATCAGCATCGCCGGCGGTAACCACCGCCTCGCCGTGCGCTACGCGCCTCTCATGCTCCAGGGGTCGGCCCGCACCTGGTGGAAGAGTCTGCCGGTGGGCAGCATCAACGCGTGGGTCGACTTCGAGCAGGCCTTCGTGCGCAACTTCACCGACACTTACAAGCGACCCGGCCGCCCTAGTCAGCTTGCCACGTGCGTGCAGGGGCCGGCGGAAACCGGCCGCGAGTACCTCGCACGCTGGACCGAGCTCTGGAACAGCTGCGAGGGTGTCCACGAAGTCCAAGCGATTCAGTACTTAGTCAACGGGTGCCGGGATGGCACCCTCCTCAAGCACAAGCTCTTGCGCTCCGAGCCGGCCACTATGGCCACGCTCATGGTGACGGCGGACAAGTACGCCAACACCGACTCCGCCATGAAGATCCAGGTGGCGCTGGATGAAGCCGGCAAAGCAAAGCCGGTTCCCCCTCCGAAGCCGGCCGGCGAAGGAAGCCGGCAGCAGCACAACCAGCAGAACAACAAGCGCAAGGCCGACCAGCCAGCCCCGCGCTACGACAGCTGGCTCGTCGCGGCCACCGAGCAGGCGCCCGCGACCGACCCGGCCGCCAAGTGTCGGCAGACCGGCAAGACGACAGGGCAACCCACCATGAGCTTCAAGGAGATGCTCGACGCTCCCTGCAAGCACCACAGCTGTGCGAGGCCGTCCACGCACATGCTTCGGCAGTGCGCCATCACCAAGCGCATCATGAGGGGCGACATCCCACCTCCTCCGGCTCCGGCCCCGGGAGCAGGGCAGCCGCCTCCGCCTCCACCGCCGCCACCAGCTGGCGGCGCGATGCACGACGATGTCTACCCGGCCCAAAATGTGACCTACGTCGTCTTCACCAGCCTCGGCGACGACAAACGCAGCGAGCGCCTCCTTCGGCAGGAAGTGAACACGGTCATCCCGCCCAAGCCGGAGTATATGCACTGGTCGGAGCGCCCGGTCACCTGGACTCGAGAGGACCACCCGGCCGTCATGCCGAACCCGGGTGGTTACGCCCTCATCCTCAACCCTACCATCGTCGCACCTCGGCGCACGTGCAAGTTCTCCCAGGTTCTCATTGACGGCGGCAGCAGCATCAACATCCTCTTACCGCGACACCATGACCAAGCTCGACCTCGAGGCCAAAGACCTGGAGCCGACCCGGACGATCTTCCACGACATCGTCACTGGCCTCTCCTTCTCTTCGATCGGCCGGATCCGGCTCGACGTCCTATTCGGCGACATCACCCACTTCCGACGCGAGCCGCTCTGGTTCGAGGTGGTGGACCTGACCAGTGCGTACCACGTGCTGATGGGCCGGCCCGCGCTCGCCAAATTCATGGCGGTTCCTCACTAAGCCTACCTGAAGCTGAAGCTGCCGGGTCTGAGGGGCCTCATCACCATCACCGGCGACTACCACAAGTCCATAGAGTGCGCCCTAGACGGTGCCAAGCTGGCCGAGTCGCTGGTTGTAGCCGAGGAGCGGCGCCAACTCAACCGGGTCGTCGCCATCGCCCAGGAGGCGTCGGCCGCGCTTGTCCCGGCCGAGGAGACGGCCGATGAGGCCTCGTTCAAACCCTCCAAGGAGACCAAGAAAGTGAAGCTGAACCCGGAAGACCCCAGCTGCAGCAAGTACGTTGTTGTGGGCACCTGCCTCGACAGCAAATAGGAAGGCGAGCTCGTCGACTTCCTCCATGAGAATCGGGATATTTTCGCATGGACCCCAATGGACATGCCTGGTATCCCGAGGAAGTACGCCGAGCACAAACTTCACGTCCGCAAGGACGCCAAGCCTGTCTGTCAATCCCTGCAACGTTTTTCCAAAGAGAAGAGAAGAACCATTGGTGAAGAGGTCACCAAGCTCTTGGCTGCCGGCTTCATCATGGAAGTGTTTCACCCCGAGTGGCTGGCCAACCCAGTCCTCGTCCTGAAGAAGAACAAGACTTGGCGCATGTGTATCGACTACACTAGCCTGAACAAGGCCTACCACAAAGACCCGTTCGCCCTCCCGCGGATCGACCAAGTCATCGACTCAACTGCCGGGTGTGAGCTCCTGTCCTTCCTGGATGCTTACTCCGGCTATCATCAGATCAAGCTGGACCCAGTCGACGCCCTGAAAACGTCCTTCATCATGCCCTTTGGGGCGTATTGCTACATCACCATGTCATTCGGCTTGAAGAACGCCGGCGCCACCTTCCAACGTTGCATCTAGAAGTGCTTGGTGCTGCTACTCGGCCGCAATATCCATGTCTACATGGACGACATCGTGGTGAAGACCAAGCAGCACCTCACGCTCCTCGACGACCTAAAGGAAACCTTCGCCAACCTGCGAATACAAGGTGAAACTTAACCCAAAGAAATGCGTTTTCGGCGTCTCGGCCGGAAAGCTACTCGGCTTCCTCGTCTCGGAGCGTGGCATTGAGGCAAACCCGGAGAAGATCAAGGCCATCGAGCGCATGCGCAAGCCGGCTCGACTGCGCAATGTCCAGAAGTTCACCGGCTGCTTGGCCTCGGTCGGCCGGTTCCTCAGCCGGCTGGGCGATAGGGCCTTGCCCCTGTATCAGCTGATGAAGAAGACGACGCCGTTCGAATGGAACAACCAAGCGGACGAGGCTTTCCGGGATCTCAAACACATGCTCTCCACCGCACCAGTCCTGGCCGCACCGGCCGAGAAGGGGCCGCTGTTGCTCTACATCGCCGCGACCTCGCGGTCGGTCAGCACGGTGATGGTGGTCGAGCGACCGAGAAGGACAAGATCCAATCTGTCCAGTATACATCTACTACTCGAGCGAGGTGCTCTCCGCCTCCAAGCAGAACTACCCGCACTACCAGAAGATGTGTTACGGTGTGTACTTCACCACCAAGAAACTGAAGCAGTACTTCCAAGAGCACGTTGTTACCGTGGTCAGCACGACCCCTCTCGGCGAAATCATCGGGTGCCGGTATGCCTCTGGACAGGTCGCCAAGTGGGCGCTCGAGCTAGCCGGCCACACTATCCTCTACGAGGCCCGCACAACGATCAAGTCCCAAGCTCTGGCCAACTTCCTCATCGACTGGACCGAGACCCAGTACCTGCCGCCGCCGCCGGACTTGACGCACTGGCGCATGCACTTCGACGGGTTGAAGATGCGACTCGGCCTCGGGGCCGGCATTGTGCTGTCCTCCCCGAAGGGCGACCAACTCAAGTACGTGCTCCAGATCCATTTCGCCGCCTCCAATAATGTCGCCAAGTACGAAGCCCTTGTACACGGCCTCCGGCTTGCCAACGAACTCGGCATCCGGCACATCCTGTGCTATGGCGACTCGGATCTGGTGGTGCAGCAGCGCTTCGGCGAGTGGGACGCCCGCGACCCCAACATGGCAAGCTACCGCTTCTTTGTCCAGAAGCTATTCGGATTCTTCGCAGGCTGTGAGTTCCTCCACGTCCCACGTGCGGAAAATGAGGCAGCCAACACGCTCTCCAAGATCGCCTCGTCCCGGCAGTCCATCTCGTCCGGTGTCTCCCTCGAGCACCTGCACAAGCCGTCCGTCAAGCCCTCTCCGGACTCCGAGTCAATCTACGTCCTAGCTGACCCAGCCGCACCTCAACCCGGCCCGGGGACTGCCGAACCCTGCCAGGGGACTGCAGCCGCCAACCCTGCCGCTGCCATTCCCGAATCGGGGGCTGCCGCCCCAGAATCCGCCATGGTGGCCGTCTTCGCTGTGGTGACGGCGCCATCGTGGGCCCTACTTGTCTTGGAGTTTCTGGAGAATGGGGTCCTCCCAATGGACGAGACCGAAGCCCGACAAGTGCAGCACCGGGCGTCCGCCTACAGCATCATCAACAACGAGCTCGTCAAGCGCAGCTCCACCGGCGTGTTCCACCGCTGCGTCGAGCAAGACAAGGGCATTGAGATCCTCCTCGACATACACCAGGGCGAGTGCGGGCACCACGCTGCCTCGCGGTCCCTAGTGGCCAAGGCTTTCCGCCATGGATTCTACTGGCCCACGGCCCTTGAAGACGCAGAGTCACTCGTCCTCAAATGCAAGGGATGCCAGCGCTTCAGCAAGCGCGGCCACCAGCCGGCGTCGGCACTCCGGACCATCCCGATCGCCTGGCCCTTTGCAGTCTGGGGACTCGACATGGTGGGACCCTTCAAGACCGCCCGAGTCGGCATGACGCGTCTGCTGGTGGCGGTGGACAAGTTCACCAAATGGATCAAAGCAAGGCCAATCAAGAAGCTGGACGGGCCAACGGCCGTCCGATTCATCAAGGACATCGCGGTGCGCTACGGCATGCCGGACAACATCATCACGGACAACAGCACCAACTTCGCCAAGGGCGCGCTCGCACAGTACTGCTCCGTCTCCGACATCCGTCTCGACCTGGCTTCCATCACACACCCGCAGTTCAATGGCCAGGTTGAGCGGGCCAACGACCTCATCCTATCCGGTATCAAGCCGCGGCTCGTCAGGCCACTCATCCGTTCACCCGGCAGCTGGCTTGACGAGTTGTCGGCCGTCCTCTGGAGTCTCCGAACAACACCGAACCGGTCGAACGGGTTCACCCCGTTCTTCCTCGCCTATGGAGCAGAGGCCGTCATCCCGACCGACGTCGAGCTCGACTCGCCGCGCATCACGATGTACACCGAAGCCGAAGCCAAAGAAGCCCGCGAAGACGGCGTCGACCTACTCGAAGAAGCACGTCTCCTAGCGCTCAGCCGCTCAGCCATCTATTAGCAAGGCCTGAGGCACTACCACAGCAAGAAGATCAAGCCCCTCGCCTTTCAGGAAGGAGACCTCGTCCTCCGACTCGTCCAAGAGCAGACCGGCTAACACAAGCTGTCCTTCCCATGGGAGGGCCCCTTCATCGTCAGCAAGGCCCTGTGCGATCGCAACACCTACTACCTCATCGACACCCGCAAGTCAAACAAGCGCAAGAGAGACACCGCCGGCAAAGAAACAATCCGGCCATGGAACGCGGAACTCCTCCGCCTGTTTTACAGTTAGCCGTGTGCATGTATGTATTGCTATCTTTTGTGATCATTTGAAAACTATGGAGTCCCCGAATGACACCCAGGGGCTGCCCTTCCCGACCGAATTATTGTGTCTCCCGCATTTATGCATTATTTACCTCTTCGTCAAACCCGGCCACCGGTCCAACTCGATCGACACGAGGGCTGGCCGGCTTGGTCACCACCCGCCGCCTTTCCTTAGCAGTTCGTGACGCACTAGGATCGCCGCGGCCTTCCACTTCGCCCTAAGCCACAGATCCGGCTCCGGCTGTCGGCTGGCAAGCGCGCAAGGACAGAGCACCAGCCCACCACAAACACCAAGTCAAGGGCCGCCGGGTTACCCAACCTGGCCTCGCCTCTTTAAGTGGCCGCACGACCGGCTGCTCGCCAACCCGCTACGCCGGATTGCCGCCAGCCGGCCCATTGGGTGTTCCGCTTGCGCTCAACATTTCGACAGCCTAAGTACGGCGCGCTCCTCTCAAAAGCCGAACTCCTTGTCGCGGACCAGAGCCTTGGCCATCGACTCATGGGAGCCCGAGAGGGGAAAAGCGCAAGGAAATGGCTCAAAAGACAAAAAAGCAAGAGTGCAAACATTCACAAAGTTTATACATCACAAGTTCGAATTTAAAACGGGCCCAAGGCCAGAATTCATTACACCCGAAAACCCCCAGTGGGTGGGTGGACCTGCTACCTAACAGAAATTTTCGCTAAGTTCAAAACAGGCAGCCTCAGTCATCTCCCTCGGTGGCCTCCGGGCCCGCCGAGGTGCCGGTGTCCCCCTCCTCGGCGCCCGCGTAGCGGTAGACGTTCGTCTCCTCAGAGCTGCCCTCCGGGTCGTCCAGAAGCAGGCCGTAGTCGTCAGTAGTCACGACTCCGCCATTTTCCGCCCGCTCCGGCCGGAACTCATCATGGAAGGCGAACCCGGCGATGTAGCTGGCCCGAGCAGTGATCCTGCCGGCCTCCGCCTGCAGCTGGCTCTCCGTGCTGGCTCACTGGCCCATCAACGCATCCAGCGACAAGTCCGGATGCCAAGACATCGCGAATCTGAGCGCCATCTCGGCGCCAGCACGTGTGGCGGAAATGCGCCAGTCATGGAGCCGATCCGGCCCCGCCTCCAACCACCGCGCCAGCCGCGTGAAGCTGTTCGGCGCGACGGAACCCGACCATAAGGCCGCTGTCATCGCCGCGCCAGCCTCAGAGGGCTGCCCCATCTGCTCGCTCAAAACTCGCAGACGGGCCTCGGCGGCGGTCACGATCTCCCGGAAGGTCCACGCCACCCGCGGGTCAGTCCCGGAGCCGACGACCCCCTGCGGGTCGCGCTGAAAATGGACCGCCTCCTCCGCCAGCTGGCGTGTCTCTAGGAAGGCCCATGTCAAGAAGAAAAACAAGTCCGAAGAAAGTCACCAAGGACGAGAAGCCGGGGTCCCAACCCGAGAGAAAACCCAAGGAAAGCACTTACTGGAGAAGGACTCTTCCAGGTGCTACGCTTCGGGCAACGTACCGTGCCGCTCCTGGGCGATGGTGCGGTCGCGCTCCTGGAGTGCCTTCTCCAGATCGGCGACCTTGGCAAGGGCCGCCTTCAGCTCGACGTCCTTGTCCTTGACCGCCTTCAAGGCCTCCTTGCGGCACCGGGTTTCCCCCCGGCGGGTCTTCTCCGTCGCGGCCACCAACGCCTTCAGACGCTCCACCTCGTCCTGAAGCTGGTCCTTGTCGCCGGCCAGCTTGCCACGCTACTGGTCCGCCTCGGCAAGGGCCTGTTGCGCTTCCACAACATTGGAGGCTTCCGCCTTAAGGCGCTCCACCTTGGCCTCTAGACGACCTTGTCGTCCGCCAACTGCTCCCGCAGCCGGCTGGCTTCATCGAGCGCCTGGCAGGCCCCCGTCGCCTTCGCCTCCGCCCTCTCCACATCGGCCCCATGGCGGCCGGCGTTGGCAACGAGCCGGTCGTAGTGGAAGCTGGACAGAATCATCCGGGTCCTCCAGGACAGCACCTCGGCTGGAAAAGAAAGATTCAGAAAAAAGTATTATTTTAAGATTCGACCCAACTACTACACAGTTGGCCTGAATCTTGGGGGCTACACCCAGTGGGTGCACTAGCGCGCCCCCACTAAAAAAGAGCACACGAAGAAAACACCTGCCGCGGAGTGGAGCTCCTCCTCCTTGGCGGCGAGCTGCTCCTTGAGCCGCCGATGCGTCTCCAGGAGCCGGTTGAAGATGCTGACCCGGTAGGAGTCTAGTTGCTGCAGAAGGCAACGATTAACACAAGACAACAACTTAAGATTCGACCCAATTGCTATGCAGTTGGCCCGAATCTCGGGGGCTACACCCAGTGGGTGCGCTGGCGCACCCCCACAAAGAAGAAAGCAGGAAAAAAATTACAAACACGGCGCGCTCCAGCTCCTGCGTCTGCTCCACCTCGGCCTGGGCGAAGGCCTAGATCCGGTCCGTCCGCCCTCGCAAGCGTCGGGTCACGACGGCCATCGCCGCCTCCTCCTGGGTCAGAGGCCCGAAGAACACCTCGCTGGACCCGCTCCGCGTCAGCTGCGACCCGGTGGCCCAGCGACCCCCTGACCTGAGCGCCAGGACGTGCTCCCCACTGGCCTCGCCCCCTGCGGCCGACGCCTTCTCCGGCGCCCTCACCGGTTCGGTGGCTGGAGTGGCCTCCAGCTCCACCACCAACGACGCCTCGCTCATCGACACCTGGGGCGTCCCCTCCAGCGCCATCCGCGGCGCCTCCTCCAGGACGGCGTCGCTGCCGCCTCCGTCGGCCCCCGCCCGCTCGACCGCGTCGGTCCGCCGCGGGGTGTTGTCCCCGACGACCACGACCTCCTGGTCGAGGTCCATCACATCCGCGCGGCCGCCTTGGCCGCGCCTCCCCTCCTGTGATGGCACAAAGACCGTCGCCGCCACCACTGTCCCTGCCAACATCTCCGGCCATGCCGACTCCTCGCCTGCCCGTTCCCATGCCACCGCAGTGTCAACCCAGGCCTGGGTCGACGCCACCTCCAGCTGTGCCTCGGCCTGGTTCCGGTCCCGCTAGGCCAGGCCTTTGGTGTCGGCCGGGTCCAGGCCGAGATCCGGGTCCGCCCGCTCCTCTTGCTCCTCCTCGTTCCGGCTGACGGTGCCTGACCGGCTCCTTTGGAACACGGCAGCCTCGTTGGATGTCGCGTCTGCCGCCGCCATTGCCAGTGAGATCGGTGACCCGAAACCCAAGACAAGATAAATACGAGCCAAGAAGAGTCGCTTGGCCACTCGGTTCAAGCAAAAAAGGAACTCACCCCGACACCACCGGAACGGCGGACCTCGCCGCCCTCTCCTACGGATCGGCACGCCTCCTCTTGGCGGGCGGCTTCCCGCCCCCGGACGGGTTTGCTACGCGCTTCATGGCCGGGGCCCGTGGCGCGATATTGTCCTTCCTATGCGGCCGGCTCGCCGCCAGCGCCCCTCGGGATGACCCGACTCCAGCTGCACGGCCACCTCCTCCACCTGGCGCCGCTGTGACAGCAACTCGCGTCAGCCCCTTAAGACCGTCCCGCGATTGGCGACTCAGGAAGCGAAAACAAAACTTACCCGCTTGGCACCCCGCGCCCGCCTCGGCGGTCGCCTCCTCCCCTCCGCCGTGGGCCTCAGGCTCCTCCGAGGCAACGCGCACCACCTGCGCCCGCGCCCGGTCGTAAGGATGTCGGATGGCGTTCAGAAGCACCTCCCGCGTCGCATCAGGGCGAATAAGAAGATGAACAACAGCAAAGTATGAAGACCAAGGACTCACCATCGGTGCCGGGTTCGCGCGGCTGTATGGGGGTTTCCCGAACTCCCAGTCATCCCACAGGTTGGCCTTGGAGATGTTGTTAACCCAGCACGCGACCTGGTCCGCCCCCAGCCTCAAGTTCGCCATGCAGTTGGGGTCTGAAGGCCAGTCATCTGACCGATGTGGTGGCTGCGCTGCTGCAGTGGCAGCACCTGGCGGACGATGAAGGCGGTCATGAGGTCAGTGCTGGTGAGCCCTTCCCTCTCCTTCATCACCGACACCCACTCGCACAGTTTGAGCACCTCCTGCGATGGGTGCTTGGGGCAGTACCCCCAGTTCTGCTTCTCCCTTGGCGGTGAATTGACGAAGGGCAGCAAGTTGATATGATCCGCACCGAGGTTGCAGACATAGAAGAAGGAATTCTGCCACTTCTTGGCAGAATCCTCCAACGGCATCTTCGGGCAATCGGCGTCCGACCCCTAGGATATGACGGAGGCCCCACACTCGGACATCTCTCCGGCCTTCGGCCCCTGCTGCTTCAAGGAGAAGAAGCGCACCCAGAGGTCGATCGAGGGCTCGACCACTAGGTACCCCTTGCAGAGGGTGACGAAGCCCGACAGCTGCATGATGGCGTCGGCGCCAAGATGGTGGGGCTGGATCCTGAAGAACTCTAGGAAGTCGCGGGAGAAGCCGCTTGCAGGAAGCTCGAACCCGCGCTTGAAGTGCGGGAAGAAGACCACGCGCTCCGTGCCCTCGGGCCGCGGCTCCCCCTCGCCCCACGGAAGGCGCACGGCGACATCCGTCGCCCCCGGCAGTCGCCTGGTGGTGTGGAGGTAGGCGATGTCATCAAGGGTGATGGTCGAGCCTATCCACGAGCCCGACGGCAGCGTCATCGATGAAGCAGCAAGAAGAAAGAAGAAGAAACTGGCGGCGAAGCTCTTCTTAAAACAACGGGCGCCGCAGCGCGCGGCGGTCGCAAGAAGCAGAGGGAAGAAGAAGAAGGCAGGGGGTGCGAGCGAGAATGATTTCCGCCGCCCCCTCCTCGCCCCAATTTATAAGCCACGATTTGAAACGTGGGGGAGTGGGATCATTTGCGCCAACCTCTCCCACTTCCCTGCAATAACTGCGCGCGTACGCGTGCAATAACTGCCTCGAGAATGGCAACCGACTTACGGACGCCGCAATAAATCCGCGCGCGTGGGCCAAGGACGCGCGGCCGCGGGCCCCAGCGTGTCGCCCTGTTCTGTCGCGCGCGTGGCCTGTCAGGCCCCTTCGATTTCCAGGCGCCATGCGGCGCCCGCGCGAAGTCCAAAATATTACCCCAAGACTTGACGGACTCCTCGGTTTCCCGCCTCTAACGAGGTACCGCGATCCGGCTTCCGGAAGCCGGCACACAGTGGGTGTCGCCGGACCCGGCGGCCATAAAATTCGCCTCCTCAGGGAAGGGGAAATTGAGAAGGCCCTCCCATCCGAAGACGGCAGACCTTCACAGCTTCGGGGACTACTGTCGGGAGGATGAATCCCAGGCAGGCAACGGAACCCAGATCCTTTTCGAAAACGACGGGGCCAGCAACACCCCTCGAGCCGGCTCGCGCTTGGCCGGATCGCTCGACCCGTCCAAGTCCTCCAACCCGGCCGGACTGCTCGACTCAGCCCCAACAACCAGCTCAAAATAGCCGAGCCTGGCACACCAAGACTTCCCCAACAAGCCAACTCCACCCTTGGCGTGTTCTTCAACCCGACCACGGGTCAGCTCCCATCCCATCCCAGCCGTACGATGGGACGAGTCTCCACCTACCGATGACGGAGGCAACAGTACCCCGCCCATGCCTGAGGTTAGCCGGGGCGTGGCAACAGTGCCCCACCTACCCGCTGACCAGGGCTGGCGTGGCAACAATGCAACCATCATCACCAATGATGCCAGCAAGCGGCGACCTGATGGAGCGCCACTGTAGCGGTCTCAACCCGGCCACTCCCTGACGATCGACAAGACGATCAACAGTGCCCCTATACCCGGCGGGCCCCGCACCCGAAGAACTAGGCGAGCCCTGACCCCCGGCGGGTCCCAGCGCCGGTTTCCGGGACAATGACAACCCGGGCCCACGGCCTTGTAACATTACCATTGTATCCCTGGGGGTTTGACCTATAAACCCCCCCCTCCCAGGAGCCCTCATGCATACGGGCACGACAGTGGCGACCGATCACTCACTGCCTTACTCACACACACCTAGCAAGCCACACCCGAGGAGAGGGAGCAGCCTGAGCCCTGGCCTGTCCTCCTTCTTCCTCCATACAACTCCAGGAGCAACTCTATACCGATACACATCAACTACACTCGGCAGGACTAGGGGTGTTATCTCTTCGGAGATCCCCGAACCTGGGTATGTCTTGGGTCCCGCGCTCGCTCATGTCGACCTTGCCTCTGGAGCCCACAAGTTCCCTCGAGCCTCCTCCTATCTTTAGTCATCCCTTGGCATCTGCCGTGCGCCCACCACGACACATATTGTTCATGATAGTCCCATCAAAGAGAAGTGTGATACTCTCCTATATTTCTGTAAGCCTAGAATGACCACACAATTTAGAACTCTGTAGTTGTGCAATTAGTTGTTGTCAAAGTTTTGAATTAGAGACCACCATGACTCTAGTTTTATATCTCAACACTCCTTGCTTGAAGGGGCAGGTGGGTAAAGAATCGGGTGCATCGGCGAGTTGGGTTGTAAGATTTTTGCATCTTTGGTCCTTTTCATAATCTATAACAATATTAGTAATGCACTGTGGTGTAGCAATACTAGCAATTAAATCTTGCAGTCTGTAGTGGTTGCTTTTTCATAAAGCATCAACGACTCTGTCGTGGTTGCTTTTTTATATTCATTGGAGAAGTTATATCCCAACAATTTGATTAATGATTTATTTGGGATGCCATAAGTGTGTTTCTGGTCCTGAGTAAATTTAGGATTTGTTTACCAGAACTGGTGATCTAGAAGGATATTATAAATTGGTGTTTCCACTTTTTAAGCCCCAGTAATTGCAACAACTTCCTTGTCATACCTGAACAATGTACCTGCTATTGGACCGATAGTTTTGCCGTAGAATGAGATAGGTTGTCTTCCTTGCATTAATACAACTCCAATACAATCCGCACATGCACTAACTTCCAAAAATAAATGGTTTCCTAAAGTCAGGTAGTGTAGGGGCCTGAGTCATCTTGTGTTTTAATGTGTTGAATGCCTCTTGTTGGTCTATCTTCAGATAAACAGACAACAACTTGAAACACACCCATAGTTTGAATGGACCTTATAAAGTATAAACTTAAACCCAAGAAACTTCTTGGATGAGTGATATTGGTAGGGGAGGGCCTATTTACCATTGCCTCCACTTTTATTAGATCAGCTGCTACCCGATCACCTCTTAAGATGTGGCCAAGGTATTCAACTTCCTTCTGTGCAAATACATACTTAGTGTTGGTGCAATAATTTGCCTCCTTATATTTTTGTGATTGTTTCACAGAAAGGGACTGATGTGGTTGCTAGTGCACATAGGGTAACAGGTCCCCGGAGTCATGTGGAGTACAAACTCCAAAGATAATCTCCTGCATGGCAGTGAGGATTATCACCGAAGATTATGCCTATCGTGAGTGACCCTAAAAAATTGTTGACGCAAAGCAATTGGTTCGGTGTCTGTCCGAAGAAAATGATTGCAGCCAAGAAGTTGAAGACGAAGTGAATAAGTAGCATTTATTTCATTTTTCTTCTTTCTCTTTGTTGAGCCATAGGACCATCGTACTGTTAAAAGGGGTATAATGTTCGAAGCTTATGATTCGCTGATGCTAAACTCGAATTCTTGTGAGGTGAGAGAAATCTCTTTGTGTTCCAACTTAATACTCGTCAGCAAGAGATGATGTTCTTGTTCGCTGCGAGAGATTTGATTTGGAGCGAGGAGTTAGCATTACTTCTTCGCTGCAAGTCCGGTTTCTCATCATTTTCTGTTGTTTGTTCATGTGGAAGAGGTGCAAACCGTGATATGCATCTGTTGTCTCAGTTAGGCTCTTCTTCCCCGATACAGCGCAAGTCGCGGAGTGTGTAAGGGCCGATATGAGTAATGCTAGACCCACATAAACATACGTGAGGTTTTTACGTAAAGGTTGATGTGGAGGTAGTTAATTGGATGAGGATTAGTGGCCGGGGCCCACCACGGTTGAAATTGAGGGGGGGAGAGGATTATAGTTAGGAAGATTACGTTACTTTACGTAGCCTGTTTGTAGAAAGAGCATTATCGAGGCCAATATGGTCATCGTTGCTTTGTAATAAAGCTTTGCTTTACGTGAGTGAAAAGAACAAAACCACCACATTTGGGGCTTCTTCTGCGGAAAACCACTAGGTCGCTAATTTTTTGCAAAATGCACCATGGATTCAGTAAACATTTTGAAAATAGCACTAAACAGGTGATTTGGCGTGGTTGAGGGCGTTTTTGACAGGTGGGGCCCAAAATTGATGACATGGCCAAATGGTCGCGCAAACGGCGCCATTCGCTTAAGACAACGCGGTCGGCTCACATCGGACAGACCGACCGCGCCCTAGCAGATCGACCTCACTCTCTCTTCTCTCACGGTCGCTCGCTCCCTCTTGCTCCTCTTCCTCTCCGGTCACTGCCGGCCACCATGGTGTCCTGGAGCGAGAGCGAGAGCACTGTGGGCTCCGCTGCGCAGTACATCTCCACTCCTGACTCCCCTCTCAAGGTCAGTTCCTTCTCTAGTTCTCTGTTTGTCTGGCCGCCGCTCATTTGTGTTCTAGGGTTTTACTTGTTCTGCTCGATTTGAACAAGTTTGTGTTGGATTGCCCAAATCCTAGCTACAATTGATGACCCATTGTTCGAGGATGCTGCTGACGACTTGATGGTGAAGTGCGAGCATGGGAACCCAGGGAGGAAATGTGTTGCATTGAAGGGGATAAGCAATGGGAGGAGGTTCATTGCTTGTGCCACTGAAGTAAGTATGAAGTTGTAGCTTTGCAGCATTCCAATTCATCATCTAGGGTTCATAGGTACTGTTCATGTTCTAGGGTTCATAGTTACTGTTCAGGTTATAGGGTTCATAGCTACTATTCATAACTGTAGGGTTCATAGTAACTCTTCATTAACTGAATCTGGTAGATTAACTCAACTGAATCTAGTAGATTAACTTAACTGAATCTGGTACATTAACTTAACTGAATCTGGTACATTAACTTAACTGGATTTTTTTGTAACTAATTTAATCTGTAACTTCATTGCATATGGTACATTAACTGAATATGCAACTAATGACTTAAAGTTTGATATGATTTGTTTTCTGTTGAAGGGTGCTAATAATTGTGGATTAGTGCAGTGGGTAGATGAGGAGTGGCCAGATCATCTGCAGAATGCTCTTCACAAGCTGTGGCTTATGTATGAGGATAGCCAGCATAACAATAGGATGGCATGCCTAGAGCATTCATGTACTGTACACAATCTCACACAGCAAAAAAAAGAGTTGCAGGAGACATATGAGAAGCTTCTTGAAGATGTGAGCAACCTCCTGGATTCACAGGATAACCCGCCTGAGGTAAATCAGATGAATGATGCTGAGAACATTACAATCAGTGTGGAAAGCAGCATGGCAAAGGATGCTGAGATAAAAAATGGAAGGCTGCTGTTGACCAGTTAAAGTTAACTCATGTAGCTCAAGCCACTGTCATTAGGAATTTTAAGTTCAATCATCTTAAAGAGAAGGAAAAGATGAGCTCTGATAAGAGGACTTTGGAGATTTGCTATGCTGACCTGAAGAAAGAGAAGGATGACCTGAAGAAAGAGAAGGATCATGTGGATAGTTGCATTGCTGAGCTGATGAAAGAGAAGGAGAAGTTGACCATGGAGAAGAGTACTCTTGCTTCCTGCATTGTTGAGCTCAAGATAGCAGGTGATAGTAACAAGAGGAAGCTTCACCAGATTAAGGTTATTTGTGATGAAGACTAAGTTGAGTTGTTGTCTGACCATGTGGGTCATTGTCTTTTGTAATAGCTTTGGACTAAAGCTTGTAATGTGTTAACTTTGACTGTGTTGAACTCTAGTAATTCTGTAGCACTGAATCTTGGTTTGTATGTTGTTTGTTGAATCTTTTAATTAAGATAAGTTTGCAATGTTATTTAAGGGTTGGTTTGTGATGAATTATTGGTTTGTGAGGAATTATCAGTTTGTGATGAATTATTACCATTTTGAAGTGTTATATCATTTAGGGTTTGTCGATGCCGAGGCACCCTAAAAGCCATGGCCTCATCATTTAGGGTATGTCGATGCCGCGATGGTCTCATCATTTAGGGTTTGTCGATGCCAAGGCACCCTAAAAGCCATGGCTTTATCATTTAGGGTTCATCGACGCCGAGGCACCCTAAAAGCCATGATTTTATCATTTAGGGTTTGTCGACGCCGAGGCACCCAAAGCCATGGCTTTATCATTTAGGGTTTGTCGACGCCGAGGCACCCCAAAATCCATGGTTTTATCATTTAGGGTTTATCGACGCCGTGGCACCCTAAAAGCCATGGTTTTATCATTTAGGGTTTGTTGACGCCGAGCCACCCTAAAATCCATGGTTTTATCATTTAGGGTTTATTGACGCCGAGGCACCCTAAAAGCCATGGTTTTATCATTTAGGGTTTGTCGACGCCGAGGCACCCTAAAATCCATGGTTTTATCATTTAGGGTTTATCCACGCTGAGGCACCCTAAAAGCAATGGTTTTATTATTTAGGGTTTGTTGACGCCGAGGCACCCTAAAAGCCATGGTCTCATCATTTAGGGTTTGTCGATGCCGAGGCACCCTATAAGCCATGGTCCCATCATAACAACTATGATCATCATCATACAAACATCATAAAGATTTCTTTAAAACATCATAATAACTAAGTTCATCATCTTATCATGATAACAACTAAGTTCATCATATCATCATAGCAACTAAGTTCATCATCATATCATCATAACAACTAAGTTCGTCATCATATCATCGTAACAACTAAGTTCATCATCATATCATTATAACAACTAAGTTCATCATCATATCATCATAACATAGTGCATCACAGCCATAATCAGGTACATTACATAGTCCATCACATGCATCAAACTGGTTTCAACATGACATGCATCAAAAGTCTTGTTTCAACATGACATGCATCAAACTAGCCAAAATAGGCCGAATTAAATTGGTTTCAACATCACATCAATTCTTGCCGCTCTGAGAACAATTGAACCACTCAGACATCTTGTATGATGGCTTTCTCAATCTTTCAGTACCCGATACTCTTGGTGGTATGAAGTTTTTCTTTGCCCTTGGCCTAGCAGCAGTAGTAGAAGATGAACTAGGCCTATTAGCATCATTAGAAGATGAACTTGGCCTTGTTGCAGCAGGAGCTGAAGGAGCTGCCCTTGGTGCCCTCGGTGCCCTTGGTGGTGCCCTAGTTGCAGCAGGAGCTGATGGAGCAGCCCTTGGTGCTAGTGCACCATCACTTCTTGCCCTTGGTGCTGGTGGAGCTGATGGAGCTATGGTTGGTGCATCAACTCTCCTATTTTCCCGCAGTGACAACTTAGACAGATTAGAACATAGTATTAAATAAGTAAGAATAAATATGTAGTTTTACAAGTTTTAAACTGGTGCCGGTTCCTTCTCATTGCTAGGGCTGGCTTCAAATTTCTGTGGCAGCTAGTGTACCTATGCCCAGTCAAGTTACAATTGCTACAAGTTATTTTTGCCATCCAAGAAGTATCCTTGGGAGTTGGCTTCTCAAACTGATTCTTTCTCCTCTTTGTCTGCTTCTTTCATGGCTTGTCTCTGAAAACAGGTGGCTCTATGTCAGGGGTCCCAGTCTTTGGCCATAGATCAGGCCCAGACACAGGATAGAAAATTGGATTGTAGGCTGCTTGGTACATTGGTTTCTTGAAGAAATCACTAACAAAATCTTCTGGATGCAGTTTTGCCTTGTTAATTGCAGAAACACCATGCTTCCAAGGAACCCCAGTCATGTCCCATTGGCTACACCCACATGTATGCAGTTGCAGATTTACTGCATATGTGCTTTCTCCACTGCTAACCTGGTATAGATCAGGTCCTGCTTTGATGGACTGACAGTATATGGCATTATGTTTTGCTTCTTCTAGCTTTTCAGCATATGTTGGGCATATCTGCCACTTTGCTGTCTTAGTATTGGTCCTATTGGCATTGAACTTAACTAGCAATTTAGTTCTGATGCCATCAACCATGGTTTTAATTGGTTTCCCTCTCACATCAAGTATCATTTTGTTGAAAACTTCACTAATATTGTTAACAACCAAATCCTCTTTACAATTTTTGTCCATGGCATGTCTACCCCATGTATGCTTGGGTATCTTTCTAAGCCATTTCCATGCTGCCTCACACTCTCTTTTCATGCCATCCATTGCTTGATGAAAACCATGCTCAGTATATGCATAACTAGCCTAATCCATGTACTTCTTTAACTCTTCCCCTCTAAAGCCAACTGTTTGAAAGTTCCGATAAATATGTCTAAGGCAGAATCTTTGAGGGCAATTTGGGAAGACATTGTTTATGGTTTTAAGAAGGCCCTGTTTAAATAACTAGTGTTTATAAAATAATATAACAATACACTATTTGACAGTACTAAGCATGGTGAAACTTTAGTACATATAAGAATGATGATGTGTGAGGTACCTTTTGTCTATCAGAAATGATAGTGTATGGGCCATACTTCCCTGACTCACCACCAAGAGCATACTTGAGCTGGGTTAGAAACTAGGACCAGCTGGCAGTGTCTTATTTCTCAACAATTGCAAATGCAATGGGAAAGATGTTGTTATTACCATCTCTTCCAGTTGTAGCCAATATTTGCTGCGCGGTTGTCAACTTAACAAAGCAACCATCAGCACCTAAATCAGAACATAACACATTAGTACCAGGACATCATAAAAGATACAAACTACACAAAGTAATGCAAGTACCTATCAAGGGTATGCAACCATTTATGAAGCCCTCTTTGCAAGCATTGAGACACATGAACACGCCATGAAATCTAGGATTTATGCTAGGATGGGCCTTCAATTGCTTTGTTGTAACAATGCATCTTCTCTATGCCTTTTCATTGCCCTTATCCTTGTGTATTGTGCCCTCTGATCTCCTTGTACAACATTCTTAGCTGCTTTCCGTGCCCTGTAGGCCATGTGAATGGACACTTCTATTCCATGTTTTTTCTTCAAATTGTCCATTATTGCCTAGACTGGTGTGTTTATGTCTGACCTCAATTGTTGCTCGCACTCATGTGCCAACCACCTTGCAGTCACTTTAGTGCTCTCTCCTACAGCAGGACAATTGTCGTACAAGTTCAATTTCTTAATGCAAAATGTCCTCTCATGTGCAATTTGGGAAGCAGCTATGAAAAAAGGACAATCATCTGTACTGCAAACTACAATAACTCTATCCGAGCAGTTCCTATGAAATGAGTAGTTTCTATTTTGTGAGATGTGAAATGTAAGAAGTGCCCTCCTAAACTGTTGTACATCTAGGAAACAAAGTTTCCTAACAAATTGTTCTTGTGGATTTTCCCTCTTATCATCATACCAAACCCTAATTTTATTATTTTGGCCCTGCTCTTCCTACCATTTGGTAGCTTAAATGGTGGAAGCTGAGCCCCACATTCTCTTCCTGACTTAAGTCACCTGGGTTGCTCTCCTAATCAGATGAAGGTACCCAGTCTTGCTCTATGATTTGATCCAAGTTTGCATGAGATCTTGTTGTTGGCCCCTTCCCCCTCCTCTGACTTCCTCCTGTGCTGCTGCAACCTCCTACACTGCTTCCTCCTCTCCTGCCCTCATCTACTGGCTCCTCCTGTCCTGCCTCCTCCTCTCTTGCTTCATCCCCCCTCCTCCTCGTCTGGTCCATAAAGCTCTTCTACATCAGTGTCTCCTTAAAAGTGATATAGTGGATCTTCTCTATGAGTTTTCATTGCCTCCAACCTAGCTAATATGTCCTCATCTGCTAGATCTTCATCCTCACTTTCACTGTCAGTGAACTCTTCAGCAAGCAGATGTGGGAGTTTTCCTTTTGCTGCCTTGTACTTCTCTCTTTGTATCTTATTACTCCTGAACTTCTGAATCTCTTCATTTCTCTTCTGCTCCATCATCTGATCAATGTGCTCTTGCTCTTGGTTTGTCTCCATGAAATACTCATGCCTCTCATTAGCATAGTCCAATGCAAACTCAGGTTCACTTGGGCCCTTTAGCTTCAACAAACAAGAGCTCTCCTGTGTGTTCATGACTTGGACTGGCTGTGGTTGGGGCTTCACTGGACTGGGGAAAAGAACTCCTGAAGTGTCTACCTCATAAACAAGTGGTACACCTATTTCAGACAAAGGAACCTGCTCTTTATAAACATGAGCAATGTTCAAATCAGCTGGTGTAGGTGCATCACTTCTCATAACTGTATTGTTAGCAACATTCTTTCTTTTACTAGCTATGTTATCCAACATTTCTTCCACCTTGTCATCATCAGTTAATTCTTCCATTCCTGACACCCCAACTCCTGGATCTCTAACATAATACATAAAATCCCTTGAACTATAGCCTTCTACCTCTATTAGGCCAATGAGATTCCAAAATGTTATGTCTGACAAATAGATTGTTCTTTCCAAATTATCTTTGTCTAGGAAATGGAACCTCACTTCCCATTCTTCATCATCCAAGCTACAAATTCAGTTAAAATTCAGTTAAAATTGTTGTTAAGTACTTAAGTAAAAGGTTCACACTTTAGTTATAATTGTTGTTATTTACAATACTAAAGTTAAAATTAATTTATTTGACAACAACAATAATAGTTTGACAGAGAGAATTTGAGCAATCAACTGACATATGACAGCAACAATCATATAAAAGTACTCATGTTAAAATTAATTTATGTGACACCAACAATCATGTGTCAGAGAGGATTTGAGCAATCATGTGACAGACCATTCACAGTAGAATTACTGTCAGCAATGCTAAAATACTAGTTACACCACCATGGAACCCTAACCCTAGAATGCCAATCGGGGAAAATATAAAGAAGGATGAGGATGACTTACTCCACACCACCGAAGGAGGAGGAAAAATGGTGGCTGCCCATCGGATTGGCCTTCACCGCCTTGGCAAACGCAGTAGCCGCCGCGTGTTCCAACGACTTCGGCGGTGCCGGCGGTTGGGGAGGATGCAGCGTGTTCGAAGCATTAGATCCCTCGTAGAACTCCGGTGGATCTCCCTCACAGCCGCCCGGAGCATCCCCACCGACAGCAGCTCGGCCGCCGCGGTCGACGCCGCCAGGTTTCACCGTCGCCATGGATTAGATCTAGAGGGAGACGTGTTGTGGTCAGCCGCGGTTCGGTCGATCTGTCCATCGCGAGCCGACCACATCATTTACAGCAAACGGCTCCGTTTGCGCGACCGTTAGGCCACGTCGACATATTTGAGCCCACCTGTCGGAAACGCCCTCATCCATGCCAAATCACCTGTTCAGTGCTATCTGCAAAATGTTTACTAAATCCGTGGTGCATTGTGCAAACAATTAGCGACCTGGTAGGTTTCCGCAGAAGAAGCCCCAAATGTGGTGGTTTTTTGCAATTCACTCGCTTTACGTTGAAAACAAAAAGGATTGGGAAGTTGCTTCGGCTAATGTCTCATTTTGGAGTTGTAAACTTAAAATACATTTACGGGTTGTATGCGCATGCATGGAACAAAAAACATACATATAGTATTCAGATGCCGATTAGCAATACATGTGTGGTGGTGATCCATACAAACAACTCCTGCTTTGTATTTCATGTACAATGTTTGCATTTATAATTTCACAAATTAGATGTGATTATGCGCTAATCGATCAACTCCTTGTAGCTCTAGGGTTAGCATCCTTGAACCACCGATTCTTAAGTGCTTGTTCCGCCGTTAGCCTCTTCTCCGGGTTGCATCGTAGAAGACCGCTGAAGACCTCGAACCCAGCCTCCGACAATGTTGGGGGGCCTTTGATCCTGGCCTTGGTGGGACATGGGAACTTGTTGCACAAAAAGCTTCCTAGTTGGCATCCACTGGATAGCCGCCGCCCATCGTAGCCTGACCACTCCTTGATGTCTGCCGTGCCAAGAAGGGCCAAGATTTTGCTGAGGTGATCCATGTCCAACCTCCCATGGAAAGGTTGCTGGCCGGCAAGGAGCTCGGCCATAATGACGCCGAGAGCCCATGAGTCAACACACTCATCGTAATCCATGGACCCGAGGAGGATTTCTGGTGCGCGATATCCCCGTGTCCCAATAGGGTTAGAGTAGGTGATACGTCTCCAACGTCTCAATAATTTTTGATTGTTCCATGCTATTATATTATCTGTTTTGGATGTTTAATGGGCTTTATTATGCACTTTTATATTATTTTTGGGACTAATCTACTAACCAGAGGCCCAGTGCAAATTGCTGTTTTTTTTGCCTATTTCATTGTTTCGCAGAAAAGGAATATCAAACGGAGTCCAAACGGAATGAAACCTTTGCGAGGATCGTTTTTGGAACAAACACAATCCAGGAGACTTGGAGTGGACGTTAAGGAAGCAATGAGGCGGCCACGAGGTAGGAGGGCGTGCCCCCACCCTCGTGGGCCCCTCGTAGCTCCACCGACCTACTTCCTTCGCCTATATATACTCTTATACCCTGAAAACATCCGGGAGCACCACGAAACCCTACTTCCACCGCCGCAACCTTCTGTACCTGTGAGATCCCGTCTTGGGGCCTTTTCCGGCGCTCCGCCGGAGGGGGAATCAATCACGGAGGGCTTCTACATCAACACCATAGCCTCTCCGATGATGTGTGAGTAGTTTACCACAGACCTTCGGGTCCATAGTTATTAGCTAGATTGCTTCTTCTCTCTCTTTGAATCTCAATACAAAGTTCTCCTCGATTCTCTTGGAGATCTATTTGATGTAATAGTTTTTGCGGTGTGTTTGTCGAGATCCGATGAATTGTGGGTTTATGATCAAAATTATCTATTAACAATATTTGATTCTTCTCTGAATTTTTATATGCATGATTTAATATCTTTGCAAGTCTCTTCGAATTATCAGTTTGGTTTGGCCTACTAGATTGATCTTTCTTGCAATGGGAGAAGTGCTTAGCTTTGGGTTCAATCTTATGTGTCCTTTCCAAAGTGACAGCAAGGGCAGCAAGGCACGTATTGTATTGATGCCATCGAGGATAAAAAGATGGGGTTTATATCATATTGCTTGAGTTTATCCCTCTACATCATGTCATCTTGCTTAATGCATTACTCTGTTCTTATGAACTTAATACTCTAGATGCATGCTGGATAGCGGTTGATGTGTGGAGTACTAGTAGTAGATGCAGAATTGTTTCGGTCTACTTGTCACGGACGTGATGCCTATATACATGATCATGCGTAGATATTCTCATAACTATGTGCTTTTCTATCAATTGCTCGACCGTAATTCGTTCACCCACCGTAGAATTTGCTATCTTGAGAGAAGCCACTAGTGAAACCTATGGCCCCCGGGTCTATCTTCCATCATATTAATCTCCCGCCAACGAGCTATTTCTGTCGTCGTTTATTTTGCAATATTTACTTTTCAATCTATACAACAAAAATAGCAAAAATATTTATCTTATTATCTCTATCAGATCTCACTTTTGCAAGTGGTCGTGAAGGGATTGACAACCCCTTTATCGCGTTGGTTGCAAGATTCTTATTTGTTTGTGCAGGTACGAGGGATTTGCGTGTAGTCTCCTACTGGATTGATACCTTGGTTCTCAAAAACTGAGGGAAATACTTACGCTACTTTGCTGCATCACACTTTCCTCTTCAAGGGAAAACCAACGCATGCTCAAGAGGTAGCATGAAGGATTTGTGGCGCCGTTGCCGGGGAGATTTGCACCAAGTCAAGTCAAGATTTGATCTCCCATCAACGAGCCATTTCTGGCGCCGTTGCCGGGGAGATTTACGCACAAGTCAAGACATACCAAGTACCCATCACAAACTCTTATCCCTCGCATTACATTATTTTCCATTTGCGTGTCATTTTCCTCTCCCCCACTTCTAAAACGATTTTCGAAAACCTTTTCCTTTTCTTCGCCTTCTTCCCGTATGTCTTTTTATTTGTGTCTCCATGTGCCTTCTATTTGCTTGCTAAAAATCTATTGATATGGATCCACTTAAAGTGTTCTACTTAGATCATCTTCGATCTGTATGTGCTCGTGCCGAAACCCCAACTAGTCTAGTTGATGGGAAATCTTTAGATGAGCATGCTCATTTTGTGCGTCATCGTTTGTCTGAAAAGGGGAAGCTCTTATGGTATCAAATAAATTGTTTTCTTTGCTATGCTTGGAATCTTTGTGAAATTTATGATTTTACTTGTTCCTCTAAGAACCCTAAAAAACACCTTCCCTACCTATGTGAGTTTAATGACAATGAAATCTTATCTTCTTATGGAAAGGGTGTTTATAGTTACTATGATATCGGACAAATTGAATAATTTGTCGTTTTTAAGGGTGCTCATGAAGTTGCCTCTTTGATTGAAAAGTATGATATTACTCTCTACAAATCTGAAAATTCCGACATACTTAAATATTGCTATGAAAACTATGCTCATAATGCCTATGTTAAGGAATTTATTGAGAGAATGACCGTTTCTTTGGAAGAAAATAATGATATGCACGAATCTATAGATAATTATGATTCTGATGATTTGATTGAAATATCCCTTGATGAACATGATGCTTGCTATTCTTATGGCCATGATGCCAATATTTATGGAGATGAATTTTCTATAGTTCCTTATGTTAAACATGAGATTATTGCTATTGCACCCATACTTGATAGTTCCTTGAATCAAAAGCATGATTGCAAAGATTTTACTATAAATTCTCTTGATGTCAATTGTGCTAATAATATGCAAAACCTTAAGCTTGGGGATGCTAGTTTTGCTATGTCTACTACTTGTTGCAATGATCATGATTGGGGTGATTCTTCTTAAGATCTTGAAAATTTATTTAAGCCCCATGATGAATATGAGATTGATAATATTGTTTGCAATAATATTGAAAGTGGGTTTGGAAGAGTGTCAACTTTAGATCCCACATATTTGGAGAATGTTCAATCTTATGAAGTTTTTGATAAAAGTGGGTTTGGAGAGGTCATGACTTTAGTTAATGTTAACCCCACTATTTTGGAAGAGTGTCAACTTTGCATACATGTGGATTGTGTTAAGAATATGTTTTGTGATTGCTATATTGTTGAATTTGCTTATGATCCTACATGTAATTATTATGAGAGACGGAAATATGGTTGTAGAAACTTTCATGTTACAAAACTACCTCTCGTTATGTTGAGATTGCTATTGTTTCTTTCCACTTCCTTGCATATGCTAGTTTTTGCTTGCCTTGATAATTTGTTTGCCTATAAGATGCCTATGCATAGGAAGTATGTTAGACTTAGATGTGTTTGTCACGTGTTTTATGATGCTCCCTTTGTGCTTCAATTCTTGTCTTTCATGTGAGCATCATTGAAATCTCAATGCCTAGCTAGGGGCGTTAAACGACAACGCTTGTTGGGAGGCAACCCAATTTTATTTTTGTTCCTTGCTTTTTGTTCCTCTTTAGTAATAAATAATTCATCTAGCCTCTGGTTAGATGTGGTTTTATGTTTTAATTAGTGTTTGTGCCAAGTAAAGCCTATAGGATCTTCTTGGGTGACAATTATTTCATCTTGCTGAAAAAGACAGAAACTTTCTGCTCACTAAAACAATTGTTAAAAAACACCAGAAAGTGATAAAATATTGATTCCAATTTCAGTAGATCAATAATAAAATTATCTAGGTCTTCCAATTTTGGTAGGAGTTTGGAGTTCTAGAAGTTTGCGTTTGATCCAGATTACTACAGACTGTTCTGTTTTTGACAGATTCTGTTTTTCGTGTATTGTTTGCCTATTTTGATGAATCTATGGCTAGTATCGGGGGGTATGAACCATAGATAAGTTGGCATACAGTAGGTTTAACACCAATATAAATAAAGAATGAGTTCATTACAGTACCTTAAAGTGGTGGTTTGTTTTATTTCGCTAACGGAGCTCATAAGATTTTCTGTTGAGTTTTGTGTTGTGAAGTTTTCAAGTTTTTGGGTAAAGATTTGATGGATTTTGGAACAAGGAGTGGCAAGAGCCTAAGCTTGGGGATGCCCAAGGCACCCCAAGGTAAAATTCAAGGACAACCAAAATCCTAAGCTTGGGGATACCCCGGAAGGCATCCCCTCCTTCGTCTTCGTCTATCGGTAACTTTACTTGAGGCTATATTTTTATTCACCACATGATATGTGTTTTGCTTGGAGCATATTTTATGAATTGAGTCTTTGCTTTTTAGTTTACCACAATCATCCTTGCTGTACACACCTTTTGCAGAGACACACATGAATCGGAATTTATTAGAATACTCTATGTGCTTCACTTATATCTTTTGAGCTAGATAATTTTGCTCTAGTGCTTCGCTTATATCTTTTTAGAGCACGGTGGTGGTTTTATTTTATAGAAATTATCAATCTCTCATTCTTCACTTATATTATTTTGAGAGTCTTTTAGAACAGCATGGTAATTTTCTTTGTTTAAAAAAATTAGTCCTAATGTGATGAGCATCCAAGATAGGTATAATAAAAACTATCATATAAAGTGCATTGAATACTATGAGAAGTTTGATTCTTTATGATTGTTTTGAGATATGAAGATGGTGATATTAAAGTCATGCTAGTTGAGTAGTTGTGAATTTGAGAAATACTTGTGTTAAAGTTTGTGATTCCCGTAGCATGCACGTATGGTGAACCGTTATGTGATGAAGTCGGAGCATGATTTATTTATTAATTGTCTTCCTTATGAGTGGCGGTCAGGGACGAGCGATGGTCTTTTCCTACAAATCTATCCCCTAGGAGCATGCGCGTAGTACTTCATTTTGATAACTAATAGATTTTTGCAATAAGTATGTGAGTTCTTTATGACTAATGTTGAGTCCATGGATTATACGCACTCTCATCCTTCCATCATTGCTAGCATCTCTAATACCGCGCACCTTTTGCCGGTATCATACACCCACAATATACCTTCCTCAAAACAGCCACCATACCTACCTATTATGGCATTTCCATAGCCATTCCGAGATATATTTCCATGCAACTTACCACCGTTCCGTTTATTATAACACGCTCCATCATTGTCATATTGCTTTGCATGATCATGTAGTTGACATCGTATTTGTGGCAAAGCCACCTTTATAATTCTTTCATACATGTCACTCTTGATTCATTGCATATCCCGGTACACCGCCGGAGGTATTCACATAGAGTCATATTTTGTTCTAAATATTGAGTTGTAAGTAAATAAAAGTGTGATGATCATCATTATTAGAGCATTGTCATAAGTGAAGAAAGGATGATGGAGACTATGATTCCCCCACAAGTCGGGATGAGACTCCGGACTAAAAAATAAAAAATAAATAAAAAAGAGGCCATAAAAAAAGAGAGAAAGGCCCAAACAAAAAAATGAGAGAAAAAGAGAGAAGGGACAATGTTACTATCCTTTTACCACACTTGTGCTTGAAAGTAGTATCGTGATCTTCATGATAGAGAGTCTCCTATGTTAGCACTTTCATATACTAGTGGGAATTTTTCATTATAGAACTTGGCTTGTATATTCCAATGATAGGCTTCCTCAAAATGCCCTAGGTCTTCGTGAGCAAGCGAGTTGGAATCCATTGCATGGCAATCCCTTCTCACTCACATTGATATCTATTGATGGGAATCTCCATAGCCCGTTGATACGCCTAAATGATGTGAGACTATCTTCTTCTTTTTGTCTTCTCCACAACCACCATTCTATTCCACCTATAGTGCTATGTCCATGGCTAACGCTCATGTATTGCGTGAAGATTGAAAAAGTTTAAGAACATCAAAAGTATGAAACAATTGCTTGGCTTGTCATCGGGGTTGTACATGATTTAAATATTTCGTGTGATGAAGATAGAGCATAGCCAGACTATATGACTTTGTAGGGATAGCTTTCTTTTGCCATGTTATTTTGAGAAGACATGATTGCTTTGTTAGTACGCTTGAAGTTTTATTATTTTTATGTCAATATTAAACTTTTATCTTGAATCTTTCGGATCTGAACATTCATGCCACAATAAAGAAAATTACATTGAAAATTATGCTAGGTAGCATTCCACATCAAAAATTCTGTTTTTATCATTTACCTACTCGAGGACAAGCAGAAATTAAGCTTGGGGATGCTTGATACGTCTCCAACGTATCTATAATTTTGATTGTTCCATGCTATTATATTATCTATTTTGAATGTTTAATGGGCTTTATTATACACTTTTATATTATTTTTTGGACTAACCTACGAACCGGAGCCCAGTGCAAATTGCTGTTTTTTTTCCTATTCCAGTGTTTCGCAGAAAAGGAATATCAAACGGAGTCCAAACAGAATGAAACCTTCGCGAGGATCATTTTTGTTACAAACGCAATCCAGGAGACTTTGAGTGGACGTAAAGTAAGCAACAAGGCGGCCACAAGGTAGGAGGGCGCGCCCAGGGGGGTAAGCACGCCCCCACCCTCGTGGGCCCCTCGTAGCTCCACCGACCTACTTCCTTCGCCTATATATACTCTTATACCCTGAAACATCTGGGAGCACCACGAAACCCTATTTCCACCGCCGCAACCTTCTGTACCCATGAGATCCCATCTTGGGGCCTTTTCCGGCGCTCTGCCGGAGGGGGAATCGACCACGGAGGGCTTCTACATCAACACCATAGCCTCTCCGATGATGTGTGAGTAGTTTACCACAGACCTTCGGGTCCATAGTTATTAGCTAGATGGCTTCTTCTCTCTCTTTGAATCTCAATACAAAGTTCTCCTCGATTCTCTTGGAGATCTATTTGATGTAATACTTTTTGCGGTGTGTTTGTCGAGATCCGATGAATTGTGGGTTTATGATCAAGATTATCTATCAACAATATTTGATTCTTCTCTAAATTCTTATATGCATGATTTAATATCTTTGCAAGTCTCTTCGAATTATCAGTTTGGTTTGGCCTACTACATTGATCTTTCTTGCAATGGGAGAAGTGCTCAGCTTTGGGTTCAATCTTATGTGTCCTTTCCCAAAGGATGTTAGGGCAGCAAGGCACATATTGTATTGTTTCCATCGAGGATAAAAAGATGGGGTTTATATCATATTGCTTGAGTTTATCCCTCTACATCATGTCATCTTGCTTAATGCATTACTCTGTTCTTATGAACTTAATACTCTAGATGCATGCTGGATAGCGGTCGGTGTGTGGAGTACTAGTAGTAGATGCAGAATCGTTTCGGTCTACTTGTCACGGACGTGATGCCTATATACATGAACATGCCTAGATATTCTCATAACTATGCGCTTTTCTATCAATTGCTCGACAGTAATTCGTTCACCCACCGTAGAATTTGCTATCTTGAGAGAAGCCACTAGTGAAACCTATGGCCCCCGGGTCTATCTTCCATCATATTAATCTCCCGCCAATGAGCTATTTCTGTCGTCGTTTATTTTGCAATCTTTACTTTTCAATCTATACAACAAAAACACCAAAAATATTTCTTATTATCTCTATCAGATCTCACTTTTGTAAGTGGCCGTGAAGGGATTGACCTTTATCGCATTGTTTGCTGCTACCTCTTGAGCACTGCGTTGGTTTTCCCTTGAAGAGGAAAGGGTGATGCAGCAAAGTAGCGTAAGTATTTCCCTCAGTTTTTGAGAACCAAGGTATCAATCCAAGAGGAGGCTACGCTATGAGTCCCTCGTGACCTACACAAAACAAATAAATCCTCGCAACCAACGCGATAAGGGGGTGTCAATCCCTTCATGACCACTTGAGAGAGTGAGATCTGATAGATATGATAGGATAATATTTTTGGTATTTTTGTGATAAAGATGCAAAGTAAAGAAAGCAAAATAAAGACGACGCCAGAAATAGCTTGTTGTCGGGAGATTAATATGATGGAAAATAGACCCAGGGGCCATAGGTTTCACTAGTGGCTTCTCTCAAGAGCATAAGTATTTTACGGTGGGTGAACGAATTACTGTTGAGCAATTGACAGAATTGAGCATAGTTATGATAATATCTAGGTATGATCATCACTACAAAAAAAAAGACACATCCATGACATTTTGGGCCGAACGAAAAAGAATTATGTCATACATATGGCACTTCTATGACGATAATTGTGACAAAACCCGGTATCATCATAGATGTGGTGGGCTCCTACTTCTATGACAAAAAATCATGACAAAAAATGGGCTTTTCGTCCTGGGCGAGCCGGAGACGCAGCTGCGTGACATTCTTTGGGCCGTCCATGACAAAAAAACCGTGGTAGAAGCGAGGGGGAGGAAAAATTCGGGGAGTTCCCGGTTACGGTGGGAGGTCGGGGGCCGAGCGATGCATCGCTTTTCTCATACGTGCACGCTGCTGCGTGTGTAGGCGTTGGCTCTAATCAACCCGAAGCGCGCGTTGGGCTCTAATCGAACCCGAGCGATTGCACCGCAGCGCAGCATCGAACCCGAGCGATCAATCGATGGTTGTTAATCGAACCCGATCGATCGATTCTTTGCTACTCGCTGCTAATCAAGCCGATCGACCGATGAACAAGGAGCGCTATGGGGGGTTGATGAACAATGAGCGGTGGCGTTGCCTCTGGATGAACAAGACCCCATGGTGTGGAGGGCTGGATGAAAAGTATACGGTGGAGGGGTGGTTGAACAGGCCCCCGTGGTGTGGAGGGCTGGACGAACAGTAGACGGTGGAGGGGTGGTTGAACAGTAGCCGGTGGAGTAGCGTGCGGTGGAGGCTGGAGGAGGTCGACGGTGGAGATGAACAATATCCCGTGGAGTCTGGTTTTGCGGTACGCCAAATCCCTCCCGATGAATAGGACCCCCGTTTCGACCGTAGGAGGTCCGTTTCGTCCGTTTTGCGGTACGCCACACCCCTCCCGATCAACAGGACCCCCGTTTTGACCGTAGGAGGTCCGTTTAAATCCGTTTGGCGGCACGCCACACCCTCTCGATCAACAGGACCCCTGCTTCGATCGTAGGAGGTCCGCTTCTCCATTTTGCGGTACGCCACACCCTCCCGATCATCAGACCCTGTTCCAACGTAGGAGGTCCGCTTCTCCGCTTCTGCGGTACGCCAGGCCTCGTTTCCATCGCCTGTTCCGCCCGAGCCCTCCCGATGAACACGACCAGGCATTCCGTTCCGACCCAGCCGGTTGGCTCCCCATGAACACGACGACGATGCTGTTTCTCCGTTCCGACCCAGCCATGTACGTATGCGTGAGTAGGCGTTCGAGACCCTGCCCGTATGTACGTACGTGGCCGTATTTTCTTTCTTGCACCCTGGCCGTTGTACATACGTGTACATGCTACGCGCGCTCTACTATGACACGCGCGCCTCTACAACGACCAAGATGTACGCATACGTTCGCAGCCGTAATGACAACGCCACGACGCTTCACCAGGTGGGTCCCGACCGTCGTGCACTTCCTTGCTCGCGAAGATGTAGCTGGTGGGTCCCGACAGTCAGGGGGGCGAATCATTTTTTTTTGCCCGGACGCACTTCCTTGCGTGCGAAGATGTAGCTGGTGGGTCCCAGCAGTCAGGGGGAGAGATTTTTTTTTGCGAAATACGGTGGCCTGTCCGATGGGTCCCTGCTGTCAGGTGGAGGAATAATTATTTTGCGCGTAATAAGGAGGCACTTCCTTACGGCGGTCGTGGACCCACCTGTCAGCCTCTCCATGTACAGTCCACGTCTGATGGAAGCCATTCCTTGACCATGTTGACCACGCCGCGCCAAGAGCACCAGGGCGGTGGACGACGGCGAGGCCTAGGAAGGGGACGACGTGGAGCCGGGGAAGACGCGACAGTGGATACCCATGCGTATAGGAGTACGAGGGTTCACTGGTTCGTTGCGGTGTGAGGCTGCCGTCGCCGCAGAATAATAGGGGGTGTGGGTGAGTAGAGGGATGGCCTTGCCAGCGGTGGGAGTAGTAGGGGGCGGTGAGGCCTCCTCCGCATCGCAGCCGGCCACGGGAGGCAGAAGCACGAGGCACAACCGACGCTGGTTTGGGCGGCTGGAGCAAGAAGACCAGAGGTTGAAGAAGCACTACGGCCGTTGGATGGACATCGTACGATCACTGGAGCTAGAATCATGCATATTGACTAAGTTGACAAAGCCCTCCGTCCCCGTCAACTTAGTAGGCCCACAAGTCAGCCTGCCACTATACCGGGTCCCAGCTAACAGAGGGAGTATTCATTTTTTTCGTGCGTAATAAGGACGCACTTCGTTGCGTGCGAAGATATAGCTGGTGGGTCCGAGCTGTCAGCGGCGGTAACTTTTTTTCGTGAAATACAGAGGCCCTTTCGGTGGGTCCCTGATGTCAGGTGGAGGAATCATTATTTTGCACGTAATAAGGAGGCATTTCCTTGCGTGCGGCCGTGGACCCAGCTGTCGGCCTCTCCCCTTACAGTCCACTTCAGATGCATGTCGGTCGTTGACCATGTTGACCAGGCTGCGCCGAGAGCACCAGAGCGGTGGACAAGGGCGAGGCCTAGGAAGGGAACGACAGGAGGCAGGGAAGACTCGGCAGTTGTTTCCCACGCGGAGGGGAGTACGATTGTACGAGGGTTTACTGGTTCGTCTGCCGTCGCCGGAGAATAACAGCAGGTGTGGGTGAGTAGAGGGATGGCTAGGCCAGCGATGGGAGTACGGTGGGCGGTGACGCTGCACACAAGACAGCCGGCCGCTGGGAGGAGGGAGCAGCAGTCCCGCCGACGCTTGTTTGAGCTCTTTGGAGCAGAAGAGCAGAGATTGAAGAAGACGATGGTCGTTGGATGGACATCCAACAATCCTTTGCTAAAGGCCAACCTTTTTAGGAAAGCCTCAAATATGTGGAAAATAGCATACAGCCCATCTGCCATTATTTCTAATAATTTACAGCCCATTTGGTAATTCTTAAGGTTTTTTGGAGCCCATATTCTTTTTGTTAGCATTACATCCCATATTGTGGCCATGGTTAAAAAATTATACGAAGTTTTGCATATTTCGGTGCGGTCCGAACTGTTTTTAATCCCGAAATTTCGAATCACATTCAAATTGATTTTAAAAATAAATGTATATCAATATAAAATCCAACAAACTCTCCATGCATAAAAATTAATGTAATTTAAAATCTTGAAATGAAAAAAAGATATTTGAAACTAATTGCCAGTTTGATGTGTTTTAAAAATGTACAGCCCATTTCTCATTACTGATAGGCCATTTTCTCGGCCAGCCGAATGAAGCTCTCCTCGTCTTGAAAGATTTGCAGCCCAACAGGCCCGACAAAGCGACTTACTTGGCAAATCACAAAAAATCTGGCTGTGGTCGTGGACCCACTGTCACCTCTCCACGTCAAGATTACTTCCGATGGAAGTCGATCGTTGACCACATTGACCACGCCGCGCCGAGAGCACCAAGGCGGTGGATGACGGCGAGGCCTAGGAAGGGGACGACGCGGAGCCGGGGAAGACGCGGTAGTGGATGCCCACGCGGAGAGGAGTACGAGGTTCACTGGTTCGGTTATGGCGTGAGGCTGCCGCCGCCGCCAGAATAACAGGAGTGTGGGTGAGTAGAGGGATACCCTGGGCCAGCGGTGGGAGTAGTAGGGGGCGGTGAGGCCTCCGCGGCATCACAGCCGGCCACGAGAGGCAGGAGCATGCGGCACGACCGGCACTGCTTTGGGCGACTGGAGCAAGAAGACCAGAGGTTGAAGAAGCACTATGGCCGTTGGATGGACATCATACGGTCACTAGAGCTAGAATCGTTCATATTGACTAAGTTGACAAAGCCCTCCGTCCTCATCAACTTAGTAGGCCCACAAGTCAGCCACCCACTATGGTGGGTCCCAGCTAGCAGGGGGTATTCCTTTTTTGGTGCGTAATAAGGAGGCACTTCCTTGCGTGCGGAGATATAGCTGGTAGTCCGACCTGTCAGCGGGGGGAACGTTTTTTTCGCGAAATACAGAAGCCCTTCCCACGTACAGTGCGTAATAAGGAGGAACTTTCCTTGCGTGCGGCCATGGACCTCGTGGGTCCCAGCTGTCAGGCTCCCACGTACAGTCCTCTTCCAATGACTCTCGTATGTTGACCACGCCGCGCCGAGCGCACCGAGGCGGTGGACGACGGCTAGGCCCCAGACTGGAATGACCCGGAGATGGGGAAGACGCGGCAGTGGAGTCGCAGACGGAGAGGAGCGGGAAACTTGACTGGTTCGGATGCGGGGTGGGCCTACACTCGGTAGAGAATAACAAGAGGTGCAGAGTGGAGGGATGGCCTGGCCATCGGCGGGGTAGCGTTTCGCTGAGGAGCGCAAAACAACGCCGCTGGACGCCGAAGGCTAGAGCAGGCGGTTCCGGCAGCGCTGGGGGAAGAAGATGTGAGAATGAAGAAGAATGTCGTCCGTTGGATGTAAATCCAAAGCCTTCTTAGGCTTCGACCTACTGGCCCACATGTCAGCCAGTCCATTTGTTTTTTAGTCCATTTGGTGGGCTGGGTGAAACAATGATGAAGCATCTATGCAGCCCGTTTAAATCCCATTTGCATTTTTCTCGAAATCCGCAGACTTGCTGGGCTGGGTGAAAATATCATGTTGGGCTAGACGGAGAAATGTTATAAAAACATAAACACGTGATTGCACGTTAGTAAAATCTTTGCAAGCTTATGTACGCAATCACTAGGAGTTAACTTGGCAAGTTATATATAAACAATTATTATTATTATTTTGTAAGATCTTTCAACTTACGAAATAAAATATCATTTTAATTTGATGAGTTAATAGTACGTGGGGTATTATTATTTTTAGGCTAGACGTGGGACAGCTTGAGTTGGTTCTAGGGAAAGTATCGGGAGAAAACTCAGTTTACATCGAAAAAGAAAGTGGGAGAAAATTCAGAGACCTGCTGGGTCCACCCGAGGAGAGGAATATGTTGGGAGGAAGGAGATTCAAAGCACGGCAGCCGAAAGTGAACTAGTTTTTTACGGACAAGTGAACTAGTTTACATACATAAGCAAATAGCCACTAAAAAAGCAATCAGGTTAATGGGTTCTTAAAAGAAATATTTCGGATAAAATAGATAATTACGACAGATAGGCTAATGCATGAAACACTCAGATGATAAAGGTGCTTATAAACAGATAAAGTACAACATCTAGACCTTCCTCGCACGCTTGATCATGACGCTGCGGCTGTCCGTGTACTCGTCGTTACATGGAAGCGACACGCCTCATGTCCAAGATCTTCCTGTACATGTCGTAGCATGCGATGCGCCCTGGCCGCAGAGGTTATGTAGGCTAGATTCAGAGGTACCTCCCACCTGTCCGGTCGCCTTCTTTCATGTTGGCGTATCAGGGGTCGATGATGGTCTCAGTGAGGTCAACCACGGAGTCCTTCTCCTGCCCGTTGCTGATGATCTTGTATTGCTTCTGGATGTCGACAAGCTTGTTGCACCAGATGGCCAAATCTTCGCGTTCTTCCTTCTCTCCACCGTAGCGAAGGTGCAGTCGGCGCTACCGATGAAACGGGCGAATGCTCCAGAACCTGGTGCAGCCATAGGACTGAGGTGAGGCAGAGCTTCACCGAGTCCGTATCGTTGGTGTACATCACATTCAACTTGGTGCAGCCATAGGACTGAACGGCGAATTCAAAGGGGAACTACTTGCTGAAGTCCATATCCAGCAGGCTCACCCCTCGGATCGCCATTGGAGTCTCTTCGAGTGAACGAGTGTGTAGGCGGTGGCAGCAGTTCATTTTTCAGCTCTTGGGGAACTGGATTCAACAGTAAGCTGAGTGTGTACAGTCGACAACAGTTACTACCCCTCCCTTGTCCGCTGCACGCCCGGCAGAAGATGCACCTCGGCGCATTCAAACGCCTCGATTAAGAAACCTACTCCGGCCACACGTCGGTTCACGAGCGGTCTCAGATTGGTATCAGAATAACAGGAGTTAGTGGTCACTTTACTTAAATTTAATTAGCTTTAATAGAAATTTATACTTAAAACAAGCAATGCATTCGCTCGTTCTATCAGTGCCACAGGATCAACATGCACAACAATTAGAATTTTTATTCTCGTGACGCTTTACGATCAACACATTTGTCGACTTTCACAAAGATAATACTACCAAGTTTGAACTGTTTGTTATGGTTGTTGTCCTCTGCATCATCATGCCGTGTTTCCCACTTGCAAGATTCGAACCAACAAATAAGATCAAAATAATAAGTACAACAAAGATTCCTACACATCTCATTGATTCCCACCTTGCAAGATTCGAACCAACAAATAAGATCCAAATAATAAGTACAACAAAGATGCCTACACATCTCATTGATTCCCAGCTTGCAAGATTCGTAACCAACAAATAAGATTCAAATAATAAGTAAAACAAAGATGCCTACACATCTCATCGATTCCCAGCTTGCAAGATTCAGAACCAACCCATTAGAGCCTTTTGATAAAGTGAATATCGGGATTAATTCCATCTTGGCTAGCCATGTCATACAATCAAGAACTTGGCTAATGCTCTTGACCGTCACAACACCTGTAGTTGAGTATTCCTGTTTGCACAACATGTTTGCACAAAGACAAACAAGGAGACAGAGAGCATGATTTCGCTTTAATAGCGGCCTCCTTGAACTCAACCTCCAGCTCTACTTGGATGAGGTCTGCCTCGAGTTCCATGATTCAATTCATGCGCCTTTTTCTCTAGTTCACGAAATGAAGCAAAATTGCATCATTCAGCTAGCAAGAAGTACTTGCTCTTGTGAGCTGGCAGGTTCTTCTTTAGTAGTTGCACTAAAATTGAGGAACATTAAGGTTGTTTGTCCGGCTCATGTAAGGTGCAACTATAATTTTCTTATCCTTTTGTGCAGTTCCACTAAAATAAAGTGCCATTGTGGTGACAGTGACGGCTCCATCTTGCAAAGGCTAATAAAATGTTGCACGAGATTACCAGCAGACTTGACGGAGATTTTGGAAACTCCAATCACCATTTTGTGCAGTTCCACCAAAATTGAGAGATGTTGCCCACGTGACATTTTAGTTGAACTGCACAAGACACTCATTCCAAAAAATAGTGTTTTGTGCAGTTCACCAAAAGGTCACAATAGCAACAAGGTGAAATGGATATCCCTATCTGCACAAAATGATAGAAAGTAAATAGTTGTTGGTCAATAAGAATATACGAAACATATACAAAATGAAAAGAAGCATCTTAATTATGTTCATGGCAATCACGCAAGGACAAGAGAAATTTTAAACGTCAAGAATGCTTCATGTTACCGTAAGCATTACGATCAACAATGATATTCCTCAAATATGGGATTACTTTAATGGTGGCATTGCTTGTTTACTAGACACAGTAAATCAACAGCAGCTAAAGAGTTAGTTTAAGGGCATGGGACCGTGGGGACACCAGGACACTCAGCAGCGTAAAGGAGAAACTTACTTACCATACTGGGGAAAACAGCAGGAGTGCCATTTCTAACACAGTTTAATTGCATCTTATCACTGGAGGCATTAGATTAACAATAACACTGGTTAGGCATGTCCCTAAGGTAACAGTGTGATCGCTTCATTTTACATGCGCCCTTACATTAACAACAGCAAAAGGTTGGTATAAGGACATGTGACAGTGGACGCATCAGCACAATGTACCTACAAGGAGGCATAAAGTGGTGATGTCGAGCTTGTTCATGCTATGTGAGGGCAGCAAATCTAATCCTGGAGACCTTGTACTATGTGAGGGCAGCAAATCTAATCCTGGAGACCTTTTACTATGTGAGAGCAGCAAATATAATCCTGGTGACCTTTTACTATGTGAGGGCAGCAAATCTAATCCTGGAGACCTTTTACTATGTGAGGGCAGCAAATCTAATCCTGAGACCTTTTACTATGTGAGGGCAGCAAATCTAATCCTGAGACCTTTTACTATGTGAGGGCAGCAAATCTAATCCTAGAGACCTTTTACTATGTGATGGCAGCAAATCTAATCCTCGACATACTGCTGACTTGTCCACCACCGCCACTTTCTATCCTTTTTCAACCAATAATAGATCTGTTCCTTATCCAGTTTGTACTGCGTTTTCCCATTATTTCCCTTTTCAACCAAGAGACCGGTTGGGTATCCGGTCTCTACTACTTTCACCATATTATTTCCTCTTTGAATCAAGTCCTAGATTCATGCTACAACTTTCCCCCCCTTTCTTCGTTGTTTGAACAAAGCCCTAGATTAGAATGCATGAAGTAGCTTTACCTCTAATAATACTAAAAATTTAGGTGGCTTTAGAAGAGCTGATGGGAGTAGAAAAAGATGCACATGCAGACACGTGGGGAGCTGGGGCAGTAGAGCAAGGCCGCTTTCGAAGAACTTATACCTGAGGGTCGCCGGGATGTCGGCGGCGGCATGTCCGATCTGCGGACAATACGGCAGGGATGAAGAAGGGTCGGAGGACCTCCCGAGCCGGTGCTGTGTTGGAGAGAACGGCACGGGCAGAGGATCGGGCCCCTCCGGCAGCTGTGGGTTTCCTCCCTCGGCGGTGATGACCGCGTGAATGATGCACCTTTTAGTCCTCTACACACACCGCCAAGGGATCCGCCGGATCTGTGACCAGCGGTGAGCAGAGAGAAAATGTCGCTACCGCTGTCTTGTTTATATCTGGAGAGGATGAGAGAAAGAAGAGAGCAACCCTAGTAAAGCAAGCGCTCAGGCCCCTGCGTCCATATATAGTGGAGTGATTATCTTATTTCTCTCCACAACAAGCGTTTCAATTTGTGTACGTGGCATTAAAGAAAAGAAACTCTCTATTTAAGGTGACTACTGTATGACTCCTACTTACTACTACAGTATTGTTCACTTATGCTCCCCACCCCTCCATTCATTGAACAACCCCACGGGTGAATAAACCTACAGTAAGTATTGTATTTATATAGAGCGAACAAGTTCGAACTATTTTCGCGTAGTTAAAAGTTGAGGGCGGGGCTTTTCCCGGGCAGTACGCGCGATAGTTTTCGGGTAGGCAGTTTGACAGAGAGGCGAGGAGGGTGAGCGAGTGGGGCTGTGCGATTAGATGGTGCGCATCGCTGGAAAGACTTGTGATATGACCACTCACTATAGTCATGAATTATCTGGCGCCCGACCGGGTGATGCCCCTTCCGCTCCACGCCTAATCTGGTGCATGACACGTCGACCCAGATGTGGCTCTCCCACATGTCGGAGTAGTAAGAAGGAGCAAAGAATGATGCGGTATATACTAGTATTATATTACTCCCTCCGTTCCTAAATATAAGTCTTTGGAGAGATTTCACTATGGACCACATACGGAGAAAATGAGTGAATCTACACATAAAATGCATCTATATACATCCGTATGTGGTCCACAGTGAAATATCTACGAAGACTTATATTTAGGAACAGAGGGAGTACTACTCAGTCGGAGGAGGCGAACCACGACAGCCCAAAGTGAACCAAAGCAATGAACCACGGTAGCCCAAAGGAACCAGCAGAGAAAACAATGTGGTGATATGGCCATAAAAAACAATGTGCTACGGTCCACACTGTAGCATGTACATTAACACTCCTCTTTGTTTGGATCCCTGAGTTAGAGCTAGTTTGGGTTGAAATAGCCTCAAATTATCGAAACAAAGAGGGGTTAGTTTGAGCTAGTTTGCTCTAACCCAGCTAAAAAAACTAGCCCGGTGGAGAGGTTCTAATTGGTTTAGTTATCCTCGGGCCCACTAAAAGAGAACTAAAAAAATCTCCCCTGCCCACACCAGATCGCTTCCCTCCCCCCTCTCGCACGACTTCTCTTTGTTCCCCATAGGCCCGCCCGCCAAAGCACCGCTCGCCCTCTCTCTCTCCTCCGGCCGCCCTCTCCTTCCGGCCTCCGCCGCCCTACTTCGGCCGCCCTCTCCCTCCGGCCTTTGAAGGTCGCCCCGCTCCCCCTTCACCAGTCGTTTTTCTCCCTCTGTCGTGCGCGGCGGTGCATCTACCAGGAAGGTCGCGAGAGGGGTGAGTTTGTTCGTTCCTTCTCTGTCTCACGGCCATATCATTAATCTTGCTTGCTCTAGCGCTAATTCTGATTTGGAAAAGTTGATCCTGATCAAACTTGATATAGATTTGTGGTGCACGCATGGAATTGTTTGATGCTGCTTGAGGAGGTAATAAATCTTTCTAGAGGCCCAAAGATTCAGGTCACCTTTCTAGGTATTTCAATTTCAGGCTTGCATTATTTGTAGAGGCCCAAAGATTCAGTTCACCTTTCTAGGTATTTCAATTTCAGGCTTGCATTATTTCTAGAGGCCCAAAGATTCAGTTCACCTTTCTAGGTATTTCAGTTTCAGGCTTGCATTATTTCTAGAGGCCCAAAGATTCAGTTCACCTTTCTAAGTATTTCAGTTTCAGGCTTGCATTATTTCTAGAGGCCCAAAGATTCAGTTCACCTTTCTAGGTATTTCAGTTTCAGGCTTGCATTATTTCTAGAGGCCCAAAGATTCAGTTCACCTTTCTAGGTATTTTATTTACAGGCTTGCATTATTTCTAGAGGCCCAAAGATTAAGTTCCCAGTCGGCTGCAAGCGGCCGTGCTACCCATGCCGGTGTCGACCTCAACTCGCAAGGGCCGGCGTTGGAGGGGTTCCTGGGGCTTGGGCTCTACAGAGCCTTCCTCCAGAGCGACGATGGTGAGCTCCTCCCTCGGTGCGTGAGGGGCTCCGGGGTCCCTCCCTATCGTGAATGACTTCTGTGATGAGTTAGCTCATTCTTTGTTTCATGAAGTGTTTTTTTATTTTGTGAAGCTTGATTGACGACTTGTATGTTTAAGTGGGATATATCATTTGTATGGACAAAGTAAAAATTATCATGTTTTGCATGCTTGATTTGTATAGATGGTCCGTTTATGTCAATTGTGAGCGGGAGGAGGCCATAGAAGAGCCGGCCACACCAAGAGGGTGCTTGGATCCAAGGGACTTATTTTAGTCTGACTAAAAATAGGGTCCAAAGTAGTCAAATGATTGAGATAGATCATTTATTGTCAATCTAACCCTGCCATCCATACACCTCTTTGGTTTAGAGTTAGTTAAGGGTTAGAATCTAACTCTAACCTCTAACTGAGTTAGAGTTCTCCTCATCTCGGTTCATCGCCATCATACTTTCCCCATTCCTGTGTTTTCAGTATCCTGCAAATCAAAGATGCCTTTTTTTGTGGGAAAAATCAAAGAGGCCCTTAGACTGGTTTAGGTCCGGTCATTTTTTATAAACGTGTTATGTCCAAAATTTAATGAACGTGCTCCGGTTTCCACAAAAATAATCCGTTTTCATGTAGTAATTCATTCATTTATTTATTCTTCTCATGGGGTTTGTATGTAATTCGTGAGGTCTGAAATATAAAGTACCCGGCATATGCTCCGAGTCGTGCATGCACTACGACCCAGATGCTCTATGTCCCACATGTCGGCGAATGGGAGCACGTGGAAATAGCCTAGGAGTACATATAGGAGGATAAATGCGTGAAAAATATTTCTTGTGAAGCGTAGCAGCGGTTCAAAAGGAGACCTAAAGTGATGACAGCTATAGGTCGACGCACCCAACTAGTGGTACTAGACATACGACTAATTTTTCCTCAAAAAAAAGAGGCACGAGTGCTCAAGATTCTATTCTATAAACACAAGTCCCATCTCGACAACAGCGTCTGTGCTACAGCTAGCTCTCCTCCCTCGTTTCTCTCTTCTAATTCTAAACTCGGCCGACGCCTCGTGGGCGGGTGGGTTTGCTCAATATGGCCCCACCTCACAAAGAAAAACGCTACGATCGAATAAAATGCCATATACTCCCTCCGTTCATAAATATAAGCCTTCTTAGATACTAGTTCAAATGGAATACAACATACAGATGTATGTAGACATAGTTTAGAGTGTAGATTCACTCATTTTGCTCCGTATGTAGTAGTCACTTGCTGGAATCTTTAGAAAGACTTATATTTGGGAACGGAGGGAGTACTATACTAATAAAACATTAAGGCCACGAGGCGATGTAGTGCTGGTTACAGGAGGCAAGAAGAAGAGATGCATCCATCGACGATGTCCACCTCCTCGACTCAGGGCGCCGGCCCACCGAACGGCGCCTAAGTAGCAGCGGCTTTCGTGGCCAGGTCGACGTGCTTCTGAACAATGGCGTCCAAAGATTCCAGCCACTGGAAGAAGGCCAACGTCTTTCTGTCCTCGCTTGCCTTGTAGTGGCCTATGTAGACGATTTCCTCAGACGTGGATGTGCGGGTCGACGGTTTCTTGCATGGGCAAGCTGCTGCTGGCGAAGCGCGGCCTCGAGGTGCACATTCTTCGTCGCTACCTCCGCACTGCAGGCCAGCAGGGCTTGAAAGAGTTCGTCACCATGTAGGCCGATGAGGGTGGCAGGCAATGAGGAGCCTGGCGCGCTGGCTGGAGCAGACGGCAAGGTCGTCTCAGGCGCTTCTTGACAGCGGTGAACTTGCGGATGGAGTTGACCATCATGTCATCCATGCGAGAGGCGGCCGCATCGGCGAGGGCTACGATGCCTCACGGTCGCCAAAGACCGTCTGGAAACGCCAGGCGGTAAGGGGCCACAGGCCGACGCCTTGATGATTTGGCACAGCCGATCGCCGCTCGGCCCATCGCCTCCATAGGCGCTTCTGGCTTCTGGTCACTTCGTCTTGGATTGTAGTGAGTAGTGTTGCGCAGAGACTTGGGGGTAGATGGATTGGAGTGGTGGGGCGCCTTTATTATATGAGAGTCCAAACTCTGTTGCATTCACATCGTACTTGTCACATCCCTAGTTTTGGTATGCTCTAGGCTAGCCCTTCATGTGTGCATCATGTTTAAAATTCTCAGAAACTTGAAATGGGGATTGCCTAAACCCTAGCATTAAGGAATTCACTAGGTTCAACCAAAGCATTTCCAGAAAAATCCAAATGGCTTCCAAAAATGTTCATCATTCTTGGAAATGCTGTAAACAGTAACCAGAGATGTTGCACATTTTTCCATGACATTTGGATTATTGAATTAACTCATATTGTATTTGGATTGGGGCATTTAATTGCTATAAATATTATTAAATGCTCCAACAATTCTGAAAATAGCTAAGGGCCTCTGAGATAATTCAGTAATTGCCCATAATTAATTTCAGGATTTATAGAAATGATTTCGTGTTTTACTAAAAAAAACAAACTTGCAAATTAGAAAACAGAACAAAAGTAGAAATTAGAGAGAGAGAGAGAGTACCTGGGCCACTTACCTGGCCTTAAGTGTAGCCGGCCCATTAGGCAGCCCAGCCCACCAGGCAGCGTGCCATCTTCAACCTCTCGCCAAGAGGGCAGAGGCGACGACCTCAAGGCCACCGGGAGGCCTCCACCTCCTGCTTCCACTGCTCCCCGCCGCTGCCAGGCGCGCCACGCACTCCCCCGGCTCCCTCCTACTCTCCCCGCCCTCACCCGCCTCCTCTGTCTCTCTCCTCGCTCTCATCCTCACACACCCGAAGCGTGCCGCCGTGAGCTGTCGCGCCACCACCGCCGCCTTGCCTCCCCGAGCAGACAGAGCCCCCCGTCACCTCAAGGCTTCACCTCTGCACCAAGGAAAGAAGCACGGAGGCCCCGAGCAGCCGCCATCGTCTTCGTCTTCGAAGTTCGCCACCGACGACCGCCGCCTCGATTCGCCGTCGCAGAGCTTCCCGAGCCCGCCGAGCTGCTTCCCACCCCTTGTGAGCTCCTTCTCCTTCCCCATGCTCTCCCCTCCGTTCCTCTCCACTAGCTCGTTCTTCGCCGGAGCCGAGAGCTTCCGCCGCCAGCCATGAAGCCGTCGTGGCTAGAGTGAGTTTCGCTCGCGCCCGAGCACCGCTATGCGTGCTTTCGGCCGACCGTCACCGCCTAACGCCACCAATCGCGCCTCTGCCGTGGTTCGTAGCCTCCTCCCGATGAGCCCGTGTGCGCGCCGCCATGAGGTCGCCGCCGACATCATTTCCGCCACCCCGCTGCCTCCCGCCGGGTCCTTTGATGTGGACGAGCGAGAGGCCTCGGTGCCAAGAAGACATCGAATCGCTGTCCTTAACGCGAGTCGGCGAAGCTCGCTGTCGGTTTGGTCATCGCCGGCGTAGATCCGGTGATGATAACGTGGCGCGTCATTAGCAGTTAATCACCTGCTAATTAACCACATGACCCACTTATAGAAGGGCCCCACATCCTAATTAGCCGGCTAACAAAATACTTAGTATTAATTTAACAAGATGGACCCCACACATTAGCTTGACCTTGCCACGTCACCCGTTGACCGACCCCACACGTCAGTGTTGACCCGGCTGACGTGGCAGTTGACTAGTCCCACCTGTCATCCACCCAAACCAGTCTGTGTCACTGACGTGTGGATCCCACACGTCAGGTTTGACCTGGACCCGCCTGTTGACCTGCTGAGGTCAGCATGACCTAATGCTGACGCAATAACTCATTTTCTGGATTTATTATTATTCAGGAAATTCTAGGAAATGGTCAAAACTTCTAAAAATCATAGAAATTCAACCGTAACTCCAAATAAAATAATTTATATATGAAAAATGATCAGAAAAATCCAATCTATCCATCTGTACCATTTTCATGCATGTTAGAATAACTTATAGCTATTGTTTAGGACAAATCAAATGAATGGCATTTAAATAACCATATGTCGAGTTTGAATTTGAACCTTGTGTTCAAACCAACCCCATTTAACTTCTTGCTAGATGCATTAGGACAATCAATAGCATATTGCCATGTCATCTTCATGCATCATATTGTTGCATTGCATTGATTGTGTTTCTCCTTTGTTTGTCGGTGTTTGTCCCATCTCAGTAGACGACGTACCGGCGATGAGTTCGATGACACCGATGAAGAACTATATTATCTTCAGAAGTGCCAGGCAAGCAAAACCCCCTTTTTCATTCTAATATAATCCGACTCTCTCGCTCCTGCTCTCTTTTACTGCATTAGGAGAACAACTATTCATCTGTTACTTGATGCGGTAGCTGAACCCCTTTCCTCTGCATGACCTGTCATTCCACAGTAAATAGATGAAACCCACTAGCATGAGTAGGAGTTGTTTGAGCCCTGTTGTGCCTAATCATTCATGCTTGTTTGTCATGCCTGCTACTGCTTAGAGTTAAGTCAGGTCTGATTCATCGGGAATGAATTGGAATGGTGTGTGAACATGTCCTACTGTGTTTGAGCTAAGTGTGTGAACAAAATTTGGTAAAGGTAGCGGTGAGAGGCCATGTAGGAGTACATGGTGGGTTGTCTCATTGAAGCCGTCCTCAGAAACTGACTTCTGTGTTTGTGATCCATGAAACAGTTACTACCACACATTGGGATCCTTAATTGACTCTCTCGGCTTCTTAACCACCCTTGTTCTCTGTCCAGGAGTTGCAACTAGTTTCGTGTTTGTAGGATATGTGTTGGAGGCCGTATGTGGCGCTGACCCTAGGGGTGGGCTATGATGCGGTAGATACACCGTGGGCCGGTGTACCGATTCGCCTGCTTGGTGTCTCGGGAACCCTGCACACATCGCTCGGGGCCGTTAGTGGAAACCTCGGCCGGACTCCTCATGGATGGAACCCGAATAGGCGATAAACCTGGACTAGGGACTTGAGTGTTTAGGTAGGCCGTGGCTGACACCTCGCTGGGCTTCCGCTTGAAGGTTGCCGAGTACATGTCGGTAAACGGCGATAAGTGGTGAGAGCGTGTGAAGACGTACACCCCGCAGGTTAATATGATCTATTGAATAGCCGTGTCCATGTAAAGGACTTCGGGTTGCCTATAACAGTTCATAGACAAGTGAAAGTGGATACTCTAAAATGCACAAGATAAGCGTGAGTGCTATGGATGGCGTTCTCGTAGGGAGACGGGAGCAGATCCATAGTGGGGTATTGATATGGTGAATATGTGGACTCGTGTGCGCCACCTCAAAAGAGTTACTTGCAGTCGTAGTTCAGGATAGCCACCGAGTCAAAGCTGGCTTGCTGAAGTCAAACTCCACCACCCCTTTGTTGATAATGATGCATATGTAGCTAGTTCTGATGTAAGACTTGCTGAGTACATTTGTACTCACATTTGCTTATTTTATGTTTTGCAGAGAGACGTCAGTCTCGCTAGTAGTTCCGCGTGGACTTCGACGTTTAGCTTGTTACCTCAGCTACGATCTTGTGCCCTCAACAGAATCTGGTAGATAGTCAGGCTTCTCTGTACTCAGACATGTTTAGCTTCCGCATGTGCTTTGACTTGTATGCTCTGAAGTTGGGTCATGAGACCCCTGTTTGTAATATCTCGCTCCTCGGAGCCTAATGAATAAATATTTGAGTCGTAGAGGTATGTTGTGATGCCATGTTGTATTTACACATATTGAGCATATTGTGTGTATGTTTGAAATGCTTGGTATGTGTGGGATCCGACAATCTAGTTGTTTATCCTTGGCAGCCTCTCATATGGGGAAATGTAGTCTAGTGCTTCCCGAGCGATAGTAGTCCGCTACAGCCCGATTCACCGAGTCCCGCTAGCCCAAAGACTACCGCTCGGACACTTGACTGGCCGGCATGTGTTTCACTTCGCTCGTGGTCTGTCCCTCGGGAAAATGTCACGCGGTGACATCCGAGTCCTGCTTAGCTCGCTACAGCCCGGGTTCCTGAGTCTCTGTTAGCCCGGTGCTACAGCCCGGATTCACACGTTGATGACCGACATGCTCGATGTGATTCATGTATGCCTGTCCCCATGGGTTAGTGCCGCTTTGGGTTCACGACTAGCCATGTCGGCCCGTGTTCTCTGTCATATGGATGCTAGCGACACTATCATATACGTGAGCCAAAAGGCATAAACGGTCCCGGCCATGGTAAGGCGACACCGTGGGAATACCGTGCGTGAGGCCGCAAAGTGATATGAGGTGTTACCGGCTAGATCGATGTGACTTGGAATCGGGGTCCTGACAGCTTTGGTATCAGAGCCTGACTGCATGTAGGATTACCAAGCATAACTGGTCGAAGTTGTGTCTAGAAATGCTTTAGTTATGTAAGGGAATTGATTGTGGGATGGAATGTAAGGCTCTTTTTACTCCTTATACCTCATGGCCTTCTGATCTGAGTCATCCTCTTCTCTTCTACGGGGATTAAGAACTAGGCCTTCTCATCTATCTATCAGGATGACGTGTTACTAATCCATGGACTTATAAGATTGTTGGATTTAAGTCTCGGTTCAGTTCCTACTAATTCCGTATGTTAACCGTTGATCTCGAAACCTTGGTATTGTGCTTTTGAGTGGATATGCCACCATCTTGTAGGATGTCTTAAATCCTTTGGAGCATTTACAGCCGTTATGCTGTCCGAGTCATCCCAGGTTTCTAAACTATCTGATGCATTTGCAAATCCTTCCTTCTTGTTCAGGGTGTCCTTTTGGTCGGAATAAGCACACTAATCGTCTGCTGAGGTACTCCTTGCCTTGACATATATGTTGGAACTAGTATTATGACCCTAGGCATCTTAGAGGATCACCTGGTAATATGGCCATGTTTTTGTGTTCCCAGTGTGATGATTCTGGCCGTCATTCTCGAAAGCATCCCGTGATGCCACTTAGTAGTAGGTATTCTATTCCTGGGTTCTTGAACCCGAGATTCACCCTACTTACCTCCTGTTGATAGTGTTTGCTAGTTCCTTTAGGATATTAGTAACCTTTGCGATAGTCCTCGAGTTCCGTGGTATTTCCTTCTTCCAAATACCATGAACCATTAAGGCAGAAGTTCTTTAAACCAAAAGCTCACAATCAGAGTACTCTTGAGGAGTTCTCCATTCATAATTGTGACTCTGCCAGTTTTACCTTTCTGCATGGGTTATCCGGAAGAAATATGTTGAACTCGTTCGACATGCTAGTCTATGCATCCACAACTCAGAAAATCGTATGTTCCTTTGAGTTGTCCCTCTTTAGTTGTTTTCTGACCTCTGTCTATCGATTGATAGTCAGGAGTAATTATGCATTCGTGTTCATCGATGCCTACTACTCTTGTGGTCCGTCAAGCCATTCTAATCCGGAATGACTAGGAGAACAAAATCCAGAATCCCATCCATATCCAGGATTGGGTCAAAGCAGTTGTATTCCGCAGATCAAATGCCAATCTAGCTTCTAATCTGCTCTACCCTGGAGTATTGCCATCTTATGTCAAGAATGTCATGAGAATTGCACCACCTCTTATGAATTCTTGACGCAGTGATACTTCTCGCCATCATTATTCATTCCTCGGTTCCGTGTTGTCGCAACCAGAATGCCGACAAGTGAATCGTGATGTGTGAAATCTATACGCCTAGCAACCCCCTTGCTTGGTAGTTAATGGACAATATTCTCATTCTTAGTGTGTTGATCATTGAATCATCATCCTAAGATTGATCGTGCTACCTAGTCCTTATTTCTGGTGCACTCTCCGATCAATGAGTTAGGATTGTGTCAATCCCTCACTATTTTGATCATATCATCTTGCCCTGTAAAACAAGATTGTTCTCGAGCTTAGTAACATATCGGTGGTTCGTGATATTCTGAATATCTTCTCAGAAGTATCACCAGGTTGTCACCTGAACGCTATGTTAAGTCCGTGATCAAGTTGGTTTCTTGTAAACCACCCCTTCTCCAAGAATCCATGTTGGATACCCTGAGCTAGTTGGTTAAGCTAAACAACAACTTGGAGAGTTGGAAGATAAAGCTTTGCTTAACTTAGTTCATCTCTAAGGGATATCTTCTATGCGTGTGTGTGTTGAAGAAAGATGATATCTCCATTGATTGGTCCTCGTGATCAGTTGTTGGATCTATTGCCTTGTCAAAACTTTGACTTGAGTATGGGCTATCATCAAGTCAAATCAGAACCAACGATGTTCGTAATGTTGTCTTACTCGTGGTTGATCCCTCGAGCATACACCATTACATCTTTTGGTCTGACCAATGCTATCACCGTGTTCACATGATGGTGGAAGTCCAGTGATATGGAAATTCTGATGAGTTGCTGTTGAGCCCATCAGTAGCATTTTGTCTCCCCCATGATTCATGTTGAACATCAACCTAGTGTTGGAAACTTTGTAAGCAATGCCTTCGTGTTCCGTTCATGAAGCTTATGCTTGGATGGAAGAAGTGGCTTCCTCTAATTCACGTGCATTAGGTGCAAGTTGCCGCCATGAATTTGAGAAAGGTTTGTTTTGTTTCCTTGGAATCATCCCAAGTCACCATGCATACGCATAAGTATTCTATGGTTTGGTTGATTAATTACCTCCACTCCATATGTGTTCCTAGCACACCAAGCCACTGATTGATTTGTTCAAGGAGAAGAAGTTCCTGCATAAGAGCTAATCATATGACTTATGCAAGGGCTTCGCTCTCCGCAATGATGGTTCCCAACCAGAACTCGACAGTGTTTTGTTGTAAGACTACTATGTGGTCATGCTTGTCTGGGACAGCGTGTTCACATGTATGTAGCAGAACCAGCTCATGTTTTGGAGCTTGCTATCGTAGTTCACTCCCCGAGAATCTCGCAACGTCATCTCGTCGATTTGTGTTGCAAACCTTCATTTTCCTTTCTAGACTTGTTGAGTCTGGAATATCCTGACACCAACCAGATCTAAATCTCAGGCAGATATGATGGTTGAAACATTCCCAACATCTACATTTTGTTCCCAGCTTGCACCGCCATTGTGCCATCCAACCATGGACTACCCTTCTCAGCAGTTGCTGTCCAGGATCATCTTCAAAGTGGTCCTACCATGGGTTCCATCCATTTCCGATGATAAGCAAAAGTCATCCATTGCGTTGTCTTCAACAAGGTAAACCACATCATCCATTCTAGTCCGAGTATGCCATTCCTTTGAGCTCTTTCAAATGATCAATTGTAAATTGCCTTAAGCTGGTATGAAGAGTCTCAATGATCTATGGATCAAAAGTAAATCTTTTTGCCACTTAAGGGAATAGTTCTTCGAGTCACCTTCCTTGAGGTGCCCCGTTTTGGAGTCATGGTAATTTCCCTCGCTACTTTGAAACCCTCGTCGAATTGCTTCTTCTGCCGCTCCTGATGCATGCCTTACTTCTCAGCTCCAGAGGTGTTTCTATGTCTCATCCCGTGAGTTGATCTTGTGATCATTAAGATGATCCTAAATTGTTCGAACCTCAAGAAGATCGATTCTTCTAAAATCCCCTCCTTTCTTCTCATTGCCGTGTTGGATGAAGTTCCCAAGGCAAGACGTCGAGACAAAGATGGTGATCATGTCAACGTTCTTATGAAGTGTCACCTGGATCGTGAAGATTATGTTAGTTTGCGTTCCCCCTTCATCCTACCCTACGCTTGAATCTCGGGACGAGATTCTTGTTTAGTGGGGGCGAGCTGTCACATCCCTAGTTTTGGTATGCTCTAGGCTAGCCCTTCATGTGTGCATCATGTTTAAAATTCTCAGAAACTTGAAATGGGGATTGCCTAAACCCTAGCATTAAGGAATTCACTAGGTTCAACCAAAGCATTTCCAGAAAAATCCAAATGGCTTCCAAATTTTTTCATCATTCTTGGAAATGCTGGAAATAGTAACCAGAGATGTTGCACATTTTTCCATGACATTTGGATTATTGAATTAACTCATATTGTATTTGGATTGGGGCATTTAATTGCTATAAATATTATTAATTGCTCCAACAATTCTGAAAATAGCTAAGGGCCTCTGAGATAATTCAGTAATCGCCCATAATTAATTTCAGGATTTATAGAAGTGATTTGGTGTTTTACTAAATCAAAAAAAAAAAAACTTGCAAATTAGCAAACAGAATAAAAGTAGAAATTAGAGAGAGAGAGTACCTGGGCCACTTACCTGGCCTTAACTGTAGCCGGCCGATTAGGCAGCCCAGCCCACTAGGCAGCCGTGCCATCTTCAACCTCTGCTAGTAGGCAGAGGCGATGACGCACGCGCTCGCTGGGAGGCCTCCACCTCCTGCTTCCACTGCTCCCCTGACGCGCCTGTGCGCGCCACGCACTCCCCTGGGTCCCTCCTACTCTCCCCCGTCCTCACCCGCTCCTCTGTCTCTCTCCCTCGCTCTCCTCCTCACGCACCCGAGCGTGCCGCCGTGAGCTGTCGCGCCCACCACCGTCGCCTTGCCTCCCTGAGCCGTACAGAGCCTCCGTCACCTTGCGCTTCACCTCTGCACCGAAGGAAAGAAGCACGGAGGCCCCGAGCAGCCGCCATCGTCTTCGTCTTCGAGTTCGGCCACCGACGACCGCCTCCTTGATTCGCCGTCGCAGGAGCTTCCCCGAGCCCGCTGAGCTGCTTCCCCGACCCCTTGTGAGCTCCTTCTCCTTCCCCATGCTCTCCTCCGCTCTCCACTAGCTCGTTCTTCGTCGAAGCCGAGAGCTTCCGCCCGCCGGCCATGAAGCCGCCGTGGCTAGAGCGAGTTTCGCTCGCGTCCGAGCACAGTTACGTGCTCAGTCGGCCGTCAGCTGCCCAACGCCACCAATCACGCCTCTGTCGTGTTCGTAGCCTCCTCCCGATGAGCCGTGTGTGCGCCGCGCAGGTCGTCGCCGACATCATTTCCGGCCACCCCGCGGCCTCCCGTCGGGTCCTTTGGATGCGGACGAGCGAGAGTCCCCCCTGGTGCCAGCAGCGCATTGAACTGTTGTCCCTAACGCGAGTCCAGCGAGCTCTCGCCGTCGGTTTCGTCATCGCCGGCGTAGATCCGGTGATGATGACGTGGCGCGTCATTAGCAGTTAATCACCTGCTAATTAACCACATGACCCACTTACAGAAGGGCCCCACATCCTAATTAGCCGGCTAACAAAATACTTAGTATTAATTTAATAGGATGGACCCCACTCATTAGCTTGACCTTGCCACGTCACCCGTTGACCGACCCCACACGTCATTGTTGACCCGGCTGACGTGGCAGTTGACTAGGCCAACCTGTCATCCACCCAAACCAGTCTGTGTCACTGACGTGTGGATCCCACACGTCAGGTTTGACCTGAATCCGCCTGTTGACCTGCTGAGGTCAGCATGACCTAATGCTGACGCAATAACTCATTTTCTGGATTTATTATTATTCAAGAAATTCTAAGAAATGGTCAAAACTTCTAAAAATCATAGAAATTCAACCGTAACTCCAAATAAAATAATTTATATATGAAAAATGATCAGAAAAATCCAATCTATCCATCTGTACCATTTTCATGCATGTTAGAGTAACTTATAGCTACTGTTTAGGACAAATAAAATGAATGGCATTTAAATAACCATATGTGGAGTTTGAATTTGAACCTTGTGTTCAAACCAACCCCATTTAACTTGTTGCTAGATGCATTAGGCCAATCAACTGCATATTGACGTGTCATCTTCATGCATCATATTGTTGCATTGCATTGATTGTGTTTCTCCTTTGTTTGTCGGTGTTTGTCCCCACTCAGTAGACGACGTACCGGCGATGAGTTCGATGACACCGATGAAGAACTATATTATCTTCAGAAGTGCCAGGCAAGCAAAACCCCCTTGTTCATTCCGATATAATCCCACTCTCTCGCTCCTGCTCTCTTTTACTGCATTAGGACAACAAAGATTCATCTGTTACTTGCTGCGGTAGCTGAACCCCTTTCCTCTGCATGACCTGTCATTCCACAGTAAATAGATGAAACCCACTAGCATGAGTATGAGTTGTTTGAGCCCTGTTGTGCCTACTCATTCATGCTTGTTTGTCATGCCTGCTACTGCTTAGAGTTGAGTCAGGTCTGATTCATCGGGAATGAATTGGAATGGTGTGTGAACATGTCCTACTGTGTGTGAACACGATTTGGTAAAGGTAGCGGTGAGAGGCCATGTAGGAGTACATGGTGGGTTGTCTCATTGAAGCCGTCCTCAGGAACTGAGTTCTGTGTTTGTGATCCATGAAACAGTTACTACCACACATTGGGATCCTTAATTGACTCTCTCATCTTCTTAACCACCCTTGTTCTCTGTCCAGGAGTTGCAACTAGTTTCTGGTGTTTGTAGGATATGTGTTGGAGGCCGTGCGTAGCGCTGACCCTAGGGGTGGGCTATGATGCGGTAGATACACCGTGGCCCGGTGTACCGATTCGCCCATTTGGTGTCTCGGGAACCCTGCACACATCGTTCGGGGCTGTTAGTTGAAACCTCGGCCGGACTCCCTGCGGATGGAACCCGAATAGGCGATAAACCTGGACTAGGGACTTGAGTGTTTAGGTAGGCCGTGGCCGACTCCCTCGCTGGGCTTCCGCTTGAAGGTTGCCGAGTACATGTCGTGTAAACGGCGATAAGTGGTGAGAGCGTGTGTGAAGAAGTACACCCCTGCAGGGTTAATATGATCTATTCGAATAGCCGTGTCCGCGGTAAAGGACGTCTGGGTTGCCTATAACAGTTCATAGACAAGTGAAAGTGGATACTCTAAAATGCGCAAGATAAGCGTGAGTGCTATGGATGGCGTTCTCGTAGGGAGACGGGAGCGGATCCATAGTGGGGTATTGATATGGTGAATATGTGGACTCGTGTGCGCCACCTCAAAAGAGTTACTTGCAGTCATAGTTCAGGATAGCCACCGAGTCAAAGCTGGCTTGCTGAAGTCAAAGTCCACCACCCCTTTGCTGATAATGATGCATATGTAGCTAGTTTTGATGTAAGACTTGCTGAGTACATTTGTACTCACGTTTGCTTATTTTATGTTTTGCAGAGAGACGTCAGTCTCGCTAGTAGTTCCGCGTGGACTTCGACGTTTAGCTTGTTACCTCAGCTACGATCTTGTGCCCTCAACAGAATCTGGTAGATAGTCAGGCTTCTCTGTACTCAGACATGTTTAGCTTCCGCATGTGCTTTGACTTGTATGCTCTGAATGTTGGGTCATGAGACCCCTGTTTGTAATATCTTGCTCCTCGGAGCCTAATGAATATATTTGAGTCGTAGAGTTATGTTGTGATGCCATGTTGTATTTACACATATTGAGCATATTGTGTGTATGTTTGAAATGCTTGGTATGTGTGGGATCCGACAATCTAGTTGTTTATCCTTGGCAGCCTCTCATATGGGGAAATGTAGTCTAGTGCTTCCTGAGCGATAGTAGTCCGCTACAGCCCGGTTCACCGGGGTCCTCGCTAGCCCAAAGACTACCGCTCGGACACTTGACTGGCCGGCATGTGTTTCACTTCGTTCGGGGAAATGTCACGCGGTGACATCCGGAGTCCTGCCTAGCCTGCTACAGCCTGGGTTCCCGGAGTCCTGTTAGCCCAGTGCTACAGCCCGGATTCACACGCTGCTGACCGACATGCTCGATGTGATTCATGTATGCCTGTCCCCATGGGTTAGTGCCGCTTTGGGTTCACGACTAGCCATGTCGGCCCGGGTTCTCTGTCATATGGATGCTAGCGACACTATCATATACGTGAGCCAAAAGGCTAAACGGTCCCGGCCATGGTAAGGCGACACCGTGGGAATACCGTGCGTGAGGCCGCAAAGTGATATGAGGTGTTACCGGCTAGATCGATGTGACTTGGAATCGGGGTCCTGACAGTGCTGGCTCTATTCTGCTTCTCCAATTAATTCCCTCTGCATGTAATTGAGGATGCATCATTGACCGTTCAACGTCTCGGCAACCGCTACCCTCTTCCTCCTTAGCATTCAAGCACCTATGGACCCATCGACGACGAGGTGCCTATGGTGACTTCGTAAATTTCAAGATGAAAGTGCCGTGTGTGTGTGTGTGTGTGCGTTCATAGGGGTGGGCGTGTGCGCGTGTATATGAGCGCTTGCGTCTGTACTGTGTCAAAAAAACGTAAATGCGTGTCAAAAAGAGACTAGTCAGTATACTCAATATTGTGCACCTCGGAGAGGAAAATGATAGAACTAGTACGTATTTATTTACGGTGCAGATTCACTCATTTTGCTCCATATGTACTCCGTCTCGGTGTAGTCTAGTCACTTGTTGAAATCTCTAGAAGGGCAAATACTCCTTTCTGGTTTACAGGGCTATACTAGCAAGTAGTTGTACGTACTAGTACAATAGTGGGCTCACATAGCAATTTTGTCTCATGCAAGAGTCGGCTATATCGTGCTCCAATGTTCGTGAATCGCAACGCTCGGTTTGCGCTTGGCTCTTTGCCTCTTCGAGAAGGCGAACAATGATGTTACTACTACTGCTTCTACAAATGTCGAATCCATCGCTGCATGTCCTTCCACCATGAAAGGGACGATAGCTTGTTGTAGAAGTACTTCTAAGCAAAAGTCTGTCCTTGTTTGCGAGCAACCGCGCGCATGGGCGAGGGAGAAGGCGTGTAGTAAATCAAGCTTCTCCTTGTTGTACGAGTTGACGCGACACATCATAGCACTGACGCCACATGCTTGCCTCTAAACTTGGCTGAAAGACCCGCAATGTACAATATATTTGCTTCAACCTCTGACATTTACCCACCTTAAATTAAAATATATGTGGCTGTATGCATCGTTCTGATGCAGAGGCCGGGGAGTCCCCCCTTTTCGAAAAAAAAACAAATTAAAATATATATTCCTGTCTTGACCAGATGAGCGTGCAAACTACAATCACCAGGGTGACAGGTAGGGCCAGAAGACTATTTTTTTTAAACTTCGAGACGGCCACATAGCATGGAGCCGACCCGAACGATTTTAAGCTTACAAGCACGGTACACGCTATCCTAGACTACTCTACACATGAAACTGCCACACGAGCGTCCGGGCTGCGCTTGGCCCTTCGCCTCTTCGGGAAGTCGAACATGATGGAGTACTACCGCACTGGAGGAGTACTACAGTACGCTTCTGGCCATCTGACACCGAATGAACTGCTACATGTCCATCGCGCGCGGGAGGGAGAGCGTGTAGCGAAAGCTTCTCCTAGTCTTGCCAGCCACCACGCTCATGGGCGAGGGAGGGACACTCCTGCCTTTGCATGTATGACAGGTGGGCCCGACAGGTGTGTGGCCAACCTGTCATACAGCCAAAGGCAGGTGCGATTAAGTCCGCGAGGAGAGGATAATCAAACTTCTCGTTGATGTACGAGTTGACGCGACACATAAAAGCACTGCACTCGATATATTTCCATAATTTGCGTTTACCGATGCATTAATTACAACGCATGCATGCATGCCCTGACTCTTCTTTTGATACTTGCATGTGTTGATTTAATGCACCTTGAAGTAGTATAAAATATGTGACAGTAAAGCTTTGTAATACCCCGGCCCAAGTCGAGAGATGGTTGTGCACGAGGAGGGCGAGATCATGCAGACCGAACAGGACCCGACGATGGAGCTCTCTAAGGTCTCGATGGACCTCATCGTGCTCCACTGCCCCTTGTGCCTCCGCCCCTTGACGCCTCCAGTGTATGAGGTTCGAATACACCTTGTCCGTTCGGCTGATTGAGCAAGGTGCAGGTTTCTTGATTGATGTGCTGTTCGATTGATATCTGCAGTGCAAGGGAGGGCACCTGGCCTGCGCGGACTGCCGCGTCGAGCGCCACAGGAACCAGCGGCAGTGCCAGAAGTGCGAGCACGGCGGTGGCTTCGACATACGGAACACGGCGGTGGACTCCGTCCTTTCGTCGGTGAGGGTGGAGTGCCCGCATGAAGGCTGTGGGCTCTACGTCACTTACCACAAGCTGGCCGATCACCAGAGCGTGTGTCCGCTCGCGCCCTGCAAATGCCCCGTGCCCGTCTGCGGCTACGGCGCCCGCCCGCGCGCTCTACCACCACATCAGCACGCGCATCCCATGCCCGTGCACAGGATCCAAGACGGCAAGGTGCTCCGGCTGCAAGTGCCATCGCCGGAGCCACGGCTCTTGCTGTTCATGGAGGAGGACCGTCAGACGTTTTTCTTGGCGGCAGCGTGCTCGACATCGGCGCGCTTATCGCCGTGTCGGTCGTCAGATCGAGCGGGCGCCCCACTGCCGCATTACTTGGCCAAGTTGTGGGCGAACGGCCCGCCGGGGGAGCCCAAAGGCACGACCGACACCGTCAAGGTGGAAATGGAGTTGACAAGCAGCAAGGATCCCGGCGACGGCGACGTCCAGGAGCTGACCTTCTTGACAGTTCCGCCCAAGCTGCTGGCGGGGCTAAGCTTATGTCCCTCCACATTCAGATTGACAAGCTCACGCCCTAAATGTTTCTCTGATTGCCTTCATTTATCTTAGTAATATGCTAATATAGGGATTACCTTGGTCTACTTTAGCTTAAGAAATGGTGGGTATTGGTGGCGATGTAGCAATTACTTCGACATCAGATCAGTAATTTCCAATAGTCGAACGGATATTTTGTGTCTGTTGGATATAAAGTTCCTTTGGGTAAGAAGTACTACTTGTCATCAAAATGGATAAAAGGAGATGTATGTAGACGTATTTTAGTTCTAGATACATCCCTTTTTATCCATTTTGATGACAAGCACTCCTTCCGTTCCACAATACATGCCTTCCATTTGTCAAAATATAGATGTATCTAGACATGTTTTAGTATATAGGTACATCCATGATAGAGCCAATCGGATGGTTGAGAACACTACAATTCGTAGCTACAGATGCGTGTGTGACTCCCAGATGCAGAGGCCAGGGGTCCACATCCTCCTTTTCTAGAAAAAACAGACGAGTGCGTGCGTGCACCTCTTCTCTTCCTGTATAACGTACTACTAAACTCAGAGTACAAGTTTTTGTGGGCGGCACGATGGTGCGTGCGAGAAGTCCTGAGAGATAGGTTTAATGCGTCTCAAAAAAAGACTAGCCTAGAGCTCGCCACGCGGCTATTCATGTCGAACGCCCCATTAACCGTAAGATATGTATACGACGGTGCCAGTTATTGCACGTACACAGCAGTACTCCCTCCTTTCCGGTTTATAGGGCTTAATTCAAAAATCTCACCAACCAAGATGGTGAGTGGTGGAATATTTTTTGTAGTTTGCAAAAGCACCTAATTAATGCTCTTGTTTTTCTCAAAAAATTATGTTTATCAATGCATTAATTGCAATGCATGCATGCATAAAGTACATGCATTGGTCAATTTTCTCTTAATACTTGCATGCAATGATTTAATGCACCTTGGAATCTGAACATGTGTTGGGGAACAACCAAATTGAGCCTTAGACTAGCCACAATGGGAGTAACTTCTGCGGTAACATCGAGTCCAACTCAGCAAATGTGCTTATGTGACAATGAGTTAATGAGGAGAGAGGTAGTTTCAGTAACTTAGCTAGTTACTGTAACATCACATGTCTCAATGCAATATAAGTCTATAACCTAATAAATGAAGCTTTGCATGTTACCACACTTATGTTACTACCCACTATGAAGGTAATAACATAGTCTAGGAATATGTGTATGTTACTAGTGTACGTTACTCTCCATTGTGGCTAGTCTTATAAAATGGAAAAACTAAAATTTTGAGATAAGCCCTATAAAACCGGAAAGGAGGGAGTAGAAAAAGAAGTACTCCATCCGGGAATAGCGCCGCACTTCGAAACTAGAACCGTCAATAAATTTTGAGCTTGCGTCTCGTCACATTCCAAATTACTCCACGCTATATTGAATTGCAAACCTGTTCACACCGATCACAACCTAAATGGTTTCCCACTTAGGAGCGTATTAGTACCACGCTATATTGAATTCCAAACCTGTCCACAGCGATCACAACCTAAACGGTTTCCCACTTAGGAGCGTATTAGTACTCGGTTATAAATACTAGTATGCCAAGATGACTGCACATTCCTCCTCAACTCCTCATCCACAAAAACAAACAAGTCATTCAGCATCCTTCCCTTGCGTCTGCCATGGCCAGCGTGAGTTCTGGTCGAGAGATTGCCACCAGGGAGAGGCGAGCATGGAAGCGGAAGCATGACAGATGTCCCGCCGCCGCGAGAGCAGCCGACATGTCCCCGCCGCTGAAGTAGCAAAGACGAGGTCCCGCCAAGCCGCTGAAGTAGCACGGAGGTCCCACCGCGCCGTCGATACAGCAGACTGGTCCGGCCGCGCCGCGGAAGCAGCAGAGATGTCCCGCCACGCCACGAATGCAGCAGAGATGTCCCGCTGCGCCGCGCGCGCTCGGGAAAATTTCTCGCGGGCGGCGATAAGCTGTTACAGGCGCATGCATGCGATCGTCCATAGCCAGATGGATCAGATCTCCGGCTGGGCGAGGTTGCAGGACGACGTGAAAGCCTCGTTTGAACAGGCTACCGGCATCATCCGGCAGCTAAGGGAGGGCAATGAGAGGCTCCAGCCGAGCGCGACCTGCTGAGAGAGAAGATCGTCCGAAGTGCAGACCAGCAGGAGGAGACCAGTGCCTTGTTGAAGAGGACCGGCGTCATCGTCAAGAAACTTATGGACGAGAATGACATACTCCGCAACGAGCGCCAAAGGCTGGTGGAGGAACACGTGGATGTTCTCAAGCAGCATCTTGAGGACACGAAAGAGCTCATCGCCGCTCGCCGCGGAGACTAGTTCCCGCAGCCTGCAGCAACGCATCAAGAAAGTAGAGATCAGCGAGCCAGATCCTTGTCTTCCTTCTTCTTTTGCCCTTGTGTATTTCGGGCGTAGCTGCATGTGGCTTTTTTAATTATCTTTCTAATTATGTAAGACAATTAATCGTCCTTATCTTTCTGTGGAAGATCAATGTTGCGAGGCTGGAATGAAGAAAACTCTTGTTGTGGCGACCCTGGCATTGCTGTACTTCTAGTTGCTGATGGGCTTCCTTCAGTTTCCTGGTTTCTTTTGATGTAATAATCGGTTTAGGATGTGGATTGTGTCGTCGGTTGTGAAATGTGGGTTCTAGCGTGGATGTTTGGCCTTTGTTGGCCTCTTGGGATGTTGCTATTTCAATCCGGTAGCTTTTAGTCCTTCGTGTTAGGCTGGAGTTGTGCTGAACTTCTTGTGAATTATGGTGGTTTTCAGTAATGAAAATCGGAAGGGGCAAGCCCTTCTTTGATCAAAAAAATAATCGTCCTTATATATTCATCAGTCTTGTTATAAGTCGCAGTAGATGCTATATAGGTCCGTCGGATCTTACATCAAGATCTGTGCTTTCAGATTTTCTTTTTTCTCTCTTAAATCTCAGTCGAGTGAGACATAGCCACGCCATTAAACAGAGGCTCGGGCGCCATTAATGGAGACCTTGGGAGAGAGGTGGACGGTAGATGGAGGTCAAAGGGCTCTCCTCCCAATAAGCACGCGCAGGGGTTTGATCGCACACCTCTGGTACTCAAATAGCTACCCTGCACGGCGCCTCCTAGCTAATAAAAAATGGGGACGCGTGGCGGCACGTAAATGGTACTAGTAAGTAGAACGCCCACGGTTTCAATAATACTTGTGTTTTCGATTGTAACGTGACAACACTTGTTCCAAAATGACTTTGTTGATTGTTAATGTGTGCACCTTCGCAAATCGGACTGCAAATTTACCACAGCATGTTGGTGCCATGTCATGGCACCAAGCCAAGTTTCATTATTTAGATTATACCAAAATAAACTCAAGGGGGACAACGCATATCGTTTTGCACTGAAAGGTGGCACGTTCCCTCTCAGAATCACGAGCCTTCTTGAGAGAAGCTTCGGTTTGCAAGAAGCTTATACCAAAATTTGTTCCTATTCGGCCAATTTTTTTACCACGACATGGTAGTACCATGACATGACATCCATGCCAAGTTTCATGATTTTCACACGTGTTTTGGATTTACAAGAATTTTAAAACCAAGTTTCTCAATGTTCTCGGCCGAGCCACGATGCCCAGATGTTTTAATTTTATTCTCATTTCTTGCATGGGACCTAGAAATTCACCCGAGGACACAAATGTGATTTTTCAACAAACTTTGCTGCACGAGAGCATGTGCTTGTAGTTCAAATTTGACTTATGCACATTAAATGACCAGAAACTCAATTAATGTATAAAAAATGACAAACGAACCCGAAATAATTCCAAATTTTAACAGGGCACTAATGTAGTTCTATGTTGCCTTTGTTAAGAAACTCAAGGGGGCAGCGTATATCATTCCACACTCAAAGGTGGCACGTTCCCTCTTAGAACCACGAGCTTCCAAATCGGCCCAATTTTTTACCACAACATGTTAGTGCCATGACATGACACCATGCCATGTTTCATGATTTCCAGCCGAGTTTTGGATTTACATGAATTTAAAATCTAAGTTTCTCGATGTTCTCGGCCGAGTCATGACGCCCAGATGTTTGAATTTCATTCTCATTTCTTCCATGGGACCTAGAAATTCAACCAAGGACACACATGTGATTTTTCAACCCACTTTGGTGCACCGGAGCATGTGCATGCAATTCATATTTAGATTATGCACACTAGTCGTCAACCCGTGCATATGCACGGGCTAGCATATTTAGAACATTTACTATGTATAATTTTAAATAAATATTGTGATTAATTGGTTATTAGGTGACGATGGTTTTACAGTTATTTCATCATCTTATTGTGCAGACAAATGTTATTATTGTATTTCTGGTTTTTGCTCTGCTTAATAGGTCAATTCTAGAATGCCTTTCGAAGGTCCTATTGTAGATGGAGACAATGGATTTTCTTTGACCCATCCTGTGAACCTATACGTGCTATTTAATGTGTTGCTTTATCTCGTTGTATCTATCTATCATGCTCAGCTTTTTAACTTTGCTAGTTTAAATCCAGTTGTTGCTCTACTCGGCAGCTGCTAATACTGAATGCCTTCGGAAGTTCCTACAGCGGACGTAGGTGGTGGCTCCTCTTTGAGTTGACGGATACAAATGCACACGCTAGTTAGATTTTTCAATTTTGTGATGTACTTAGGTTAGAAAAATAATTTACATACTATAATTTTCTATTTTATATTTATTGTATAGGAACAAATTAACTTTGTTATGATTTAATATATATTTTCCTTGTAGCTGTCAAAACATGCGTAGTAAAGTCGCAACATTTTCTATGTAGTGTAATAGGTATTATTTTTGCCGGCACAGGTTATGTTCATTTGGAAGATATTATAACAAAAATTGAAGTAAGATTATAATTTTCATTTTCACCTTTTCAATTTTTTCGTGGGGATTCATTTTCAGTAGCAAACATATATCAAGACTGATAAAATATTTTTTATACATTTTTAATATAGAATATTACTTTGATAATATATTTTTCTTCCAGAAAATCAGCCATGGGTACTGAGATCTGCGCATATTTATATTAAGTCAAAGCGTACACCATTGCTTCACGTTGCTGCTTTAAGGCCTTCATGTTGACCTTTTAAATGGAGAGATAGGAAGAAGGAGACCGTGTAGAGTTTGGATTCCAAACTGTACAGGACTGTTGAAGAGACCGGGGTATAATAAATTTAGGATTGTACTATATCTTTTGAAGCATCATGTAAGGCTGTTGGAAAGCAGAGGCTGAGCAGCTTATGTATTCACGTACGGCTGTTTATTTTTTTAATCACCTATGGCTGTTTTTTTCTTGCGGGAAGTTAATACGTACGTATAGAAATAGGACTCTTTTCCTACCATGTAATCTTAGCCGCATGATTATGATCTAATGGCTAATATTATCTGTTATCTACAATTAACGTGAAGGCTTCAATGGTGCCTCCAATTAGTAAATATAAGATTAAAAGTCCAGAAACTCAATTAATGCATAAAAAGGCCAAATGAACCCGAAATAATTCCAAAATTTAACAGGGCACTCATATAGTTCTATGTTGCCTCTGTAAAGAAAATCAGGGGGAGGCAGCGTATATCGTTTCGCACACAAAGGTGACACGTTCCCTCTCGGAACCACGAGGCTTGTTGAGAGAATCTTCGGTTTTGCAAGAGGCTTATACCAAAACTTGTCCCAATTCAGCCAAAAATTATACGTATGAAAACAGGGTTTAGATTATCCCGAACATCTCGCTACCAAGACCAATAATGTACTATGATTTGAATTCAACATAAAATGGATACAAATATTTGAATTGGAGAGCGTATGGTACATGTAGTTCATAGTGAAATATGATTACTGCTATATGCATGTCTTTTTGTTATCAAGATAATATTTAAATTATTGTATAACTTGACAACAATCGTATTCAAATAAGGAAAATTGATTCAAATTTAGTCCATATGGTAGACGACAATATATATGTTCATATGGTGGAGTAAAATGTTCATATATGATGGAAGATCAAAATGTATGACTACATCAATTATAAACCGCAAGGTCACCTATGATATATTCGAATTCAACATAACGTGGATTCAAAAATTGAAATTCGAGATCATGGCATCTGTAATCATATAAAAAGGGACATTACTCTTTCTTTGGTGGGAATTGATTTGTTTTTTGTTGTTCTTGAGGGAAGTGCGAATCGATTTGGTACTCTGCAGGGTAATCTTCTTCTCCCAAATTTTTTTACATTTTTCTTGTTTTTACATTTCTTGTAAAAGGGGACATGACTCTCTTGTGTCTTGTTTGAATTTTTTTTTTACACGCTAAGTTTGTTCTGCCGAACAAGGAATCCACACCTTGTTATCCCGACATTTTCAAGCTCGAGTATTTTTTATCTCACCTGCTTTGAAACTCCCGCTTCTTCAACCCGCGCCGCGCCTTGTTATCCCGAAATTTGGACGCGCGCGAGAACTCCCTCCTCATCCGAAATCGCTCCCGCAGCCCAGACACGCGAAATCCCCTTCTACCCCTCAGCCGGAAATGAAGCTCCACGTCCTTCGTGTCAAAACCGTGGGAAATACGCTGGTAACTTACCCTACATTTCGGACAAGCGCGTCCCTAAGCTTGGCTCCCCTCCTCCTTTGCCCCCCATTCGTACACCGAGGCCGCCAAAACCCGCGAAACCCCACGCTCCTCCATCGGCCTCGACCGCCGCCCAGCCGGAGACTATTCCCCGACTACGTCGTCCACCGCAACAGTTGGCCATCCCTCATCCACCGCACCGGATGAGGATCTGTTGTCGATCTCGTCGTCCCGCCGGGTCAGCCGCCCCGTCCTCTACCTCCAAGGAGCTGCCCCGACGTTCGCCTCGTCTATCGCGCCACCTCAATCCCCACAACGTTGTCTTGACCTGCCTCACCAGAACCGCAGCACCCTCATGAATTCCTCCGATGAAGCCGAGGCCAACTCGGCACCACCAAGGAGGTTCTCCACTCACCGCTGCATTTTATCTTTTATTCGATCTCACGGGGCTGCCGGTGCTCGATACCGAGCAGACATGGCGTCTCCATCGATGGCGCCGTCGCCGGCCACATCATCCATGGAGTCTCTCCCCCATGTCATTGCTTCCTCGGCGGTGACTTCCACAACGGCACTAGCTGCAGCTGATCTGGCTCTCGCTCGCGCTGCTGCTCTGTTCTTGTTGTCAGTCGCGCTGCTGCACTGCTCCTGCTTTCGTGCGTGCTGCTGCTCTTCTCTTGCTCTCGCTTGTGCTGCTGCTGCTGCTGCACGACCTCCGGCAGCTACAGGAGTTGCTACTTTAGCACTCGCTCGCCATGCTACTGCACGACTTGCTCTCTGCTAGTGTGTTCCCTGCTCGAGCGTCTGCTGATTTAGATCACTGCTTCTCTGCTACTAGTGCTCGAACGCCCTAAACATCTATTGCAATGCTCTGTTACTAGTTCAATCAGTTTCGACAGTAAAATTCAGTTTCGACTGTGAAGTTCATTTTCTTCAGTTAAATTCAGAGTGAACAGTACTTACAGCATCTGTCGGAGCGGCCGTGGCGCGGCTGATGCGTTTTACATCTAGCACTTTTTGGTGATGTGTTTTACATCATCTATTGCAGATGATATTAGGGTCCCACTTAAGATTAACGTTGTCTGTCTTGTCATGCTTCAGCCTCGTCGCCGTACACCTTAGCGGAGCTGCTCCAACGACGGAACTATCCATCACAGCAGAGCAATACCCTCGGCGCCGTTTCCAGAGGCCTCGGATCTTCTTCCCCGCCTCCGACAGTCACACCAGCATCATCACCATCCTCCACGTCCAACCCAATGATGCTGAGGTCCACAAGGCTATGCCAAAGAGGTTGTACACTCGTCGCATCACTTTGTTTCTCCATTCCTCTGTTCTTCCAATTCATGTGAGCCAAACACCCAAGGTTGGTGAAATCCTATGTTTCCAAATGCTCTGTTTTGCACGTGCATTCCTATCCTATTCCTGTGTTTTTCCTATCCCTGCCATTATAGAATCCTCCAATTCTAAGGAGCCCTTATAGATTTACTTCATTTTCAGATAGGCGTCAAAGAAAACTCTGTGTATTATGTCCTGCTCCTGTCGTGCCGTCATCCACCCCACCTGAGGTACACCATCGACAGAAGCGTTCACTGCAGTAGAGATCCCCCCTGCAGACTTTCTTTCGCCGCCTCAGATCATCTTCCGCGTTACCGGCAGCCACGCCAACTGCATTACCATCATTGGTGAGCAGATGAACACGAGGACTACAGTTCGGAAGAGAGGTCGCATCTTTCGTGTTTGCTTACGTTATACATCGGTTATTATTACCTGCTACTTTATCATTCAATCTTGAGTTTTGAATTGCCGTGGGTCTCATATCGAGCCAAAGAACGAATAGTATCGTCTACTATCTGGTTCATCTGGGGTCTTCTATGTGGTTCATGTTGGGTGTGCAACAAACAATAGATGATCCATTGTCTATCTTTTTAAACTGAAGCTATAATCTACCTGCTATCATTAGTTTTGGATCCATCCACTCGTTTGCAAACATACAGTCTTGATTTTTGCATGCACCCCTTAGGCCTTACAAAATCTAACTATTTTTTATTATGCATGTTAGATATTGTACATAATCATACTGAACATGTAGAGAAAAAGAGAAGACCGTTGCGTGCGAATATAATGTCATGCAGACGCCACTCCATGGTGGGCGAAGTGCCCCCCCCCCCCTCTCTTGCATTTCCAGATTGTATTCCAGAGGAAGATAACTGTTCAGATGGAGATTCAGAAGGAGCCGACCACGCCTGTTTATCACCTGAGGTGTTTGCTCTAACCTGGCATGCTGATGTTGGCCATATCATGCATATGGCGCCTTGCATTTCTTACATTATACATCTTATATGTCATCAGCTTAGCTTAGATTTGCTTTATGTGAATGCCACCTGTTTGGTTTCTATATCATACTCCCACCATTCCTAAATATTTGTCTTTTTAGAGATTTCAACAAGTGACTACATACGGAACAAAATGAGTGAATCTACACTCTAAAATATGTCTATATACATCCGTATGTGGTAGTCCATTTGAAATCTCTAAAAAGATAAATATTTAGGAACGGAGGGAGTATATGGGAATTATGCAATGCCATCTTCTTTAGCCAGGCATCATATACGTGAATCATGCAATGCCATCATGTTTAGCTAGTCATCGTACATGTGAATTGTATCGTGCCATATTTTTTTCCATAATGTATTCCATTTGTCAACAATGTTTATACATTCATCTACTCTTCCTGTGCATCAGCCATTTGAGTCGGTCATGGGAAAATCTGGAGTGAAAACAAGGTCTTCTGAGCAGTCAGTGCTACCTGTCGATGCAGATTTCTTGTTGGTTCTGAGATAGCTCCTCTAAGGAGGATTAGAGAGAGATGACCAGTCAGATCCCCGAGGTGCATGCTCTAACTTGGCTGGGTTATATTCCTCATATCATGCATATGGTGTCTTCCATTGCCATGCCATCTGCTTAGATTAGACAAGCTTTGTGTGAATGCCTCCTGTTTGCTTTCTATATCAGATATGTGAATTATGCAATGCCATGTTTTTCAGCCAGTTATCATATATGTGAATTATGCACCGCCATGGAGCCAGGCATCATATATGTGAATTATCTCATGCCATCTTTTTTTCATTACGTATTCTATTTGTCGACAATCTGTGTATATTGAACTACTCTTCATGTGTATCAGCCATTTGAGCCGGTTATGGAAAAATCTGGAGTGAAAACAAGGTCTTGAGAGAGGCAATGGTACTGTTGAAGCATATATCTCGATGGTTCTGAGGAGCTCCTCGGAGGAGGATTGAGAGGCAGATGACCAGTCCTATATCCCACACGAGGTGTATGCTCTAAGTTGCAATGTTTATATTTCTCATATGATGCATATGGTGTCTTGCATTGCTTACTTTAGACATCATATGCACAAGATTGAATTCTATCTGCTTAGTTTAGAGATCATACATGCGAGTGCCAGCTGCTTAGTATATGAATCAATTATGTCAATTATATCATGCCATCATGTATACTTAGACAACATGTATGTGAATTATTTCATCCCAACCTATTTTAGAAAGACATCATATAGTTTTGTCATGTCATCCTGTTTAGGTACTCATCATATGTTAAATTATGCCATTATATCATGTTAAGTTATCCATCATATATCTGAAACTGTGTCATGCTACCCTGTTTAGTTAGGCATCATATATGTGAAATTGTGTCATGTTGTCCTGTTTGGTTAGAAAACATATATGTGAATTACCACATCTGTCTATCATACAATGTCTGTATGTTCAATTCCTTTTCTTGTTTACCAGCCATTTGAATTGGAGGGGGTGATGGCAGTATCTAAGGGAGCAAAAACCCGTTCTTCACAAAAGACAGTGCTACCCGTCGATGCAGATAGAACCATGGTTGTACTGGCCCACAAACTAGCCCCACCACACATAATCGAGACTCTTCCAGATTGCACACTTACACCGTTGGGCAGAGAACCAGCTACAACCCATCTAACCGCAACCCCAGCGGATAGTAACCCACTTATAGTTGACAAAGCACCATGTCCACCACAGAGTACCCCCACACGAGCAGTTTGTAAAGCTACTGCAGTGCCCAAAGCACGAAGACCACCACAGCTAACCCAAACTCCACGTTTAAAGCAGAAGAGCAACTGTTCTCAGGTCAGATTCCGTAGCTATGGTCCATACTCCTTTGCTGTTGCATCACTGTATTTACTCATACCAACTACTTTCGAATTTGAAGGATTCAGTTGAAACTCCAGTTGCGCAACATGTATGTTTTAAACCTATTTCTTTAACTGGATTGCTGTTCTAACTTCTTGCTCTATGTTGATTTCAGTTTAAGTTGTATAAACAGTTATGTTATCATGTGATGCACATTACAAGTGCTGCCAATGCTGTGTAGTTTCTCACACTTATATTATGTCTATGCTGCTGTGCCTTAAAAATATATGAGTTGAACTGTGTCTCTATCTTGATTAGGGAACATAAACTAGAATGATATGGACAATACAGTGACCATAGTACATAGATATATGTTTGTTTCATGCTGTTATCCTGTCCACCTTACCACTGAACCGGTTTACCAAAATGAGTTTCGTATACTACAAGCTAAACCTGTGATGTGTTTGCTTGTTTCTCTTGTAGTATGCAAACAGAATATTGGAGAAGAGCACCCCACTATGCAATGGTAGAGAAAGTAATGCAGATAAGGTTCAAGATAGTGAGACAACCCTGTTGGTCTCCAAGAAAGGTGATAAAAACGATCTTGTAGACAGTGAGAAAACCCCACAGTCCTACGTTGATGTAGTGTTCGAGTTACTGGCCAGTTCCGCTGGCACAAGCTCTTCGAACTCGCTGCCTGAATCACTTCGGCTTCTTCAGTCTTAGCTACAAGTTGAAAGGCATCAGTCAGCCGTGCTGCGGCAAGAAGCCGAAGGACTGAGGAAGTCCCTGCAGAATTCAGATGCATACTTTCTTGTGCAACAACAAGCGCTGGAGGATTTAAGCGCCAAACAAGAGAAAGTTAATAAGCTTGCTAAGCATCTTGCCAGCATTATGGGTACCCAGGATATTGTTTCTTGAACTCTTCTGAAGTGGTTTCAGTTCTGGACTTGTTTTTCTGCGGCGTTTATATGCTGCTTTGTTCCCTATATTTGCACTGGTGGCGAACTTTGATGCCCAGTGGATGTAATATGTGTAATAGCCGTGATAGCCTAGCATAAGTTGCTTGCTTATTTATTTCCTTGTTGTCTTGTTTATTTGTTTGCTTGTAGTCAGTGCAGTTCTTTTTCTGCGGTTTGCTAGTGGCTGCAATAACCTATTTTTTAAAACTAGGCCACAATAACCATGGGCTAATATTTCTTGTAGTGACACTAGGCCTCCTACGGGTCAGTAAAGCGATGGGCCTTCTACGGGCCGAGAAAGCGAGGGCCTTCTATGGGCCGAGAAACAATGGGCCTTCTACGGGCAGAGAAACAATGGGCCTTCTACGGGACGTATCATCAATGGGCCTTCTACGGTCGTATGATCGACACAAACATGGGCCAATAACAGTCGCATTATGGCCGTAAACGGGCTAGAGTTGGAATCGTCCATTCATGGGCCGACCATAACGGGCCATCGTTAATAGGCCGTATTTGATGACGCTATGAAAATGGCCCAACGTATTAACGGACCACAAACGGGCCGACTGTAACCACGGGCTGAATTTGGCCCACAAGCAGAAAATGACAGTAACGGGCCGTAAGTAGACGAATGCTGGAAATGAGCCCAAGAATAAATGGGATCTGAGAAGGCCGAAAGATAACATGGGCTAGAAACGTCCCGACTGAATAACGGGCCCTTAATGGGTATAAAGTGATACACTGTTCATTACGGGCAGTTTCACCACGGGTCGTTAATGGGTGTAAAGTGATACACTGTTGATTGCGGGCCAGTTTCACCACGGGCCGTTAATAGGCCAAGAGTTACATAGGGCCTCATATGGGCTGAAAGACGTCATGGGCCATACATGGGCCAGAAGTGAAAACGGGCTGGAATCATATTGGATGGCCTAGATGACGCTACTGGGCCTAATTCGGATAGGGCGTAACGGGCCTTGGGTTAGCGGGCTGTAAATGGGCTATATGCGAACAGGCCGTTAACAGGCTTTCCATGGGCCGGCCCGCCACCTTTTGACCAAGTCAAACGGGTCGGCCTTTTCACAGGAATGGGCCTATGTTGGGCGTACACGTGTCGACGTATCATAGGCGCCTTCTGTCCTATGAGTGGATGACATCTGTCCCAACGATGAGCCGACACGTGTTTCCTCCAGCCAATGATGATTTTACACGTGGAAAATCCCCATTGGCCGGGGCTGTTAATGGGTTATCGGATCCAAAACCCGACCCGATAGCTTAACGGTGTTCCGTTACGGTGGATGCCATGTGTCGGTCACCCTTGACGAAAGCACTTCTGTGACGCGCGATTTATCATCATGGAAGTGAACACTTCCGTGATGATAATTTTGGTAATGTCATGGAACACTTCTACGACAGCGCAGGTATGACTATCTTGATTCTGTCATAAAATCGTCATTGATGTACATGCATGACAAAAAACGCGACCTATTGTGACAAACACGTATCATCACGGATGTGTATTTTTTTGTATTGCATGTATATAGGCATCACGTCCGAGACAACTAGACTGACTCCTGCCTGCATCTACTACTATTACTCCACTCATCGACCGCTATCCAGCATGCATCTAGAGTATTAAGTTCATGAAAACAGAGTAATGCCTTAAGCAAGATGACATGATGTAGAGGGATAAATTCATGCAATATGATAAAAACCCCATCTTGTTATCCTCGATGGCAACAATACAATATGTGCCTTGCTGCCCTCATCCTTTGGGAAAGGACACCGCAAGATTGAACCCAAAGCTAAGCACTTCTCCCATTGCAAGAAAGATCAATCTAGTAGGCCAAACCAAACTGATAATTCGAAGAGACTTGCAAACATAACCAATCATACATAAAAGAATTCAGAGAAGATTTAAATATTGTTCATAGATAATCTTGATCATAAACCCACAATTCATCGGTCTCAACAAACACACCGCAAAAATAAGATTACATCGAATAGATCTCCACGAGAGAGGGGGAGAACATTGTATTTAGATCCAAAAAGAGAGAAGAAGCCATCTAGCTACTAACCATGGACCCGAAGGTCTGAAGTAAACTACTCACACTTCATCGGAGAGGTTGTGGTGTTGATGTAGAAGCCCTCCGTGATGGATGCCCTCTCCGGCGGAGCTCCGGAACAGACCCCAAGATGGGATATCGTGGGTACAGAAGGTTGCGGTGGTGGAATTAGGTTTTTGGCTCCGTATCTCATCGTTTGGGGGTACGTAGGTATATATAGGAGGAAGTAGTACGTCGATGGAGCAACAGGGGGCCCACGAGGGTGGAGGGCACGCTCTGGGGGGTAGGCGCGCCCCCTACCTCGTGGCCTCCTCCTTTGTTTCTTGACGTAGGGTCCAAGTCTCCTGGATCATAATCTTCCTAAAAATCACGTTCCCGAAGGTTTCATTCCGTTTGGACTCCGTTTGGTATTCCTTTTCTGAAACTCTGAAATAGGCAAAAAACAGCAATTTCAGGCTGGGCCTCCGGTTAATAGGTTAGTCCCAAAAATAATATAAAAGTGAATAATAAAGCCCAATAATGTCCAAAACAGTAGATAATATAGCATGGAGCAATCAAAAATTGTAGATACGTTGGAGACGTATCAAGCATCCCAAAGCTTAATTCCTGCTCGTCCTCGAGTAGGTAAATGATAAAAACAGAATGTTTGATGCGGAGTGCTACTTGGCATAATTTCAATGTAATTCCTCTTAATTGTGGTATGAATATTCAGATCCGAAAGATTCAAGACAAAAGTTTAATATTGACATAAAATAATAATACTTCAAGCATACTAACAAAGCAATCATGTCTTCTCAAAATAACATGGCCAAAGAAAGTTATCCCTACAAAATCATATAGTCTGGCTATGCTCTATCTTCACCACACAAAGTATTTAAATCATGCACAATCCTGATGACAAGACAAGCAATTGTTTCATACTTTTGACATTTTCAAACGTTTTCAATCTTCACGCAATACATGAGCGTGAGCCATGGACATAGCACTATATGTGGAATAGAATGGTGGTTGTAGAGAAGAAAAAAGGGAGAAGATAGTTTCACATCACATAGGCGTATCAACGGGCTATGGAGATGCCCATCAATAGACATCAATGTGAGTGAGTAGGGATTGCCATGCAACGGATGCACTAGAGCTATAAGTATATGAAAGCTCAACAAAAGAAACTAAGTGGGTGTGCATCCAACTCTCTTACTCACGAAGACCTAGGGCATTTTGAGGAAGCCCATCATTGGAATATGCAAGCCAAGTTTTATAATGAAAAATTCCCACTAGTATATGAAAGTGACAAAATAAGAGACTCTCTATCATGAAGATCATGGTGCTACTTTGAAGCACAAGTGTGGTAAAAGGATAGTAACATTGTCCCTTCTCTCTTTTTCTCTCATTTTTTTATTTGGGCCTTTTCTCTTTTTTTATGGCCTCTTTTTTTCGTCTGGAGTCTCATCCCGACTTGTGGGGGAATCATAGTCTCCATCATCCTTTTCCTCACTTGGGACAATGCTCTAAAAATGATGATCATCACACTTTTATTTTCTTACAACTCAACAGTTACAACTCGATACATAGAACAAAATATGACTCTATATGAATGCCTCCGTGTGTGCAGGATATGCAATGAATCAAGAGTGACATGTATGAAAGAATTATGAATGGTGGCTTTGCCACAAATACGATGTCAACTACATGATCATGCAAAGCAATATGACAATGATGGAGCGTGTCATAATAAACGGAACGGTGGAAAGTTGCATGGCAATATATCTCGGAATGGCTATGGAAATGCCATGATAGGTAGGTATGGTAGCTGTTTTGAGGAAGGTTTATGGTGGTTGTATGATACCGGCGAAAAGTGTGCGGTATTAGAGAGGCTAGCAATGGTGGAAGGAAGAAGGATGCATATAGTCCATGGACTCAACATTAGTCATAAAGAACTCATATAATTATTGCAAAAATCTACAAGTTATCAAAGCAAAGTATTACGTGCATGCTCCTAGGGGGATAGATTGGTAGGAAAAGACCATCGCTCGTCCCCGACCGCCACTCATAAGGAAGACAATCAATAAATAAATCATGCTTTGACTTCATCACATAACGGTTCACCATACGTGCATGCTACGGGAATCACAAACTTTAACACAAGTATTTCTCAAATTCACAACTACTCAACTAGCATGACTCTAATATCACCATCTTCATGTCTCAAAACAATTATTAAGCATCAAACTTCTCATAGTATTCAACACACTCATAAGAATTCTTAAAAATCTTGTATGCTTAGCATAGGATTATTACCATGCTATTTAAGACTCTCAAAATAATCTAAGTGAAGCATGAGAGATCAATAGCTTCTATAAAACAAATCCACCACCGTGCTCTAAAAAATATAAGTGAAGCACTAGAGCAAAATTCTATAGCTCAAAAGATATAAGCGAAGCACATAGAGTATTCTAACAAATTCCAAATCATGTATGGCTCTCTCAAAAGGTGTGTACAGCAAGTATGATTGTGGTAAACTAAAAAGCAAAGACTCAAATCATACAAGACGCTCCATGCAAAACACATATCATGTGGTGAATATAAATATATCTCCAAGTAAAGTTACCGATGGAAGTAGACGAAAGAGGGGATGCCTTCCGGGGCATCCCCAAGCTTTGGCTTTTTGGTTTACTTAGATTATCTTGGGGTTCCCATGGGCATCCGCAATCTTAGGCTCTTGCCACTCCTTGTTCCATAATCCATCAAAATCTTTCACCCAAAACTTGAAAACTTCACAACACAAAACTTAACAGAAAATCTCGTGAGCTCCGTTAGCGAAAGAAAACAAAAGACCACTTCAAGGTACTGTAATGAACTCATTCTTTATTTATATTGGTGTTAAAACTACTGTATTCCAACTTCTCTATGGTTTATAAACTATTTCACTAGCCATAGATTCATCAAAATAAGCAAATAACACACGAAAAACAGAATCTGTCAAAAACAGAACAGTCTGTAGTAATCTGTAACTAACGCAAACTTCTGGAACTCCAAAAAATCAGCCAAAATAGGAAGACATAGACAATTTGCTTATTGATCAGCATCACTTGGAATCACTATTTTATCAAGTTCTGGTTATTTTTAACAATTATTTTCGTGAACAGAAAGTTTCTGGAAATTACAGCAAGATCAAATAACTATCATCCAAGAAGATCCTATAGGTTTAACTTGGAACAAACACTAATTAAAACACAAAAAAACATCTAACCAGAGGCTATATCAAATATTTATTCCTAAACAGAAGCAAAAAGCAAAAAACTAAAAATAAAATTGGGTTGCCTCCCAACAAGCGCTATCGTTTAACGCCCCTAGCTAGGCATAAAAGCAAGGATAGATCAAGGTATTGCCATCTTTGGTAGGCAATCCATAAGTGGCTCTCATGATAGATTCATATGGTAATTTTATTTTCTTCCTAGGGAAGTGTTCCATGCCTTTCTTTAATGGAAATTGGAATCTAATATTCCCTTCCTTCATATCAATAATTGCACCAATCGTTCTAAGGAAAGGTCTACCAAGAATAATAGGACATGAAGGATTGCAATCTATATCAAGAACGATGAAATCTACGGGCACATAATTCCTATTAGCAACAATAATAACATCATTAATTCTTCCCATAGGTTTCTTAATAGTAGAATCCGCAAGGTGCAAGTTTAGAGAGCAATCATCAAAATCACGGAAATCTAGCAAATTGCACAAAGTTTTGGGAATAGTGGAAACACTAGCACCCGAATCACATAAAGCATAGAACTCATGATCCTTAATATTAATTTTAATAGTAGGTTCCCACTCATCATAAAGTTTTCTAGGGATAGAAACTTCCAACTCAAGCTTTTCTTCATAAGATTGCAACAAGGCATCAACGATATGTTTAGTAAATGCTTTATTTTGACTATAAGCATGAGGAGAATTTAGCACGGACTGCAAGAAGGAAATACAATCTATCAAACAGCAATTTCATAATTAAATTCCTTGAAATCCAAAATAGTGGGTTTAACATCTAGGGTTTTGATTTCTTCAACCCCACTTTTATCAATTTTAGCATCAAGATCTAAAAACTCCGAATTTTTGGAACGCCTTCCAGGTAAAGGTGGATCATATTCAGTCTCATCATTATCAAGATTCATATTGCAAAACAAAGATTTAATAGGGGACACATCAATAACTTTTAGATCTTCATCTTTATTTTCATAGAAATTTGAAGAACACACTTTTATAAAGCAATCTTTCTTAGAAAGCATCCTAGCGGTTCTTTCTTTGCACTCATCAATGGAAATTCTCATGGCTTTGAGAGACTCATTGATATCATGCTTAGGAGGAATAGATATAAGTTTTAAAGAATCAACGTCAAGAGAAATTCTATCAACGTTCCTAGCCAATTCATCAACTTTAAGCAATTTCTCTTCAAGCAAAGCATTGAAATTCTTTTGTGAATTCATAAACTCTTTAACACTAGTCTCAAATTCAGAGGGCATCTTATTGAAATTTCCATAAGAGTTGTTGTAGGAATTACCATAATTATTAGAGGAATTACTAGGATAAGGCCTAGGATTAAAGTTCCCCCTATACGCGTTGTTACCAAAATTATTCCTACCAACAAAATTCACATCCATAGATTCATTATTATTCTCAATCAAAGTGGACAAAGGCATATCATTAGGATCAGAAGAAACACTCTTACTAGCAAATAATTTCATAAGTTCATCCATCTTTCCACTCAAAACATTAATTTCTTCTATCATGCACTTTTTTATTAGTAGATCTTTCAGTGTGCCATTGAGAATAATTAACCATAATATTATCTAGGAGTTTAGTAGCTTCTCCTAAAGTGATTTCCATAAAAGTGCCTCCATGTCGAATCTAAAAGATTTCTAGAAGAAAAATTCAATCCGGCGTAAATTTTTTGTATAATCATCCACAAATTCAAACCATGAGTAGGGCAATTACGTATCATTAATTTCATCCTCTCCCAAGCTTGTGCAACATGTTCATGATCAAGTTGCTTAAAATTCATAATATCGTTTCTAAGAGAGATGATCTTAGCGGGAGGAAAATACTTAGAGATAAAAGCATCTTTGCACTTGTTCCAAGAATCAATATTATTTTTAGGCAAAGACGAAAACCAAGCTTTAGCACGATATCTAAGCGAAAAAGGAAATAGCTTCAATTTAAAAATATCATTATCAACATCTTTCTTCTTTTGCATATCACACAAATCAATGAAGCTATTTAGATGAGTAGCAACATCTTCACTAGGAAGGCCGACGAATTGATCTTTCATGACAAGATTCAACAAAGCAACATTGATTTCACAAGATTTAGTATCGGTAAGAGGAGCAATCAGAGTGCTAAGGAAATCATTATTGTTGGTATTGGTAAAGTAACATAATTTGGTATTATCTTGAGCCATCGTGACAAACAAGCAATCCAACACATGAGCAAACAAAAAGAAAGCGAAAAAGAGGCGAACGGAAAAGAGAGGGCGAATAAAACGGCAAGGGTGAAGTGGGGGAGAGGAAAACGAGAGGCAAATGGCAAATAATGTAATGCGGGAGATAAGGGTTTGTGACGGGTACTTGGTATGTTGACTTTTGCGTAGACCTCCCCGGCAACGACGCCAGAAATCCTTCTTGCTACCTCTTGAGCACTGCGTTGGTTTTCCCTTGAAGAGGAAAGGGTGATGCAGCAAAGTAGCGTAAGTATTTCCCTCAGTTTTTGAGAACCAAGGTATCAATCCAGTAGGAGGCTACGCGCGAGTCCCTCGGACCTACACAAAAAAAAATCCTCGCAACCAACGCGATAAGGGGTTGTCAATCCCTTCACGGCCACTTGCAAGAGTGAGATCTGATAGATATGATAGGACAATATTTTTGGTTTTTTTGTGATAAAGATGCAAAGTAAAGAAAGAAAGATAAAGACGGCGCCAGAAACAGCTTGTTGTCGGAAGATTAATATGATGGAAAATAGACCCGGGGGCCATAGGTTTCACTAGTGGCTTCTCTCAAGAGCATAAGTATTTTACGGTGGGTGAACGAATTACTGTTGAGCAATTGACAGAATTGAGCATAGTTATGAGAATATCTAGGTATGATCATGTATATAGGCATCACGTCCGAGACAAGTAGACCGACTCCTTCCTGCATCTACTACTATTACTCCACTCATCGACCGCTATCTAGCATGCATCTAGAGTATTAAGTTCATGAAAACAGAGTAACACCTTAAGCAAGATGACATGATGTAGAGGGATAAATTCATGCAATATGATAAAAACCCCATCTTGTTATCCTCGATGGCAACAATACAATACGTGTCTTGCTGCCCCTCATCCTTTGGGAAAGGACACCGCAAGATTGAACTCAAAGCTAAGCACTTCTCCCATTGCAAGAAAGATCAATCTAGTAGGCCAAACCAAACTGATAATACGAAGAGACTTGCAAAGATAACCAATCATACATAAAAGAATTCAGAGAAGATTCAAACATTGTTCATAGATAATCTTGATCATAAACCCACAATTCATCGGTCTCAACAAACACATCGCAAAAAGAAGATTACATCGAATAGATCTCCACGAGAGAGGGGGAGAACATTGTATTGAGATCCAAAAAGAGAGAAGAAGCCATCTAGCTACTAACTATGGACCCGAAGGTCTGAAGTAAACTACTCACACTTCATCGGAGAGGCTATGGTGTTGATGTAGAAGTCCTCCGTGATGGATGCCCTCTCCGGCGGAGCTCCGGAACAGGCCCCAAGATGGGATCTCGTGGGTACAGAAGGTTGCGATGGTGGAATTAGGTTTTTGGCTCCGTATCTGATTGTTTAGGGGTACGTAGGTATATATAGGAGGAAGGAGTACGTTGGTGGAGCAACAGGGGGCCCACGAGGGTGGAGGGCGCGCCCTGGGGAGTAGGCGCGCCCCCTACCTCGTGGCCTCCTCCTTTGTTTCTTGACGTAGGGTCCAAGTCTCCTGGATCATAATCTTCCTAAAAATCACGTTCCCGGAGGTTTCATTCCGTTTGGACTCCGTTTGGTATTCCTTTTCTGCGAAACTCTGAAATAGGCAAAAAACAACAATTTTGGGTTGGGCCTCCGGTTAATAGGTTAGTCCCAAAAATAATATAAAAGTGAATAATAAAGCCCAATAATGTCCAAAATAGTAGATAATATAGCATGGAGCAATAAAAAATTATAGATACGTTGGAGACGTATCAGTTGCAAGGTTCTTATTTGTTTGTGCAGGTACGATGGATTTGCGTGTAGTCTCCTACTGGATTGATACCTTGGTTCTCAAAAACTGAGGGAAATACTTACGCTACTTTGCTGCATCACCCTTTCCTCTTCAAGGGAAAACCAACGCATTCTCAAGAGGTAGCAAGAAGGATTTCTGGCGCTGTTGCCGGGGAGATTTGCACCAAGTCAAGTCAAGATTTGATCTCCCGTCAACGAGCCATTTCTGGCGCCGGACACCTGACGAACCCCGAATCCAAGACTCCCTCAGTAGCCCCCGAACTTGCCCGCAATGACGATGTAGTATCTGGTTTATGTTTTCGGCTTTGCAAGGCAGGTTCTTCATCATACTCCGGATTGATGACAATCCGGTTTTGACCTCCATGTCCAGCCTTTATGGTTCCTCCCCGTCGCATCGATTTCCACGCGCTGGGTGAATGCAAACGGTCCGCACTTTTTTTCAAATAAACCCCTCACCACGCACGGGTGGCATCTATATAAGGAGATCAGATCCTCAAGCACCATCCCACAACGCACAAAGAGCATCAGAACAAACCACAAAAAACTCCAAACCATGGCAAGCGCTCCTGGCTCCTCCTCGCGCCTTCATGGCCCTCAAGAGGGTGATTGGCGAAGCTGTTCAGTATCCCACCTCCAGCTGAGTCGACTTCAGATGCAGGGATATCTCCCTCCCGCAGATCTAGTCTCCGTGCGGGCGGGATTGGCCTCGATTGGCAATGACACGCGAGCGGAGAATTTCCCCAACCCCAACAAGGAGGAGAGGGTGTGCTTCGTTTCGTTTCTTCTGAGGGGCTTAGGATTCCCGATCCACCCCTTCCTCAGGGGTCTACTGGAGTTCTACGGGATCCAGCTGCACAACCTCACCCCAGGTTCTATTTTGCACATCTCGGGCTTTGTCACTCTTTGTGAACTATTTTTAGGCTATGAGGCTCATTTTGAACTATGGAGAAAGTTCTTTTGCCTTGTCCCTCGTCATAGGTTCCATATTTGAAGTGACCGGCGCCGAAGTATGTCGCATAGCCGGATCAAGCTATCTTATCGGAACTCCCAAGAAGGGGTCCGAAGAATGGACTTGGATGTTCCCCTTCCGGACCCAGTTCGACGTGGACTTCCCGAATTCTCCAGCGCTCCTTTGAAGAAACGCCTCAACTGGCGTCCCCGGAGCCCCAAGCAAGAAGACAGTGCGGAAGTAATGAGGCTTGTCAGCAAGGTCAGGTTACTGGCTCATTCCGAACTCTCAATAGTTGAAGTCGTGGCCATTGCAATAAAGCGATGTATCCAGCCCCTTCAGTCTAGAGTAACCCCTTTATGGTGTTACAACGGGGAGGACGTCGCATCTCGTTATAAGAGCGAAAGCCCGGACACCCCAGCCGCTCTGGCCACCATTCCGGCGGATCTTTTTAAGGGGGGGGGGGGGAAGAATTTGCTCATTTAAATTGTCGGGAAGGTTTCTCCATGTATAACCCTGTTGAATGGGTAATTTTTTCGATTATCAGCATTGTACTGCTTCATCATCAAGATATGCTAAATGAATTGCTCTGGTTGTCTTAAAACAGACTTGAAGGAATGTAGTCGAAAACCTTCATTTTCCCTCCCCGCAACCAGAGGACTATGGTCGCAACAAAGACCCCGGCTCCTGCGAGGATCCGGATATATTTATAAAGTTTGATGATGGAGTCTTTTATCAAGCAAGCCTTGATGGCTCGGAAGTGGCTATTATAGCCGACTACTCCGACCTCCTTTCTTTCTCCAATGTAAGTATTCGGAGGTCATCCTAAAAAAGGAACCCCCCACTTGCGTTTCACCCATCACACTGAATTGTGTTTCATAGGATCGGTGCTCAGCGGGTCGTACCCCAAGGGCAGCCCCTAGGAAGGTAGCCAATACGCAGGGTGAGCCTTTGAAGTGGAAGGAAACAAGGAGTGCGGTCATCCCCCTCCTTCATCAAAGAGGTATGTCCTTGAACATGTGCCTAGGCATAAGATCAGATTGTCATATATCTCCTCCCGTCTTATTCTAGGAGGAGTACACGGCGAACTGTGTCCAAAGTCCCAGTTAGCCGATTATCAGCTAATCCGATGCCGGACTCATCAACCAGGACAAGAGCCAATACGGATGCGGCGCCAGCTCATCCACCTCATGAGGATTCGGATGAAGTGTCCATTACAAATTTCGAAGTGGAGAGCGTGATGAATCACCGACGATTGAGAGAGACTATGTGTGCTCCAATTTTTAATAAGCGGGAATTTGCTGCCCTCAGCACCATGGATGCATATATCCGAGCCGCCCGGGACGGACTTGCTGGAGTTGCCCACCTGTTTTCAAAATACATGCAGGTAATGGGTTGTGTAAATTTAATAGATATATACCAGTAGCCCCCGAGACTTGATGCGGTTTAGACCAACCGATTTAAGGATCGTTATCACCACATGTTCTTAAAGAGAAGAACAGTGCGCTGTCCCAGGAGCTTGAAACAAGCCGGACAAAGCTACATGCCGCCACCTCAGAGCTAGAGGAAATGAAGAAAGTCACGATGACCAGTGACCAAAAGAGCAAACTTGAGGAGGAAAATGATAGGCAAGCCGAAGAGATAAAGAACTTACATGCTTAGTTATCGGACGCACAAAAAGAGAATAAAAAGCTGAAAGGCGGCATATTCGGTACGACTTTTCTACCATCCGAGGGACTCATAGTATCCCGCAATTCGGAGTGTTATAATATTTGTTCTTGCAGATCTGTTAACCAGGCGTCCTGAAGAGGAGGTATCTGGATTCCAAGGTGACGTGCTAAAAGAGCTGTCCGCGGTGCATGAGCGGGCCCGGAAAGCCATGAAGAGTATGGTCAAAGCCTTATGGCCATCTGATTCCCCTCCAGAAAGTATGGAGGGGTTGGCGAACCTGCTCAAAGGTGCCCGGCGCCGTTTTGAGCTATGGAAGGCCTCAGCATGCCGGGAAGGTGCACGGGAGGCATGGGCGATGGTGAAAACACGCTACACCGGACTCGATCCGAATCATATGACCCGAGTTGGACCTCGGGGACCGGACGGTAAAGAGATTCCCATGAACTTGGTGTATGACCAAGTGATGGTAGCTGCGAAATATTCGCAAGAAGACTGTAGTTTAGATAGTCTTATAGATAGCATAGATAAAGAATAGACGTTTTCGATGTATCAATGTACTTTACCATAGAACTTATCTCCAACTGAACTTGGCAAAATTTGTCATCGCAGGCCTTCGGCTTAAACCTCCGAACCAAGAGGTTGGAGTGTTTCCGGATACCATGTTAGAAGAAACATGCATTATGTTCGAAAACCAGGCAATCCGGTCATAGTACTCAAACAGACAAAAGTTGTCCGGGGAGTTATGTTATATTACTATTTGACGTAAGAAACATCTTCCAAGGAGAATATTTCCGTTAAGGGTTTCTTTCCTTGGGTTGGCATGCTTAATTATGCATACCTAGGCTTTGATACAAAAGATAGAATTACGGGCAACCTATCCCTTATTTGTTAGAAGAATTGCGCAAACGTAAATAATCTGTCAGTGCTTGCCGACCAATTATTCCGTTAAGAACGCTAGCTTCCGGCTTCACCCGTCTGAGGTACAGATCTGGATTACCCGGTTGTAACAATTGCATAGGTACTCCCTTTACACCCTAGCCGAACAATCGGGAACATAGGGTATAAACATATGAGCAAGGCAACCCATCTTGGCAAAAACTTAAGTCATAGAGGTGCATATAATGGCAAAAGATGTATAGAACAAACGACGGAAATGATAGAGGCAATAAGCCTTTAATAATAAGCTCCATCAAAGAAGCCCCAGTTATAGCGGGGTCAATACATTTGAGGATGTGTACCCCTAATAGTTCGGTAGATCCGAACATACCCTGGGATATATAAAAGGAAAAAATAAGAAGGAAAGGAGAAAGAGGAACCTAGTCAAAGTAAAAAATTAAAAAGAGTGCGACCAAACTATCCGTAGAATCGTCAGAGCCGAGCAACGTTCCATGGATTCGGCTCAAGGCGGTTATCCAAGGCATTACGAAGGTGATGGGATCCTCCTGTGAGAACTTCATCTATGATGAAGAGGCCCTCCCATTTTGGTTTGAGTTTATCCTTCTTCTTCTTCGGGAGACGCAAGACAAGGTCGCCGACGTTATATGTCTTGGCCCGTACTTCTCTGCTTTGGTATCGCCTGGCCTATTGTTGATAAAATGCGGAACTGGCTCGTGCAACATCGCGCTCCTTTTCAAGGCCATCTAGGTCATCCTGCTGATCGATCTCGGCTTCTCGCTCTTTGTACATACGCACTCGAGGTGAATCATGAATAATGTCACAGGGCAGGACAACTTCTGCGCCGTACACCATGAAGAAAGGTGTGTATCCGGTTGTTCAATTAGGCGTAGTCCGCAGCCCCCAAAGTACAGAATCAAGTTCTTCGACCCAGTGCTTATCTGACTCCCGTAGAGGGCGCACCATTCGGGTTTAATGCCACTCATTATCAGACCATTGGCCCGTTCAACCTGACCGTTTGTTTGAGGGTGGTAGACGGATGCATAGTCGAATTTAATGCCCAAGTTAGCACACCAGTTTTTCACCTCATCAGCTGTAAAATTAGAGCCATTATCAGTGATGATGTTGTGCGGGACACTGTAGCGGTGTACCACCCCGAATATAAAGTCGATCACTGGTCCTGCTTCAACAGTCTTTACTGGTTTGGCTGCTATCCACTTAGTGAATTTATCCACCATAATTAGTAAATATTTCTTTTTGTGGCTTCCCCCTTTAAGGGGTCTGACCATATCAAGCCCCAGACTGCAAAGGGCCAAGTGATAGGGATTGTTATTAAGGTCGTAGGAGGCATATGACTTTGGTTGGCAAAAAGCTGACAGCCAGGACAATGTTGGACAAGAGGTTGTGCGTCTGCTCGGGCTGTTGGCCAGAAGAAACCTGTCCGGAAGGCTTTGCTTACGAGGGCCCAAGCTGCGGCGTGATGGCCGCCCAGACCAGCATGTATTTACGCCAAGAGTTTCCGCCCCTCCTCTTCGGAGATGCATCTTTGGAGGACTCCGGTAGTGCTTTTCTTGTACAGTTCACCTTCGTGAACTTTGTAGGCTTTAGAACATCGAACAATGCGACGGGCCTCATTTTGATCATCAGGAAGCTCCTGCCTATAAAGGTAGGCCAGGAAGGGTTCGGTCTATGGAGCAATAACGGCCATGATCTCGTGAGCAGAGAGTGTTATTTTGAGATCCGAACCCCCGATGATATATGTACTATGTTTGGCTACTGGGGGCATGATTGGGTCCGTACTGGTGTCTCCGCCCTCGTCCTTGAAGGAAATATGCCCTAGAGGCAATAATAAAGTTGTTATTTATATTTCCTTATATCATGATAAATGTTTATTATTCATGCTAGAATTGTATTAACCAGAAACTTAGTACATGTGTGAATACATAGACAAACAGAGTGTCACTAGTATGCCTCTACTTGACTGGCTCGTTAATCAAAGATGGTTAAGTTTCCTAGCCATAGACATGAGTTGTCATTTGATTAACGGGATCACATCATTAGAGAATGATGTGATTGACAAGACCCATCCGTTAGCTTAGCACGATGATCGTTTAGTTTGTTGCTATTGCTTTCTTCATGACTTATACATGTTCCTATGACTATGAGATTATGCAACTCCCGAATACCGGAGGAACACTTAGTGTGCTATCAAACATCACAACGTAACTGCACTACTAGGGAAAAGCTTATAGACAGACGCTTACTAGTAGCGTGGGTTTATAACCCTCGCTACTGCTACTTAGTAGTAGTGTGGGTTTATACCCCCCGCTACTACTAAGTTGATAGTAGTAGCACGGGTTTATAACCCTCGCTACTACTAAGTGATTTTCACCGTGCCCCTCGGGACCAGCCATAGTAGTAGCGCGGGTTATAAACCCATACTAATACTAAGTTGATAGTAGTAGCGCGGGTTATAAATCCCACACTACTACTAAATGGTCTCCACCGTGCACCCATGACATGCCATAGTAGTAGCGTTGGATTAGCGTGGGGTATAAACCCAACGCTACTGCTAAGTTATCTCCTTGCCGCCCCACGTCAGCCTCTCACCCCTGTTATGCCTTTCTCTCCCCCGACGCCTCTCCTCGTCCTCCACTCCCCACGGTTCCCCCAACCAACCCCGCCGCCACCACCGACGCCGATGACCTCCTCTCCCCCAACCCCACCGCCAGCGCCCCCCACCTCACGTGCGGATCCTCCTCCTCGCCGTGCCCTTGTGCCGGCCCCAAACCCTAGCTAGGGGCCCCCTTCTTCGGGCGCGGCGCGACGCGGGGAGGGCTCCCTCTTGCCCGCCGCCGATGCAGATGACCCGCCGGAGGTCCTACTACTTGCTCCTCCAACCCTCCTCCTGCTGCTGCTAGTGTTGACCGACGCCATGGAGGTGAGGTTCCCCCTTATCCTCTCTTTCTCTTCACCGCAGGCAGCCCCTGACCCCCTTGGATTCAATTGGTAGGCCATGTCCAGACGAGAAAGGACAGTGTGGCGCGCCTGGTGTGCGAGCTCGAGGGCGTCGGCCTGCTCGTCGAGCACGTCCGCGACGTCCCCGCCGAGTTCATCAAGGTCAGTGTGGCCGCCTTTTTTCCTTTTTTCAGTTCGTTTTGCCATGGCATCCTAATTCCAACTAATAAGGCGATTTCCGCGATATTTTGTTACGAAGAGGACTTCCCCCCTGCACCCTGTGTTGTTTATCTAGACTAGATTGTTGTAGTACCTTGATTTTAGCATTCAATCTCTGTGACTAGTAAGTAGTGGATAGTAGAAGAATTTGTTCATAAATTCAGTGTAAGAATGTCTACAGAAGATTCAGAGCAAGAGATGGTATCTTTCATCAGAGTTTCCTCGTTAGATGAAGATTTTGTTTATTTAGACTGTTGCATGATACGTCCATTTTGCATCATGCTTTTATATTGATATTTATTGCATTTTGGGTTGTTATTACACATTATGTCACAATACTTATGCATATACTCTCTTATTTTACAAGGTTTACATAAGGAGGGAGAATGCCGGCAGCTGGAATTCTGGGCTGGTAAAGGAGCAAATATTAGGGACCTATTCTGCACAACTCCAAAAGTCCTGAAACTCCACGAAAGTTATTTTTGGAAATAATAAAAATACTGAGCGGAAGAAATACCAGAGAGGGCCCACACCCTGGCCACGAGGGTGGGGGCGCGCCCTAACCCCCTGGGCGCGCCCCCTGCCTCGTGGGCCCCCTGTTGGCCCTCCGGTGCCCATCTTCTGCTATATGAAGTCTTTCGTCCAAAGAAAAATCATAAGCAAGCTTTCGGGACAAGACTCCTCCGCCACGAGGCGGAACCTTGGCGGAACCAATCTAGGGCTCCAGCAGAGCTATCCTGCCGGGGACACTTCCCTCCGGGAGGGGAAAATTATCGCCATCGTCATCACCAATGCTCCTCTCATCGGGAGAGGGCAATCTCCATCAACATCTTCACCAACACCATCTCCTCTCAAACCCTAGTTCATCTCTTGTATCCAAATCTTGTCTCTAAGTCTGGGATTGGTACCTGTAGGTTACTAGTAGTGTTGATTACTCCTTGTAGTTCATGCTAGTTGGTTTATTTGGTGGAAGATCATATGTTCAGATCCTATATGCATATTAATACTCCTCTGATTATGAACATGAATATGCTTTGTGAGTAGTTACGTTTGTTCCTGAGGACATGGGAGAAGTCTCGCTATTAGTTGTCATGTGAATTTGGTATTCGTTCGATATTTTGATGAGATGTATGTTGTCTCTCCTCTAGTGGTGTTATGTGAACATCGACTACATGACACTTCACCATTATTTGGGCCTAGAGGAAGGCATTGGGAAGTAATAAGTAGATGATGGGTTGCTAGAGTGACAGAAGCTTAAACCCTAGTTTATGCGTTGCTTCGTAAGGGGCTGATTTGGATCCATATGTTTCATGCTATGGTTAGGTTTACCTTAATACTTCTTTTGTAGTTGCGGATGCTTGCAATAGGGGTTAATCATAAGTGGGATTCTTGTCCAAGTAAGGACAGTACCCAAGCACCGGTCCACCCACATATCAAATTATCAAAGTACCGAACACGAATCATATGAACGTGATGAAAACTAGCTTGATGATAATTCCCATGTGTCATCGGGAGCGCTTTTCTCTATATAAGAGTTTGTCCAGGCTTGTCCTTTGTTATAAAAAGGATTGGGCCACCTTGCTGCACTTTATTTACTTTTGTTACTTGTTGCTCGCTACCAATTATCTTATCACAAAACTATCTGTTACCTATAATTTCAGTGCTTGCAGAGAATACCTTGCTGAAAACCGCTTATCATTTCCTTCTGCTCCTCATTGGGTTCGTCACTCTTACTTATCGAAAGGACTACGATAGATCCCCTATACTTGTGGGTCATCACTGCAGCACCTTGATATTAGTTTGAGGGTATCACAATTCAATCCTGTAACTAGTAGTGACTAGTGGAAGAATGTGTGCACAAATTCATTGTAGGAATGTGTACACGAATATTCAGTGTAAGAGTTTTATTGCCATTCTTTTACCCCTCAAATTTTGGTAGCCAGGAATTAACATGTGTACATAAACAGAATTTCCTGTCGATCTGCTCTATTGTTGCTGATGAACTGGAGCGTCTGTCTGGATTAAATTGATTTATAGTGCATGTGGTTTTGCTGTTCCAATTTAGCTGTCCGCGCCCATGGGGATTCTGGGCAGAGCCGCTTCTGAGATGCAGATGAAGAAGCTTACCTACATCAGTAACTCGACTAACGCATCAAGTGTTTGAGATGTGGCGTCAGACCGTCAGTAATGTGTTCGTGTGCTCATTGTTTAGGATGGTGGTGGTAGACTTGTAGCTTTCCATATCGCATATAGCACTTGTCCTCGCTCGGCGTCATTTTATTTTGAGAATCAGTACTACTTGCCCAATGTCCAAATCAGTGATTCTCTAAGTATATTGAACTGAATCTCGCAAATGCTTTTGGCCTTCATATGCCTCTATCTAGAAAATGCAAGTCCCTTTTCGTTATGCTATTATGCCTCCCCACAAAATTCTTGGATCCCTCTCTCTTGCTACTTAACATGTTGTGCAAGTGTACAACTTATACGTGAATACACTAGAAAAACATGATATGCTTTATTTGTTCTCATATAAATCCAACAAAGTAGTAAATGCACTTGTCTTACATATATCAGACAGAGTGGGGTAACCTCTGCAAATAAACAACATGCAATTTGCCTTCAGTAGCAATGGTTCTGCATATAGATACAAAAAATGTTCGATCTTTGCGCGTTATTTTATAACCTGTAAGACAGAATTTCATGTGCTGCTCTGTTCTTCGAATATTGGTATACAATTGATGTGATCCTTCGTCGAATAGTTTTAAACTTGTTCAGCTCATTTGCCATGGTAAAGAACTAAAGATAGGTTGTTTCATTGTCTTTCACTAAGTAATCATGAAATGTCAGCTTTATTTTATAGCTTTAAAGATACAAATCTTTGTGCTTCTTTTGATGTAGATAGGAATAGTGCATGCATGGCTTTGCAAAGTCATTTTTTGCCCTTTTATCGCATCAAAACTTACCACATACTATTATGTGACGCTTTCGCTAACCACACAATCGACTGGGCAGAACTATGAGGGGCTTAAGCAGGAGCATGATAAGAAGGTGGGGCTGCTGACGAAGCAGGAGGTGAGGGGTGTGGACTACCTCAAGATGGAGAAGAACAGGATGGATATGGAGAGCCTCGAGTCCAAGATGCTGGTGGCCACCCAGTCCATCGACACCACCACCTCCAAGATCATCAGGCTCAGAGAATCAGAGCTATTCCCTCACCTACTTGAGCTGGTTGCTGGGTCAGTAGCACACTACCATCACTCCTCACTCATTCATTTACCGTATGCATCCAGTACTGGTACCTCACATGTCTCACTACTTCCTATATTTGTCGTTTTTTGCATAGTACTACTTGCATATGCATGGTCAAGAAATAAATAAATATAAGCTTGATGATATAGCTAGGCTGGACATATGAACCACGGTAAGGAGCTTCCCAGATGAGGCCTGTGATAACAGCAGTGCCATTAGTTCTTTGCTGTTTTGATCCTGCCAACCACTGATTCAGACCATGCATGCTGTTGTTTCTCTTTGGTCCTCATGTAAATGCACCCTTGGCACTGTAGCAAGTCAACACTCACTGGTTTGCAAGGATGTCATTTAGATCTAGTTGAACCAACATTGAAGGAAATCTTAGTTCTTAGGCGTGTTACTTTCGAATCACCGGCATTAATTCTTTGTACCACTAGCATATTGATAACATTAGTTACAATATTTCCCACTAGCCACAATGAACACAACGCAATCTAACGTATATGCACAACACAATACATACAGTTATCGAACTAAAATCAATCAATGTCCTGAGTATTTAATACAAACAAAGGTAATCCCCTAAGCACAAGTAACATGAGAAGAAACCTGATGTACAATGGCAAACATGATGGTTATAATATATCCAAATAACAATATCCGCTCTAAGAGTTTAACTCAAAAGTACATTTTTGAATCCAAAGTAGCTAACAGAGATCAAGTGAAAGGTTGTTGATTGTCGCAAAGTTCTTTCCTCTACAAAAGAGTGTAATCTTAACCAATGATTGTTTCCAACATGCAAGGACATGACCACACAAATTTATATATCTTAACCTCATATGCTATCAAGCTTTTCAAGTGCAGTTACCAAGCACCGCTTTTATTTAAGGAAGAAGTTGCTGATTTTTTTTTTAAATAGTTGATACCTAACTAGGTGAACGAGAAAATTTCTTTTCCCTATTCGTGCATGTTTGCTAGTACTATTTGGTTGAACTGATGCAATTTGCGTACTAACAAGTTTTCACTTTCCCGACATGGGCGCAGAGGTGATCGACGCTGACTAGCACGGCCCGGTGGCGCTATGCTCTTCAACCACTCGGAGACGGACTTCGCCGTGAAGCCTGGTTGCCATGTCGCACAGATGATCGTCCAGGTGATTTCGACGCCGGAGGTCGTCGAGGTGTGGAGGACCTTGACGCCACCGTTTGGGGGAGGGAGGATTCGAGTCCACCAACGTCTGAACTCTGAGCCGAGGTAGATACATCTAGAGAAGTGGTCTGTTTAGGTTGGTGGTAGACCACTAGGGAAGGTACCCACCTTACGATGATGGTTGTGTGTGTCTGATGTTAAATCGAATCTTGAGATGGTTCTGTGACATGTTAAATGGAATATTGAGATGGTTCAGTGACATTCATTTGTTTTGCATTGGACGTATTACCATTCATGAATACTACATCTAATTTTTATTTTTTTAATTCCTAAATTGTTAGTAGTAGCGTGGGGAGGAAACTGAGCGCTACTAGTATATAGGATACTAGTAGCATTGGTTTTTTACACACGCTACTAGTATTTCATTAGTACTAGCGCGTGTACGTAATAGCAGCAGTGTGGGTGGCACACGCTACTACTAAGAAAGTTAGTAGTAGTGCGGGTTTAACCCACGCTACTACTAACTATTAGCTGTAGCGTGATACTAGTAGCGCGGGTACCCGCGCTGCTAGTAGCCATTTTACCTTCGCTACTAGTAGCCTTTTTCCTAGTAGTGTTGGGTGATTATAAAGATGCTCTATATTTGTCTCCGATGGTGTTTGTTGAGTTGGCATAGATCAAGATTAGGATTTGTCACTCCGATTGTCGGAGAGGTATCTCTGGGCCCTCTCGGTAATGCACATCACTATAAGCCTTGCAAGCAATGTGACTAATGAGTTAGTTACGGGATGATGCATTATGGAACGAGTAAAGAGACTTGCCGGTAACGAGATTGAACTAGGTATTAAGATACCGACGATCGAATCTCGGGCAAGTAACATACCGATGACAAATGGAACAACGTATGTTGTTATGCGGTTTGATCGATAAAGACCTTCGTAGAATATGTGGGAGCCAATATGATCATCCAGATTCCTCTATTGGTTATTGAACGGAGACGAGTCTCGGTCATGTCTACATAGTTCTCGAACCCGTAGGGTCCGCACGCGTAAGATTCGGTGACGATCGGTATTATGAGTTTATGTGTTTTGATGTACCGAAGGTAGTTCGGAGTCCCGGATGAGATCAGGGACATGACGAGGAGTCTCGAAATGGTCGAGACGTAAAGATCGATATATTGGACCACTATATTCGGACTTTGGGGGTTCCGAGTGATTCGGGTATTTTTAGGAATACCGGAGAGTTACGGGAATTCGCCGGGGAGTGTATGGTCCTTATTGGGCTTTAGGGGAAAGAGAGAGGGGAGGCTGCGCCCCCTGATGAAGTCATGTACCTAGGGTAGGGTCATGGACCTGTCTAAAACACCCTCCCCAAGGACATCTCTAGAAGAAACTACCTTTAAGTCGACCTGGAAGGGTTCCACTCGACCAACTGGAAGACACTCGACCATGAAGCCAACCACTCGACCGCCAGGAGATCTAAAGCCAGTCTGCACACAAACGGTCGATCATTAAGTAGCTTTTATGGTCATCATAGCACTTTATGTGGGTGTTACCTGTAACCCCCTATCTTAATGTACCTTTAACCCTGCATAATCGAGGGCGGAGGGTCAGCGAACTCTATATAAGCCACCCCCCTCCTCAGTGTCAGGGGTTCGCACCGCTGTAACTCATACGCATATAATACAGTCGACCGCCTCCGGGCTCCGAGACGTAGGGCTGTTACTTCCTCCGAGAAGGGCCTGAACTCGTAAACATCTTGCGTATACAACTACTCCATAGCTAGGATCTTGCCTCTCCATACCTACCCCCCATTCTACTGTCAGACTTAGAACCACGACTGTTGGCGCCCACGGTGGAGCGGGTGTCTTAGCGACTTGTTGGAGAAGTTGCATTTTTTTTCCGATCCCATTCATCATGGTTTCAGGCGGAGTTTTGGTTGAGGACCGCGACATCCGTCTCGGCGCGCTCACGTTCATCGCCGATGACTCCGCTTGGTTGCAGGAGGCTCCACTCGACGTTGACGCACTCCCGTCCAGGGGGCACGCGCTTCGCGCGGCGTCCTGGCGTCCTCCTGGCAGCCGTCGACCCAGTATCGGTCGGCTCTTGTGCCGTCCTCCCTCCCGGTCTCGCGCCGGCGCAAGCGCTCCGGTCGATCGAGGCTTCAGCGGTGGGTGAGGCACGCTGTGGCCCGCCAGTCGGCCACTCCCCAAGTCGCGGCAATCGAGCCCGACGAATCTCTCTATGGCCTGTTCGATCTGTCGACTGGCTCCACAGAGACTGCATCCGAGTGCGACAGCAGCGATCCAGCGGTGGAGGTTCTGATGGTCAACAGACCATGCAGTCCTCCTGGTTTCCCCCGCACCGACGGAGGCGTTGGCGGAGGCGAGCCGGCGCAGGCTCATGAAGAGTACCAACCCGAGCCCCTCACTTCGCTGCAGAGGGAGGAGCTCCGCCGCCGGAACATGGATGTGTCACACTCCTATCGTTGGAGAAACCCCCGAGGCACGTGCCTTAGAAGATGCGCGTTTGGCCAACTTGGCTGAGCGCACTCGACTGGAGAATCTCCAGCGAGTGCTCGATGAACGAGCGCAACAACGGGTCCCGTCGTCCAGTCGATGTCAACTCTTTTCACAACCAACTCAGGTATATCGAACTCCCATTGAGAATCTAGCAGCTGCATCCCGTATAGCAGAGTCCATTCAGCCTTCCCAGTCGGAGGCTGGCAGGAGCTTACTCCAGATCAGAGATTTTCTCCGGGTAGCAGGAGATCAAAATTCAGCTGTATCGCAGTCGCAGAACAGGATTCACAGCAGATCCGCTGCGAATACAGTCCAGTCGGCACATAGCCCAAGATCGCCCCTGAGGCGTGAGGGGCATGGAGGCCGGCGTAGCAGTATGAGGACCGATTCGATCGTGATGATCGGCGTCGAGTGCCCTCCTCCCCAAGGGTGGGTCATATCGCCTCAAGCGACAAGACGACAGACGCCAAAGACACGGTGTTGGGCGAAGAATTCCGGTCGACCCGAGGAACCAGGCTTTGATGCGAGATCCGTCATCGTTCAAGGTCTGGTCGGCAGAACAGAGCTAACCGAGAAGGCCATGACAGAAATCGCCCATCGGTGGCGAGTACGTCTCGGGACGAGTGTTTTAGCGAGCCATCGAGCCGCAGTGATTCCTCCCAACTTCAGGTTGGCGGACGGAGTCAATAAGTTCCTTTGGTGAGTCAAGCCGGATACGGCTTGAGGACTCTGAGTGGCTGTCAGATTGGCGGCAGCGATGAAGTGGCCATGAAACACCTGCCTCTTATGTTAGAGGATCGGCGAGCATGGCTGAATCAGTTAGCACCAATGAGCATTTAGACTTGGGAAGATCTTGCCCAGTATTTGTCGGGACATTTGAAGGAACTTGCAAGCGACCAGCAGGGTTGCGAGTTGCGATCGTGTGTGCGAAGTCGAATGAAACTCGAGGGATTACATCTAGAGATGGATCACTTTGCACCACACGAGAGAGAATGTATCGATCATCGGGCGATCTGTGCCTTCAAGGAAGGAGTTAAAACAGAGAGTTGAGTCTGAAATTGATTGGACGGGAGACATGACCACGAGTCGAATGATGGAGATTGCCACCAAGTATGCCAATGGTGAAGAAGAGGATCGGCTCGGTGGCAAGTACAAGTCAGCCGCTAATGAAACCGGTGGAGGAAACTCCAGTCGGAAATAGAAGCGGAAAGCCGAGCCAGCTGCTCCTGGAGAAGCCTTGGCCGTGACTCGAGGGAAAGTTCAAGGGAAACCAAGGGACCTTGGAACCCCAAGAAAGTGAAAGACCAAGATGGAAATGATGTGTTGGACTTGCCATGTCACATTCACACGAAGAAAGATGAAGAGGGTAAACTCATTTACCCAAAGCATACCACTCGACAGTGTCGGCTCTTGATTCAGCAGTTCCAGGGGAAGCAGCTCAAGGACAAGGAGAAGGAGTCGGACAAAGTTGAGGACAAGGAAGATAGTGACGGTGGATACCCCCAGATCAATTCCACTCTGATGATTTTTGCTGACATTGAAAGCAAAAGTCGATTGAAAGTTATCAACCGAGAAGTGAATATGGTCGCTCCGGTAACACCCAGTTACCTGAAAGGTGTGATCACTGTCACTGGCAATCGGAAAAAGGCATAAGAGTGTTTCCAGAAAGGCTCTAAGATCGCTGATGCTCAGATGGCAGTGGTCGAGCTGCAAGAGTACCAGAAAACTGCAGACCCGAGTGATTTGTTGCGAGCCAAGAAGCCCGCCACGGAGTCGGCATTTCAGTCGTCCGGGGAGACAAAACCGATTCATATTCATCCGACTGATCCCAATGCTACTCCGACTCACATCTCAACAACACTCAACTCCAAATAGGAAGAAGTGCTCATCCAGTTCCTCCGTGAGAACTGGGACATCTTTGCATGGAAGCCTGGCGACATGCGGGTATTCAGGGGACTGGTGAGCATCATCTGATCGACTCAAAAGTTAAACCTGTCAAAGAACATCTTCGACGATCCGCCGTCCAGAAGAGAAAGGCCATTGGCGAGGAGGTGGCTCGGCTCTTAGCAGCAGAGTTTATCCAAGAGATTTACCACTCCGAGTGGCTCGCCAACGTTGTCATGGTCCCTAAGAAGGACAATTCACTGCGCATGTGCATCGACTTCAAACATATCAATCGGGCCTCCCCGAAAGATCATTTTCCTCTCCCCCGCATCGACCAAATAGTCGATTCGACTGCGGGATGTGAGCAGTTGTCTTTCTTAGATGCATATTCCGGGTACCATCAGATCCGTCTGTATGGACCCGACGGGATCAAAACAGCTTTCATCACTCCATTCGGGTGCTTCTGTTGTGTCACCATGCCATTCGGCCTCAAGAATGCCAGAGCCACGTTCATGAGGATGATTCAGAAGTGTTTACTCACTCAAATCAGTCGGAATGTGGAAGCATACATGGATGACATTGGGGTCAAGTCATGGAAAGGTTCCGACCTGTTGACTGACCTTGCTGAAACATTTGCCAATCTCGGGAGGTATGATATCAAGCTTAATCCATCAAAGTGCACATTCGGAGTTCTGGCGGAAAGTTACTCGGTTTCTCATTTCGAGCGAGGAATCGGCGCTAACCCAGAAAAAGTTGGCACTATACTCCGAATGATCATGCAATAAATGCGCACGATGTCGAAGCTTCTTGGATGCTTGGCGCTTTAAGTCGATTCATCTCTCGCCTCGGTGAAAAGGCATTGCCTCTTTACCGGTGATGAAGAAGTCGAGACAAGTTCGAGTGGACTCCTGAAGCTGATGCAGCGTTTGCAGAGCTCAAAGCTCTGCTCTCCACCCAGCCGGTGCTTGCTGCCCCAATCAGCAAGGAACCGTTGCTGCTTTACATTGCAGCCACAAGACAAGTTGTCAGCACAGTACTTACGGTCGAGCGGGAAGAGGAAGGAAAGGCCTTCAAAGTTTAGCGCCCAGTATATTATCTTTCTGAAGTATTAACCCCGTCAAAGGAAAGATACCCTCACTATCAGAAGCTGGTGTATGGGATTTATATGACCGCGAAGAAGGTTGCTCACTACTTCTCTGATCATTCCATTACAGTCGTCAGCGACGCCCCATTATCAGAGATTTTGCACAATAGAGATGCAACTAGTCGATGGCGAAATGGGCGATTGAACTTCTTCCCCTTGATATCAAGTTTGAGGCAAAGAAAGCCATCAAGTCCCAAGCAATAGCAGATTTCATCGCCGAGTGGATTGAACAATAGTTACCGACTCAAGTTCACTCGGAGCACTGGACTATGTTCTTTGATGGTTCCAAGATGCTGAATGGTTCCGGTGCTGGGGTAGTATTGGTTTCCCCCCGAGGAGATTGACGGTCTCCTGGACTAGGGGGTACTCACCACGTCGTCTCCCGGTCAGTTGGATTGGGCCGAGGATCCCCATGGCCGTATACTCATGGGCCAGTCCGGACAGTTGCTGCATACAAGGAAGATTCCACAAGACTTGGCGATCAAGACAAGGACTCCTCCCCCACCGGCGTATTCGGCTAGGACTCTTGTTATCCTAGGCCTCTGGTGCATTATATAAACCGAGGCCAGGCTAGTCGATAGACGAACAACAATCATACCATAGGCTAGCTTCTAGGGTTTAGCCTCTCTGATCTCGTGGTAGATCTACTCTTGTACTGCCCATATCATCAATATTAATCAAGCAGGAGTAGGGTTTTACCTCCATCGAGAGGGCCTGAACCTGGGTAAAAACATCGTGTCCCTTGTCTCCTGTTACTATCCGCCTAGACGCACAGTTTGGGACCCCTACCGAGATCCGCGGTTTGACACCGACATTGGTGCTTTCATTGAGAGTTCCGCTGTGTGTTCGGCAAAAGGTCGATGGCTCGCCTGCAGATCAACTGTGACTTCGGCATCTTCGTCTCCAGCTCGACTGGTCACCTTGGTTCGACCAAGGACTGCGCCCTACCTCCGATCGTCATGTTTGGATGAGGGCCTTCATCAACATCAACTCCGATCTCTATCAAGATCATTGAGGAATCATCCAGGGAGCCCGGGGACTCAACGTCAACATTGCCCTCGGGCGACCGTACTGTTTTTCTGGACAGCGGACTTGTGTCCACCGTCACCGCCTCCTCAAGCGTCGTTTTAACGATTGCTTCGATGGAATTGTGCGGAATTGAGTCTACAACAACTCTGGAAAATTTCGTCAAGTTCCGATGGAGGAATCTCTGGCAATCTCCGATATACCGGAGCCGCATTGAATCTGGACGAGAATCCGAACGAGTTTAGGGCGTGGTGTCCAGCTTCTAGGTCGGTCTTCCTTTGGAAGATCCAACCATTTATCGGCTGCGGAATTCCTATATCTACCACCCCTCAAAATTTCAGCTTGATCCGACCATCCAAACTCCGGGAACCTTCCGATTAGTGCATCACTTTTCGGATCTGTTTTCTGCTGCAACGAATCCGACCGAGTTCGTCTTTTTTATGAGCGGGATTTGGACATCCTTTTGAAGGAAGTTTTGTATGGGGTGTTGTGTTTTGTTCCGAACACATCCCACTAACTTTAAAATCTTTTGAACATGATCTTCAACATCATGCTGGTGTCAAACCAGTCCGGCAATATTGCTCCACGGCTGCCGACCTGCGCTGAATCGTCGTCACTTTGTTGAGTCGAGCTCAACTTCTTGGATCATCATCTCAGCAAGCGAACAAGAGTCCGGCATCGCGAAGGATAAATCATCACCACACGCCGCCCCACGGATTACGGGCGGGCATACGGCATCACCGCACGGTCGCTTCATCAAGCCGGCATCGACCACGCCACGACCTGCATCGGCAGGGCCGCACTATTGCTTCTTCAAGCTGGTGTCCATCACGCCGACCTACTTCGACATCTCGGCTGGACCGGGGGCTTCGCCATCTCTTCATCAACCTACTCCGGAGAATTCGGCGTCGCTGGCCGACCAGCTCCGTCACGTTAGCTGGACCGAGGGCTTTGCCTCGGCGAGCCAACCTTTGCCAGCATCGCCATGCCGTTGCTTTATCGCCCATCAGGCGATAGGTGTGCGGATCGAGTCCCAATTTTGGGAATCACCTTTCTTCGGATTGCTACAACAAATAAGCCAGGTGCTATTAATCCTAGTATTTTTTGCTTGTTTGGGTTCATTTTTTTCAAGGAATTATTACTCTAGTTTGTCCATCATATGTACACAGGTCTATCAAGTGGTGGCCGCATTATCGACAGTTGCATGATGGTTCGGTCAGTTTCCGTACATAGTCCGGCGAACGCCGCATCCGAAACTCGAACCGACCTGTGAATTCAGGCCTTGACATGCCTTTACCGCATCACGCCGCCGCCCTGCATCGACATTGACTTCGGCGCCAGGCCATATTTCTTTTATTACTCACTTTGCATAAATTATTTGTTATGCAACGAATTGTTTTATTATTATTATTACTATTATCTCCGGTTTGCACTATTTTTTGTGCACAGGGAAATGATCCAGCCGGACTATATCCTTTGGCGTCACCTCGGCTGGACAGGGGGCTTCGTCAACACTTCATTACCCCATGTCGGGGACTTCGGCATCACCCTGCCGTCCTGCATTGACCGTGCTATGTCACCACTTTGGAGTGCCGAGCTCTTTGCTCCGCCACCTCGGGACCGGCTTGGGGGATGGAACCTTGTCCCGATCAAGCTCGGACCGCGTCGTCAATACGAACATATTAACCAGCTAAGTTGCCTTCATGCTCAAAGTTTTAAATTTTAACTTGTGTTCGGCTCGACCAAGCGTTATACTTTTTGGGAAAAAGTTGCTTGTAAAATTTTCCTTGTCCAAACTTTGTTTTTGACGCGCAAATTCAAATACCCGTTTACTTGGGGGCTTCCTTCATGAAGTTTTTCCTCTTGCACATGATTATACTTATGCGGCTTCGTTCCTTGTTAGTGTATTCATACAATATGCACCATATTGACTTAAGTGATTTGCAAGCTGGGTTGCCTTGCTCCTGTGTTTACCCCTCGTTCCCGATTGTTCGGCTAGGGAGTAAAGGGAGCACCTCTGCGATTATCACGATCGGGTCACCCGAGCGGACCTCGACCGGGTGAAGCCAAAGCTAGCACTCTTACTGTTTTCAATAATGGTCGGCACACAAAGGAACTCATGAGTACAAAAATCTATTGCACAAGTCTCATATTAACAATGAGCACCGAAGAAAGGTATCGGTGGGGTACTATTTTCTTGAAGATGCTTCTTACACTTTATCGATAATATAGCATAAGTTCCCCGAGCGCGCTTTATGCATTACAGCCTTATGACCTGATTTCCTGGTTATTGGAAACACCGTCGATATTCTCGACAGATGGAGTACATAACACTTTTCGGTCCTTGGCCGAAGAGGGAGAAGCCGACGGTCGGTTAAGACGCGTTTAATGTTCGGTTGAACATAGATATGATATAAGTACTTCGGTACGTACAATCATTCTTTTACCCAAGTCACTTGGGGGCTCTTATGTTTATTTGAGCCGTTTTATAGTAAGTGTTTTTCTTCTTAGTCGTTGTAGAGTTATTATTATTATTTATCACTCCTTTTCTCGACACGAGTGTGCGGTCACTAGCCGGGGAGCCTAATTTCTCTCTCAAAACCGCTAGAGTTTAGTTTTCTAAACTGGCCTAATGATAAGTACTCCGCCTTGGGAGGGGAGGCTGAAGCCGTAGGCTGACCAGCAAGTCTTGAGATAGGATGTGTCATGTTAAAGCAGCGCGAAGCACTTTTTTTATAAAGTCCAATTTTCAGATTGGCATCGAACACTTGATCTTGTTGGACGTCATGTTTTTCTTGGCGTTTTTGGTTTTCAAGCTTTTGGCACTTTTAAACTATTTGTGTGTTTTCAGCACAAGTCTCGCAGTGCAACGCCGGACACCTTTAGAGATTCAGCAAAACATTCTCGGATATTGCTATATATGCATCAGTTTCGAATTGTGTCTTCGGTCAATAGTTGGGTTGCCCGGCTCCCGCACTTGCCTCCTACGTTCCGCTTTGTTCGGCTAGATGTGCAAAGGGAGAACCACTGTGATTGTGCTTCCAGCTCGCATGATCAAGCACCTCAGTGGAGAAAGCCGAAAACTGATTGTCACAATAGGTGTAAACTGGTCAGCGATCCGATGACTATATTAAATGACGGGCCATTCATAAAATTGGCCGAAGTGTTTTCGGCTTGACCTCATTGTCACCGAACACTACGGGGGCTAATGGCTGGCCTCCCAAACTAAATCCTCAATATTTTGCTCTTACATTGGAGCTGAGGTTTCATGATCATGCTTAGCATGACAACCCAAAAAAGGAACCAATAAGCGGGACTATTTTCTTTGGAAGACATTTCTTCATTAAACAGTAATATAACATATCTCTCTGCGTACCTTTGTTTATAAAACCGTATGGCCAGATTGCCTTGTTTGTCGTAAATCTTTGCCCTCATCAAGGCTTTATAAAGTAGGACAAACACCCTCGACTCTTGGCGAGGAGGTTAAGCCGATGGTCGGTCAACAAAGTTTTGTACAATGCGGATCCGAGCATTAATGACATAAAGTACTTGGATACATCGAGTCATTACACATAATTTGTGATTTTACCATGGATATCGATCCTTAATTGACCACCCGTGCCGCATTAAGGCTCGAGAACTACTAGGCCGGGCTTATTATTTACAAATATTAAAGGGCACATCAATCCCTGATCTGGTGTTGCCACCCGACTAGTGTCTCGGGGCTCTGCATTGCACTGTTCTATGCAGAAAATTTTAAGTGCAATACAGTTTCGAGGAGATTTTGATCCTCGGGTTGGTCGGCCGCACCCAACCCGAGTCTCGAGGACTGAGCATGCCGCTTTTGTGTCGAAGTATTCTGCGAGCTAGGACTTGATCCTCGGGCCGATTTTGCAAATCAACTTTGAGTCTCGTGACTCTTGGGATCAGCGGTCTTATGTCATCCTTCAGTGCATCTCGGGTTTTAGACCGATACCCACCTTGAGGGCTCTGGCTATGTATCTCGGCGGAGAATAAATTGCACCAATAAAAATATTGACAAAAATCGGCCCACATTCGGGTGGTGCACCACCTCGAAGCGATCCGCATAAAGCTCGGGCGCTAGTGGCTGGCTCCATAGAGGCATTTCCGGCACTAAGATCGGCTAAACTCCTTCAAACTTCTTTGAACCAAGGTGATTTACGACACCTCGGATACAGTCCGGCGTTGGAGCTCGGATACATAGTCCAGCATTGGAGCTCGGATACCGTCCGGCGTTGGACCTCAGATACATAGTCCGGCGATAGAGTTGGGAAGCAGTCCGGCGTTGGTGCTCGGCTGCAAAAGATACCTCGAATGCAGTCCGGCGTTAGAGCTCCGGACGCAAGAGGACCTGCCTCCGGGAATAACTTCAAACCCGAGGCGTGGCATAAAAATAACAAGGCATTGATAAAGGCCGTAAACTTAAAGGGGCTCCTCGGATACCCAACGTGTAAACTCTTCGTATGCACTTAGGCGATCCTCAAGATCGAAGATGAGAAGATTTGTTGAACCAATTTTCAAGACCGACGGCCGAAGATGAAGAATAGTTCGGAAGAATCGAGGAGCGTCCCCAACTTGAAGACCGGTTCAGGGGGCTATTGACGGTGTCCTGGACTAGGGGTACTCACCACGTCGTCTCGGTCGGTTGGATTGGGCGAGGATCCCCATGGCCGTATACTCATGGGCGATCCGTCGGTTGCCGCATACAAGGAAGATTCCACAAGACTTGGCGATCAAGACAAGGACTCCTCCCCACCGGCGATTCGGCTAGGACTCTTGTTATCCTAGGCCTACGGTGCATTATATAAACCGAGGCCAGGCTAGTCGATAGAGCGAACAACAATCATACCATAGGCTAGCTTCTAGGGTTTAGCCTCTCGATCTCGTGGTAGATCTACTCTTGTACTACCCATATCATCAATATCAATCAAGTAGGGTAGGGTATTACCTCCATTGAGAGGGCCCGAACCTGGGTAAAACATCGTGTCCCTTGTCTCCTGTTACCATCCGCCTAGGCGCCTGATTCGGGACCCCCTACCGAGATCCTTGATTTTACACCGGCAGAGATAAGCTCGGATATGTGCTCCAGATTCACTTTGATTGTTCCAACAATGAAGCAGAATCTGAAGCAACTCATTGTATGGGTTCGTATGGCCATTTCACTCGGCGTTAAATAGCCTCATGGTTTATGGCGACTCAGATCTAGTGGTTAATCAGGTGATGAAGGAGTGGGACGTCGAAGTCCAGCCATGACTGATTCTTTGTAATGCAGTGAGGAAGCTAGAGAAGAAGTTTGAGGGCTAGAGCTCCATCATATACCCGGACTGAAAAATCAAGCTGCTGATGATTTGGCGAAAATAGGGTCCAAGAGGAAGCCATTCCGGTGATGTGTTTTGGAGCACATCCGCTTGCAGATTGATTAAAGAGGATCCTTTCATGAAGAAGCTCCACAGCCAAAAGTGCCAGCTGATCCGGTGAAGTTGAGGTCCCAGCGGTGGTCGACCTGATCATGGAAGTCGTGGTCATCACCCCATTTAGACGATGCCGTACATCACGTATATCACGAGGAAAGAGCTCCCGAAGAGCGAAGAAGAGGCTCGACGGATCGTCCGCTGATCCAAGGCCTTTCTTGTGATCAAGGACAGTTATTCATAAGCGTGTCGGTGTACTAGAGTAGGGGTACCCTAGTACCCGAACTTCGTCTACCAGACGATTCTGGCGCATACAGCGAAGGCTGGCGATGACCGCCAAGGTCCTCGGCGGCTCCTTTGGACCCATTCAAGAACAAAGTAGTCAAGACCCGGCAAGAGGAGCTTGCGGGAAGGCCCTCGGTAGCGAAGGAAACAAGGCCCGGCAAGAGGAGCTTGCGGGAAGGCTTGATGGCGACAAGCCCCAAAGCGCGACAAGGTTCTGCGCGGCAAAGGCGCTGCGAGGCGGGCGACCTCTCTTCATCTCGCTCCAGCTCACCCGTAGCGTGACACCACGGGGCTCTCCCAAGCTGCAGCGTGTCGACGGGTTGTGCAGCCATTGGGGAAGTAGCGATGAGTGGCGCCGACAAGCTACCATCGTGGCAAGCGGAGGTGCACTTGGTATCCCTGTTACCTTTGTTAGCGGGCGGCCCAGGCGGGCATTGATGACTCTTGTCCCATGCCGTCAGAGTTAGGTATAGATTACTGTACACTGTACAAAGCGGTGTATCAACCAATGTTTTTACTATCTTACCCTTGTCTACTTGCCACATGTGGTGACCCCTTGTGCCTATAAAAGGAGGCCCAAGTGCAACAGAAGGGGTTCGGAGCCAGCTCCGGCTTAGTTCATCTTACTCATACGAGACCACACACTCAGGCTAGGTTTTGTAGCTCCCGTTGCTCCCTAGCAAGAACACAAGATAATCCACTAAAGCAGCAGTAGGAGTATTATCTCTCCGGAGAGCTCCGAAGCTGGGTAAATCTGCTCGTGTGCATCGCCTCGATCCGCTCTTCGTGCAATCTCCGCCCCCCTCCGAACCACAAGGGACCCAGGTCCCGTAGGTGCTCGTGGGACACGATCAGCTCTCCCCGACATCTTTGGCGCGCCAGGTAGGGGGCGTCGAGGCTGTGTGAACCCGATCCAGCGGTCGCACGAGCAACTTCATCGACATCTTCGTCAACATGGCGCGAAAAAGAAGTCTTGGCAGCAGCGAGGCCGTCGCGTCGAACCCACCACCACCGGCTGTCGGTGGTGGGGGAAGCTGTTAGCGGAGGAACGGCGTCGTCGAGAGAGCCCACAATGCCGCCAGGTCAAGGACAAGGCAACCGCAGCGTCGGCGTCGAATCTTCACGCGTCCTTCTCGGGAGGCGGCGGGACCGATTTATCGTCATGATCGCGCGAGCCAAGGTGGAGGATCCGAGGCCCTCGAGACCGCATGCACCCGACATCTTTGATGCGAAGCGATGTCTGATCGCTTAGGCGGGATGCTGCTCCTCCTAACTTGGTTAGGAGTCCGAGCACATCCGTTCTTCGCTCCATACGCCGTTGCCGCCAACCACACCAGCGGAAGCCTTAGCAAAACACAGCTACTTCTAGATTACCCCCAGCGGCCCGACAAAGGTCGGCGAATGGAGGGCCACAATTCAGAGTCTCGCCGGCCGCCAACGGCGGCGTCCCTTGACAGCAAAGTGCCTCGCGGCCGCTGCAAGGCGACAAGGCGTGAGATGATGGCGGCAGACTTCGGGGGTGCAGCCACCGTGCACTCCCCTTCCGAAGACCAAGATCGCCGACTCGCGGATCCACCTCGGCAGCGACTCCACTCGTCGTCGGATCCCAAGCTCGTCGCGACCAGCGCCAAGTTCTCCGAGCGGCAGGAAGAAAACGCTTCGAACCCGTATCGGCGCGAAGAGAAGCGCCGTCAATCGACCAGCGCCGGGCCCACCGTTGATATGCATCGCCCGAGGAACCAGGCGACTTGCCATCTGTGATGAGTTGCCCTGCGTTCACTCGTGAGTTGCGGCAAGTCCGGTGGCCGACAAGAAAAACTTCAAACCAGATGTGCGGAGAAGTATGATGGCAGGACACACCCATCGGAGTTCCTCAAAGCATCTACACCATCGCGGTGCAGGCGGCGGGGGCGAGGCGACAAGATCCTCGCCAACTACTTTCCTCTAGTGCTCAAGCCAAGCGTCGATTCTGGCTCATGCACTTGCCGGACAGCTCTATTTCTTCTTGGGCAGATTTGTGCCACCAGTTTGTTGGCGCCTTCACGGTGACCACAAGCCTCATGGCCGGAGAGTGATCTCCACCTGCTTGCCCGAAGGAGGGGAGTCCTGCGCAAGTTCATCCAGAGATTCAGTCGAGTGCACTACAACATCCCAGACGTCCACCCTGCCGCGGTGATCAGTGCATTCCATCAGAATGTACGAAACCACAGGATGAGGGAGGAGATGGCGATGTGCAAAGTGAAAGACGTCAGCGAGCTCTACGTCCTGGCCGACAAGTGTGCACGCGCTGAAGAAGGAAGAAGACTCCCAGGAGAGAATGTGGGAGCAGAGTCGGCGGTGAGGAGATCGCCCGGCAAGGAAGAACCGCGCGAAACAATGAAGGAAGAAAAACCAAGAAGTACTAGTTGTCGAGCAGTCCCGCAAGGATGGTGCCGCCAACAAAACTAAGGCTAGTAGCTCCGGCAAGGAGGTTGCCGTGATGCCGACCGCCAAGCTGTGGCGGCGGCCGACAAGCCCGACAGCTCAACAAGCGATCTCAGAAGATCCACCGCACTAAGGGCCACGATCTCCAGAGCTGCAAGAAAGTCGAGCAGCTTGTTGAGCTGAGAGAGCTGAATACGAGCGGCGAGACAAGGAGAAGGCCCAAGAAGGTGCAGGTGCAGCAAGTAAAAAGAGACCCGGCCGGGAGGACGCTTGCAGGCAAGGCCAAGCAGCGACAAGGTGACAGACCTCCCCGCGGCCGCGACAAGGAAGAAGGTGAAGATGAAGATGACGAGGACATGGAAGACGACGAAGCTGATGAGCAGGAGTTTCAAAAGGCAACGGAGGTCCTTTGCGTTGACGGTGGTGCTTCTCTGCATACCTCGCACCGCCAACTCAAGCAATGGATGCGTGAGGTCAATGCAGCAGAACCATCCGTAGAGTCACGCAAACCTCTGAAGTGGTCCAGCACGCCCATCATCTTTGACATTGAGGACCACCCAGATCGCGTCACTGCGGTCGGGTGCTTGCCGATGTTGGTCTCACCAACCATCCGCAACCTCAAAGTCACAAAGATGTTGGTTGACGGCGGGGCGGCCTGAACCTAATTTCCTCTGATGCTCCAAAAGCTTCAAATCCTCGACAACGAGCTCAAGAAACTGGTACTTTCAAGGAATCAACCCAGGAAGGAGCAAGCCCAAAGGGAAGATCACGCTGCGGTAACATTCGCAGCATGAGCTCAACTTCAGAACCCGAGAGGGTCACGCTTGACGTCGCCGATTTCCCATTGCCCTACAATGGCATACTTGGCGTCGGCCTACCGCCAAGTTCATGGCCGCCTCTCATTATGCTTACAACCTACTCAAGATGCCCGCCCGATAAGCGTCATTTCTGTCCATGGCGACAAGAAAGATGCACTTATCTGCGCCGACAAGATTTCTGGGATGCAGCAGCCGCGACAGATAGCAAACCACTTACCGCTGAAGCTCCCGGGGAAGAAGAAGACCACCGGTCGGCAAGAGCTCTGTTGCCCTCCGGCAAGCGCACCTCTTGAGTGCTGCGCTACCGCCGAGGACGCACCATCGAGCTCCACCGACAAGTGCAACAAGACGATGGCAGCTCCACCAAGACCAAGAAGGTGCCCGCCAGGAGGACGGCATCGGTGGTACCTTCACCATCAGTGCCACGCTTGATCCTAAATAGGAAGGCGAGCTCGTTGCTTTCCTGCGGGCGAATGTCGATGTGTTTGCATGGCAACCATCTGACATCCCCGGTGTTCCCAGGAAAGTAATTGAGCACCACCTAGCTGTCTGTCCTCACGCGGCCCGTCAAGCAAAAAGTTAGGAAACAGGCAGTGGAGCGCCAAGAGTTCATAGCAGAAGAAATCAAGAAGTTGGAAGCAGCAGGGCTTGTCAGAGGAGTCCTCCACCCCACGTGGTTGGCCAATCCGGTGGTTGTGCGCAAGGCTAATGGGAAATGGAGACTTTGTATTGACTTCACTGATGTTAATAAAGCTTGTCCCAAAGACCCATTTCCCTTGCCGCGTATCGACCAGATTGTTGACTCCACGGCTGGATGTGATCTGCTTTCATTTCTTGATGCATATTCAGGATATCATCAGATCTTCATGGCAGAAGAGGATGAAGAGAAAACCGCATTCATTACACCATGTGGCACGTACTGCTTTATACGGATGCCTTTCGGTTTGAAGAATGCTGGTTCAACCTTTGCAAGGGGTAGTCCATGATGCCTTTGAACCACGGATACACGTAAATGTAGAAGCCTACATGGATGACATAGTGGTCAAGAGCAAGGACAAAGCAACTCTGGTTCAGGATTTAGATGAAACATTTGCAAATCTGCGCAAGATCAACCTCAAGCTCAACCCCGAGAAGTGCGTGTTTGGAGTCCCTTCCGGCAAGCTTCTCGGGTTCTTTGTGTCTCAGCGGGGAATTGAAGCCAATCCCGACAAGATCAAGGCCATTGAGCAGATTGAAGCACCAAAGCGCGCCAAGGATGTCGAAGGCTTGCGGTTGCGTGGCTGCTCTCAAGAGGTTCATCTCTAAGTCTGCTGAACGCTACCGCCGCTTTTTCAAGATTTTGAAAAAGGCAGGTCCAATGAAATGGACTCCCGAAGCGGAGGCTGCGCTGCAAGACTTGAAGAGATACCTGTCCTCCGCTCCAATACTTGTCGCACCTAGGCCACAAGAGAAGTTGCTGCTTTATATAGCGGCAACCAATCAAGTGGTTAGTGATGCGTTAGTAGCGGAGAGGGAGGCAGATGATGAGCCGGCAACCGAAGCAGGCGCATTCAGGGACAAGCAAGGGGCTTCGCCGTCAAGCTCTGGTCCCGACAAGGACAGATCAGCGCAGGGTTGCGACAAGATACAGAAAAAGATGGTGCAGCGCCCAGTCTACTTTGTCAGTTCCCTTCTGCAGGGGGCTAGATCAAGGTACTCTGGTGTGCAAAAGCTGCTTTTCGGCCTCCTCATGGCCTCGAGAAAGCTGCGCCATTACTTTCAAGCACACGAGATAACATTTGTCACTCGCTTTCCGTTGAAGAGGATATTGCAAAATCCAGAAGCAACAGGCAGAATCGTCGAGTGGGCACTGGAACTGTCAAGCTTTGGCCTCAAGTTTGAAAGCACTTCAACTATCCAGAGCAGAGCATTGGCGGAATTTATAGCTGAGTGGACGCCAACGCAAGATGAAGAAATTCCGGAGACGAGCATCCCCGTCAAGGAGGCAAATAAAGAGTGGCTGATGTACTTTGATGGTGCTTTCGCTGCAAGGCGCCGGTGCGGCGTGTCGCTTATCGCACCCACCGGAGAGCACCTTAAGTACATAGTCCGGATGCACTTTCCCAAGGAACAAGCAACAAACAATACCGCAGAGTATGAAGGTTTGCTTGCCGGTCTCAGTGGATTGCAGAGACCTTGGGATCAAGAAGCTCATTGTCGGGGACTCGCAACTTGTCGCCCACCAAGTAAATAAAGATTATCGAGAGTCTGATGGAAGCTTACGCCGATGAAGTGAGAAAGCTAGAAGAGCACTTTGAAGGCTTGCAAATGGAACACGCTCCAAGAGCTCGAATGATATAGCTGATGGCCTCTCCAAATGTGCCGACTTAAATTACTCCGTGGAACCAGGAATTTTTGTGCTCAAGCTAACTCAGCCAACCATAACACCATCAACAGGACAGATCAAGAAAGAAAATTGGTTTCCGGCGACTACTTTCCGCAGAGCCCCTGTCCGCCGCCAAGAAAGTCCCTAAAACCAGCAAGAACATCACCGAGGAGCAGTCTGTCCGACAAGCCATGCGGTTTGTATCGCTGAAGCAAACACTCCCGACAAGTTTCGCTCCGGCAAGCTTGCCGGGATCATCAAGCTCCGCGGACCCACAGGTTCTTGCCAGAGAAGCTGATGTTCCGCGAGTGATAGAAGAGCCTTTAGTCCTTGTTGTCGAGCCACAAGCTCCAAAGATGGGCACAGCAAATTGTCCATTTCCTTGAGACAGAGAACTTCCCAAGAGCAAGAAGAAGCGGAAAAAAGTAGCCCGGCAGTCAAGTATGTACCAGTTTGTCGACAACATCCTGCATGTAAGAAGACTCAACGGTGTGAAATTGAAGTGCATTTGCGGGAAGATGGATGAAGCTGTTGGCAGAGATACATGGAGGCATATGTGGTCACCACATCGGGCGAAGAGCACTTGCCGCAAGGCTTTCCGGCAAGGTTTCTTCCGCCGAAGCCCTCCAGATGCAACTGCACTAGTAACCAAGTATGAAGCGTGCAGGCCCATTCCAAACAGATACACCAACCAGCTCAAGCTCTCCAGACGATCCCTTTATCCTGGCCCTTTCGTCGGGGCTCGACATCTCGCCCTTCCCCGAGCTGTCGGGGCTTTGAATACTTGTACGCCGCAATCGACAAGTTTACAAAGTGGCCGAAGTGGAACCGTGAGGAAGGTGACAGCACGTCAGCCGCAAGTTCTTCAAAGTTAATTGTTTGCCGCTTGGGATTCCTAACCGGATCATCACCGACAACGGCACACAGTTCACGAGCCGCACCTTCATGCAAGACGCCCAAGATCTTGGCGCCAAGATCTGCTTTGCTTCGTTGCTCATTCGAGAAGCAACGGTCAGCGAGAGAGCAAGCGCTGAAGTGCTGCGAGGACTCAAGACCAGAACTTTCGACAAGCCGCGCAAGCGCGGAAGAAACTGGATCGAGGAGCTGCGGTGGTTCTTTGGTCGATCAGACGACGCCAAATCGAGCCACCGCCGTACACCTTTCGCCTAGTCTATGGAGCAGAGGCAGTTCTCCCCACGGAACTCGTGGTACGGGTCACCTCGAGTGCTCGACTATGATGAGCTTGAGCAAGAGCAGCTGCGACAAGATGACGCTGCTGCTCCTCGAGGAAGATCGCCTTCGGGCTGTCAGACGAGCTGCTCGTTACCAGCAAGCTTTGCGCCGCTACCATAGCCACAAAGTTAATGCCGAAGCTTCGAGGAAGGCGACCTTGTTCTTGGCGCATTCAATCCGCCAAGAATTCCAACAAGTTGACCTTGAAGTGGGAAGGCCCTTATCGGGTGAAACGAAGTCACTAGGCCCGGCGCTGTCCGCCTTTGAGACCGAAGATGGCGCCCGTGAGCAATTCCTGGAATATAGAGCATCTTCGCAGTTTTACCCATGAGGCGGATTGCGGAACTCGCTCGGCAATCACCCTTTTGTACAAGTCTTGCCGCTGTTGCATGTAATCCTTTGTACAAAGCCGCGCGCAGACCCGTGCATCAAGTAAAGCCTATGTGTTGCGCATAACTTGTCAATACATGCCCTCGTAATCATATATGCATGTGTTTACTAACATTTTGTGCAGCATCCGCACTGATAAGTTTATAACGAGCCACTAGGCTCCATAACTTTATTTTCTCTTCTTTCTTCTCAAACAAGTAGAAGGTTCATCCACCCACAAGTTAACCGGGGGGAAAGGAGAAGATAATGGTGTGGGACGCCAAGCGTCGCTCGAGGAACTGTCGCCTTGCCGGGAAATGGACAACAGAAAAGCTAAGTTGCTAAGTTTAAAACGACCAGTTTTAAATTTTTAAGTTGTCTTCCTCGAACGATAGTACTTTGTATGGAAAACCTGTGCGCGGAGGAACCGACTCGCGACTAGCTTGCGCCCTTACTTTGTTTCGAGTCCGCTCAACAACTTAAGTGTGCTGCAACTAGTTGCGACAAGGTTACTTGTCGGAGGCGACATCGCCAGCAGGCTGCTGAAGTTCCGCACTCGGCGCTCGCGGCAAAGGTGTTCGCGGAAAGCGTAGGGTATAAACGTACAAGGGAAGAAATTGAGCAAAGGAAATAACATTGCATTCGATTGCCTAAGATAGTGTATATTACATAATAACTTGTCGCGGATCTAATAGACTTTTTATCTAAACATGATCTACAGCGACAAGAGAAGAGATAGACTTGGCGGCCTAGTCCACGCGGTCGCCCTCGAGCCTCTTAACTCCGCTCACCCTGTCCACAATGGGTGTGACAAGGGCTTTGAGCGCTTCAACATCGGCGGATGGAGGCAGAGACTTGAGGGCTTTGGTGAAGTCGATGCCTGGGTTGCGGAAGGCCACCTTCATCAACACCTTCTGGAGAGCCTCGGCGCAGACTTGGCGTGATTCCTCCGCCAGTTGCTTTGGAACCTCTTCCCGGAGCCGCTGGATACCCGCCAACACGCCTTTGAAGAATAGGCTGAGCTTGACGCTGGGTTGGAGCTTCTCGTCAGTGGAATATCCAAGATCTGTCATCCCCAACTCCATCAGCTCATTATGGATGCCGGCGGCGGTGTCCACAAGACCCTCTGTCCAATGCATTATGCTGTCTCGAAGATTATTTCTGGCGGTCACAGATTCGACAAAGAACTCCTCGGTGGCCTTAATCTTTTCCAGCAGGCCCGCTTCCCGCTCCTTGGCGCCATTCAACGTCTCCGTCAAGGTGGTCAATTTCAGCTCCAGATCCGCCTTGGAGTCCTTGGCGGCATCGAGCTCTTTGATCTTTTCAGCAAAACGACCTTGTAGCTCGCCGAGGGTGTAAGCGTCCTTCTCACTTCGGCGCTTCAACCCGGCGACATCCTCGGCACTCTTACGGAGGGTGGACTCCAGCTGAGCCACCTCGTCTCCCATTCCCTCTTGGCGGCCTCGGCAGCCGCAGCAGCATCTTTGCCTCCTCAAGTGGCCCGCCAATCGCTTGCTCGCAAGACGGCGAGATCTTCCTCAAAGCTGTCGAGGTTGATCTTCCGCTGCGCCAGCTCACCTTCTCGAGCGGAGAGCTTCTCGCGGCAAGCCTCGCTGCTCCTCAACCTCGCCCTTCTCCAAGATGAAGGCCCGACGCTCCAAGCAAGCTGCTCCCGCGCCTCTGCTATATCCCGGAGAGTCTCTTTGTTGGCGCGTCGGAGCTCTTCCGCACGTTTCTCCAAATCAGCTCCCGCCCTCGCGACAAGCGCCTCCCTGGACTCCAGTTTGGCTTGTCGGGCGCGGTAGAGCGATAGCAACCTCCTTAGCAGCTGCTCCTCCTCAGGCTCACCACTGCTGCTGCTCGGGGCATCAACCAGCGACAGCCCGGCGGAGGCAAGCAGTTCCGCATCGAAGGTCTCCCCTTCGGCCGGTGCCCTGGAGCTTGATGCCCAGGGGAGCTTGAAAAAGACACCCTCGCCGGCCTTCAGGTAGGCGCCGGGCTGGGGCTCTTCGGAGTCAGGCGCGGCGTCGGTGGCGGGAGGATCAGCGGTCGGTGCAGCGCTGGCGCTCCTGCGGCCTCGGGGTCACAAGACGATCGCCAGATTCTCCCGACCTCTGCGCCAAAGAGCCTCGGCGGCCTCCTCGCTGGCGGGCCCGTCAGCGCCAGCCTCCTCCTCCATGTTGGCGGCGTCGACATTGTCGCCGCGAGCGTCTTCCTCGCCGGCGGCCTCCATCTCCATCGGATCTCCGGCAGATGGATCTGATGGTCAGAAGAAGAAAGCACAAATCAAGCAGATGTTCGAAAGAGAAGAACAGAAGAAGAAAGGACCCAAGGGAAATTATCAAACAAGAAAATCACCTGCAACGGGATCTGTTGCCGCAGTCTCCACTACCGGAGGGTCGTCGGCGCTGGTCCTTGTCGGGGAAGCTCCCCTTGTCGGAGAGACCTCCCTTGCCTGAGAACGCTCCCTTGGCGGAGAGTTTTCCCTTGGTGGCGTAGTTGAAGCAAGCAGAATTTCGGGAGTGACCTCCGGGGCCTCCTGATGAGGCTGGACCTCAAGAGTAGCCTCCGGTGCTCCATGATGTGGCTGCTCTGCTCCTACAAAATTCAACAAACCAGATATCAGTGACGGAAAAGCACCCAAGCACGCCTAACCATGAGAAGCATACCAAACACTTACTGGGGCTGTCTTTGGGGCTGCTCTGTTGAAGGGTTGCCGGATCCGGTAAGGGAGTCCCGGACATGCCCCCTGTTGCTACAGGGGAGTCATCTGAGACGACAACCACCGGCGTCTTGGCCCTCTTCGGCACTCTCTGAGCCAACGTCCTGAAGAAGAAGGTTCAGAGTGGAACCAGTCAGATACGAGATAAAGCAATAAATTGGAAGATTACAAATAGCAGCGACAAGATCTTACTCTTCCTCTTCTTCCTTGGAGCTGAGGGCGGAGAGATCAAACTCTGCTCAGGCGCGACGGATTGGGGGAGAAGACTCCCTCTGACGCTTGGCGGGTACAGGGGCCGCGACTCCAGAAGACCCTGCGCCCGTCGCCGTGGCGGAATGAGGCGCTCCCGCGGCAAAAGTGTTTGCTGCGGTGGCGGGCTGGCGGCGGTAAGGCGGCTGTTGGACCATAGGCCGCCCGCCACTTCTCCGATCTTGCGAGGCGTCTCCTTGGCGGCACGGGGCCCTCTTGCGGCAAGCTACTTGGCGGCGGAGGAGAGGCGTCCCCGACAGGCTCGCTCGGTTCGTTGTCGGGCTCGGGCTGCTCCTCCTCGCCGACGAACTCTTCTCGGTCGGCAAGGCTTGCCGCCTCGGCCCTCTCTGCCTCCTCGACAGTGAACCCAAACGCGCCGGCGGCAGCAGCCTCTGCAGCCTCCTCCAACCTCCTGGCGGCGCGCGCCATCTCCTCGATCAGTGGTGTCATGGTGAGCCGCCTCTTTCGTCGGGCGCGGATCGGCACTTCAACTAAGTTGTCGAAGAACTGCTGCACTATGTCATCGGCAGGCTCTCGCCAAGTTGGAATGATTCCATGGGAATCGCACAACGGCATTATCAGCGGATGCTGTCAAGCGCAATTAATTGTTGCACAAGGCACAACTCCCTCGGCAACATGCACCATCCGGGTTATCCGCCTGAGGCTTGAACAGCTCCCGCAGCATGCCGTCAAGCTCCAAGGTAGTGAAATTCCAATTCAGACCTGGGCGCAGCCTCATGATATCCGCCGCTCGAATTCCCAAGTAGGCTTCCCCCTCTCCTGCAAAGGCGCAATGCGCGCGAAGGAAGTCCGCGCCAACTGCTCCTACGGTAAGCCTGCTTGCGGAGACGCAAAATCCTAGTCGTGGCAATCTTCAACTTGTCGTCCTCCGGCGCCAAGTTGCTCCAATCGTTGCCGCGAACTATGGGGGTTTTGCGCAGGGCAGTAAAAGGCTGTGGCTCCTCCTCTAAGATCCAGCACCAGTCAGCCCTCCACTCCTCCCACTTGTTGCGCAACTCTCCGTCAAGATACGCTTCCTTCTTGCCGATCCTAGAGGTCCATGCAATTCCTCCGGCAAGCGGCTCTCCTCTCTCTACGCGGGGTGAGAAGTAGTGGCGGAAGAGTGCGATGTTTGGGTGGACCCCGACAAAGTTCTCGCAGAGATGTGCGAAAACGGCCATGGTGAGGATGGCGTTGGGGGTGAAGTCAAGGAGGTGGAGGCCATACGTGTTCATAACATCGCAGAAGAATTCAGAAAAGGCGGCGAGCCCGCACTGTAAGAAAATCGCAAGAAGGGGTACCGATGGAGACCTTAGCGGATGTGGCAGCGGAGATGACCCTCGGCGCTGGTGCGCACGGGTCTCCGTCGACCGAAGAGATAGTACAGCCCCGCAGCTCCTTCCTGCTGAGCAGGGGATCAAGAGGGCCCGCTCCTTCCCAGCGCCATGAGCCGCTGCGCCTCGCCGATTTCACGCCTTTTCCTTATCGGCCTCGGAGCCATAGGGAGTGGTGGTGGAGGAAGCCGACGGCGTTAGTGGCACGGTGGCAATGGAGGGCGGAGCGCCGCCTCTCTGGGCTCGAGAAGAAAGGGAAAGCGGCGGGGGTTTCGATGTGACAAGAAGGGCAGTGGGCGCCCCTGCCCTGTTCCCCGCTTATAAAGGGGAGAGGGGACGGGCGTTCCGATTTTTCCCATTAAAGAAAGCCCCACGATCTCCCCCATGACGCCACGCCCGGTGCGTGCCGTTCGTGGGAGACGTGGTGGGTCCAAGGCAAATAATGGCGTAATAAAGACCACGCGTGCCTGCAGACTGTTTTGGGCCTGGCCCAACAGAGCTTGGCGTTGTGTGTGGCCCCAGCCGGGGCTCTGTCGGTGTACTAGAGTAGGGTACCCTAGTACCCCGAACTCGCACGGACAGTTGCAGCGCCCCTGGCAGGGCTGGCCTGATGACCGCCAAGGTCTCGGCTGCTCCTTTGGAGCCATTCAAGAACAAAGTAGTCAAGACCCCGGCAAGAGGAGCTTGCCGGGAAGGCCACTCAGGGCGCGAAGGAAACAAGGCCCTGGCAAGAGGAGCTTGCCGGGAAGGCTTGGTGAGCGACAAGCCCCCAAGCGCGACAAGGTTCCTGCCGCGGCAAGGAGCTTGCCGGGGCGGGCGACCTCTCTTCATCTCCGCTCCAGCTCACCCGCCAACGTGTCACCACGGGGCTCTCCCAAGCACGCGTGTCGACGGGCTGTGCAGCCAGCGGGGAGTAGCGATGAGTGGCGCTGACAAGCTACCATCGTGGCAAACGGAGGTGCACTTGACGGTCCCTGTTACACTGTTCGGGCGACTGAGACGGGCATTGATGACTCTTGTCCCATGCCGTCAGAGTTAGGTATAGATTACTGTACACTGTACAAAGCGGTGTACCAACCAATGTTTTTACTATCTTACCCTTGTCTACTTGCCACATGTGGTGACCCCTTGTGCCTATAAAAGGAGGCCCAAGTGCAACATAGAAGGGGTTCGGAGCCAGCTCCGGCTTAGTTCATCCTACTCAGACGAGACCACACACTCAGGCTAGGTTTTGTAGCTCCCGTTGCTCCCTAGCAAGAACACAAGATAATCCACTAAAGCAGCAGTAGGAGTATTATCTCTCCGGAGAGCTCTGAAGCTGGGTAAATCTGCTCGTGTGCATCGCCTCGATCCGCTCTTCGTGCAATCTCCGCCCCCCTCCGAACCACAAGGGACCCAGGTCCCGTAGGTGCTCGTGGGACACGATCAGCTCTCCCCGACAAAGCGTGATTGGAGTCAGCCAGAAGTGCATAACGCCAGAAGAAGATCAGATAATTCTTGATGATATCCACTCGGGGACCTGTGGTCACGATGCGTCCTCTCAGACCATCGTGGCTAAAGCATACCGAGCGGGATTTTACTGGCCAAAAGCAAATGAAATGGCAAAGGAAATAGTCGACAAGTGTGAAGGATGTCGGTTCTACTCCAATATGTCACACAAACCCGCCTCAAAGCATTAAAGACCATTCCACTAAATCGGCCTTTTGCTGTTTGGGGGTTGGATATGATTGGACCATCGAGTAATCTGGCAGGAGCGGTTTCACTCATTTGCTTGTGGCGATCGACAAGTTTGAAGTGGATCGAAGCTAAACCTATCAAGAACCTTGATGCGTAATCGCTATCGGTTTCATCGAGAGTTGATACTCAGATATGGAGTTCCGCACAACATCATCACTGACAATGGGTCAAACTTCGATTCTGACAAGTTCAAAGCCTTTTGCGCCTCTCAGGGCACGCGAGTCGACTATGCTTCAGATTGCTCACCCCGGTCGAATGGACAAGGTAAGCGAGCAAATGGTCTAATTCTCAAAGGACCTGAAACCTCGACTGATGTGTGATCTCAAGCATGCAGCAGGAGCGTGGGTCGACGAACTTCCGTTGGTTCTTTGGGGATTAAGGACCACTCCTAATCAGTCGACTGGAAGAACTCCATTCTTTATGGTCTATGGAGCTGAAGCAGTTCTGCCGAGTGACCTGCTTCACAATGCGCCCCGAGTCGAACTCTACTCTGAAGCTGAAGCGGAGCAAGCCCGGCAAGATGCAGTCGACCTCCTTGAAGAGGAGAGAGAGATGACCCTAATCCGCTCGACCATCTATCAGCAGGACTTGCGTCGATTCCATGCTAGAAATGCGAAGAGCCGAGCCTTTCAAGAAGGGGACTTGGTCCTCCGAGTGGATGAACAGAAACCACACAAGCTCGCTCCCACTTGGGAAGGTCCCTTCATCGTCACCAAAGTTCTCCACAATGGAGCTTACCATCTTTACAACGTCGAACGCCAGATCGATGAGCCTCGAGCCTGGAATGCGGAGCTGCTCCGCCCCTTTTACACTTAAGAACTTACTCGGGTGAGATGTAATAAAAGTACCTCTGTAGTTTGTTTATCAAAGACAAGAATGTTATAATTTTCCCAGTGATTGTTATTACTTTTCATTTACATAAGAAATTTCCCCCAGTGGGTAGCTTAGCCGCGAACCTGTTTCGCCTAAGTTTGTAAAAAAAAATCCCTGCCGAGTGGAGAGCCAGCCTCCCACTCGGGGGCTTAGCTGTGAATCCGTTTCTCCTAAGTATCTGAAAATCCTACCGAGTGGCGAGCCAGCCTCCCACTCGGGGGCTTAGCTGCAGTCCAAGTACTCGCCTAAGTATCTAAAAATCCTACCGAGTGAGGAGCCAGCCTCACACTCGGGGGCTTAGCTGCAGTCCAAGTACTCGCCTAAGTATCTGAAAATCCTACCGAGTGAGGAGCCAGCCTCCCACTCGGGGGCTTAGCTGCAGTTCAAGTACTCGCCTAAGTTTGAAAATCCTACCGAGTGAGGAGCCAGCCTCCCACTTGGGGGCTTAGCTGCAGTCCAAGTACTCGCCTAAGTATTTAATACAATGTGCACTTTGCAAGGACGACGAGGTACAGGTCGACTATTGCCTTCCCCTTCAGAGCTACGACACAAAAATCCTCCTTGGAGGCTTAGCTGCAGTCCAGTACTTGCCTAAGTTTGAAAAATCCTACCGAGTGGAGAGCAAACCTCCCACTCGGGGTCTTAGCTGCAGTCCAGTACTCGCCTAAGTTTGAAAAATCCTACCGAGTGGAGAGCAAACCTCCCACTCGGGGGCTTAGCTGCAGTCTAGTACTCGCCTAAGTTTGAAAAATCCTACCGAGTGGAGAGCAAACCTCCCACTCGGGGGCTTAGCTGCAGTCCAGTACTCGCCTAAGTTTGAAAAAACCTACCGAGTGGAGAGCGAACCTCCCACTCAGGGGCTTAGCTGCAGTCCAGTACTCGCCTAAGTATCTGAAAATCCCGCCGAGTGGAGAGCAACCCTCCCACTCGGAGGCTTAGCTGCAGTCCAGTACTCGCCTAAGTACGAAATCCATTCCAATCCGCAAGGACAACGAGGTGCAGGTCGACTGTTACCTTCTCCTTCGGAGCCGCGCCACAAGTACAACGTGCGCTCCATCCCGATCCGCAAGGATGACGAGGTGCAGGTCGACTATTACCTTCTCCTTCAGAGCTGCGCCACAAGTACAACGTGCGCTCCATCCCGATCTGCAAGGACGACAAGGTGCAGGTCGACTGCTGCCTTCTCCTTCGGAGCTGTGCCACAAGTACAACGTGCACTCCCTCCCTATCCACAAGGACGGCGAGGTGCAGGTCGACTGTTTCCTTCTCCTGCGCCTGCAAGAACAACAAAGTGTAGGTCGACTGGATCCACCTCAGAGCTGCATCTCAAGCATTGAAGCATAATCTGAGTGAAGAGCAAAGTTCACTCGAAGGCAAACAAAAGCATATTTCGACGATGGGTAAAGTTCGGATAACATCCTAAGGATGCAGAAGTACCCAGGCCTCAAGCCTGTTAAAGTTTATCGGTTATAGGATCACTCGGCATTCCGAGGCAAATTTAAGACGAATCATAGAAGTTTTTTACTCCTCGGGTGGAGGACTGGAAGGTGCGACGAACTGGTCCAGGTCGATCCCATCAGCGATTCGGGTGGCAGCACCAATGAAAGTCTCCATGAAAGATCGAAAGTCGTACTTCTTGGTATTGGCAACTTTGATGGACGCCAACATTTCCTCTCGCGCCTCCTTGCAGTGAACGTGGACCAGGGACAGAGCGACGTCAGCACCACATCTGGCAGAAGACTTCTTCCATTCCTGCACTCGACTTGGAACGTCATTCAGTCGAGTCATTAAAGACTCGAGGTCATTTTGAAGTGTTTTGCCTGGCCAGAGTGTTGAGTCGATCCGCGATACCGCGACCTTCAGTCGAGCGAGGTAGTCCACCACAGCAGCAATACGAGACTCGGTGGAGCACATTCATGGCAGCTTCATCCTTCACGGGAGTTAATGGGGTCCAGACTTGTCTCCACTCGACTAGTCTCTTCCTCAAGTTCGCTGCATTCTGCAAACACAACTCGAGTTCAAGCTAATGGTTCTATGATGAGTCGGTGATAACAAGTCAGTCGGATAAGAGGAATTACCTTCAAGCACGAGGAATAGCTTCTTGGCGAGCCCTCCCAGATAAGCCTCTAGATCATTCCTCTTCCCCGCCAGTTCGCCAGCCTTGTCGCTCAGAGCTATCTTGTCATTCTTCTGTCGGCTGAACTCCTTGTTGGCCGCATCAAGAGCACCTTTCAGATTGGTGTTCTCCTCTTCAAGTTTTCCGACTGAAGACAGCTTCTCTTCCGCGAGCTTGGTCTTGTTCAAAGCCGTTTGTTGCGCCTCGGCAAGGTCATGATCCTTCTTCTTCAGAGCCTCCTCCATTTTGTCTGCAAAATAACAGTGAGGTCAGAATTAGGAAGGGATGGAAAAACAAAAATAGTCGTCAAGATCTCACCAGCCATACCTTTTGCTTCGTCTCTCGCCTTCTGCAAGTTCTCCTGTGCAAGCTTCAAGTCAAGGTTGAGCTGGATCTGTTTGTTCTCCAATTCAGTGTATCGAGCCACAAGCTCGCAAGATTTCTGCAAAGAATTAGTCGACAGACGTCACAGATGGGTTACTTCCGAGTGACCAAGAAAAATCATTGCGTTTCTAAGACTACAGCCGAATCAAAATATTCGACAGTAGTCTCGGGGACTACACCCAGTGGGTGCACTTAGCGTGCCCCCACTGATCCTACCAACTCGGTTCGATCAGTCGACCGAAAGAGACAAAAAAAAGAGAAAGGAGTTCTTCAGACTACGGTCGACTGCCAACAGTCCACCATAGTCTCGGGGACTACACCCAGTGGGTGCACTCAGCGTGCCCCCACCGGTTTCAAGATTCCATTCGACATGGTCCGACCAGACCGAGTGAAGAAGCTATCAAAAAGATATAAAGTATAAAGACTATGGTCGACTACCAGCAGTCCACCATAGTCTCGGTGACTACACCCAGTCGGTGCACTCAGCGTGCCCCCACCAGTCCGAAACTTTACTCGACACACCCAGTGGGTGTACAGATACGAAGATCTTCAGAAAGAAGAGTTTTTCAGGTAGCATATCCTAACAGAACAAGTGGTGATCAACTAACCTGGACGTTGCTCTGAAGAGCTGAGCTGGCATCATAGGCCGCTTGGCTGGCTTCCCGAACCACCTTCATCTGCTCCATCATGAGCCCCGCTTGGCGTATAGCCTCCTTAGCAGCACCCACTTGATCCTCCGGGACATGGTGCGTGGTGAAAAGGGAGGGCGGATCAGCAGTCGACGTTGAAGGCCGGATACTCGTCAGCGGCACAGCAAAAGACACAGAAGTCCGAGTGGTGTTGCCACCCTCATGAACCAGCGCCTCAGGCATCGATGCAACCTGAGCAGTCCTGCCGGCAGGTGCCTTCTTAGTCCTCCTCCGCCTCAACGGCGCCTCATCATCATCATCAGGGAGATCAATGACATGAGGAGGGACTACAAGAAAGATTCAAAGTTAAAAACGGAAATCCAATCGACCAGAAGCAAAATTACAGCGATCATACCAAGGTTAGAGGTAACAGCATCTTCCATCTCCTGGTCTTCGTTCCTGACTAAGGTCTCGGAGGTGGCAGCGCTGCAAATTTCAGAAATCAGTTGATCAGTCAACAAGTCGACCAAAAGTATGTTCGCGCTAAACAAAAAAGCTCAAGTTCTGTTGTACCCGGAAATAGTGGGGATAGCCATCTTCATCTTGGGAAAAACCTTTGTCGGCTTCGACGGCGTCGCTCGGGGTTGCTTCGGCACTTTGTCAGTCGGCGCGGAGAAGTCGTCCGAGGACGCGTTCGCCATGACGCCCGACAGCGCGATAGCCTTTGCCAAGGCCGACCAAGGGGGTCATGGGTGAGCTTGGACCGCCTTTCCATGTGAGGAGGGTTGACTTCTTCCTCCTCTTCCTCCTTCTCCTCTTCGTCGGAACTGTCGTCATCTTCGTCTTCCCCACCATCAGACTGCCATTCCTCCTGGCTTTCACCTCCGCTCCCTTCCTCCTCCTCAACTGGTTCTTGCGCCCCGTTGGGCATCGAGTACATCTTAGTGGTGACCTGGAAGAAGACAAACAAGATGAAAGTCAGTCGACCGATTTAAGCAAACAATATGGAGTAAGCAGAGTCAGAGTCAAAGATACGGGATTGAACCTTGTCTGGCTCGTACGATTGGTCGAGTGGAGGGATCCTCCTGGCTCCTCAGGGGTTATCTTTGTTCCCAGTGATGGCGGTCATCCATCTCTCCAGTGTGGCATCCTCGACCTCCTCTGGGTGGACCCTGGTGGTGTCATCAATGCCAGAATACATCCACATCGGATGGTCTCGATACTGAAGTGGCTGGATGCACCGTCGAAGAAAAACCTCCAGAAGATCCATACCATCACCCGTCACGGATGAGCTGGACTACACGCCGACCAAAACCTTGACTGAGCCTTCTCCTCCAGATCACCTTCAGAGAGGACGGCTTGCTCACTCGATCCATGGAGAAAGGAGGAGTCGGTCGATCGCTCAAGCGTCGGCTGGTCTTGGCGATAGAACCAGGTCGACCGCCACCCTCGAACCGACTCAGAAGGATCATGGCTGGAAAAGAGCTCTTACCTCTCATTTGGACCCCAAGACCCCCACACATCTGAATCACTTGGGTCCTCTCGTCACTCTGATTGGCCTTTTTCACCGTCTAGGAGCGACAGGTGAAAATGTGTTTGAAGAGGCCCCAATGCGGCCGACAACCCAAAAAATTCTCACACAAAGACACGAAAGCGGCGAGATACACGATAGAGTTGGGTGTGAAGTGGTGGAGTTGTGCCCCAAAAAAGTTTAGAAATCCTCGAAATAAAGGTGGGGCGGCAAAGAAAACCCGTGGTCGACGTGAGTGGCTAAGAGGACGCACTCACCCTCCTGAGGCTGCGGCTGCCACTCCATCCCCGGAAGCCTCGCTGATCCATGAGGGATCAGTCCCTCATTGGCCAGGTCGTCAAGATCTTTTTGGCGGATGGTCGAGCGAATCCATTCGCCTCGGATCCAGCCTGCGGCAAACCGCCCGCGACGAGGATCCGCCCCCGGTCGTCGCCCTCCCTTCGCCTTCGCCGCCGCCTTCTTCGCCTGCTCCAAAGCCGCGTCTTTTCTTTCACCATTGTCGCGGCGGAACGCGCGTGGAGCAGCGGTTCGGAGGTGGAGGCGGCGCAGCGGATGAATCGAGGAAGAAAGGAGGAAAGGGAACGACTGCTCAAAAACCCGAGCCTGGGCCTTATATGAGGTTGCTTCCGAGTGATCGACCGTAGGCCCAGCGATCTGTCAAATCCGCAACGATCGCCCGCGCGCAATACGTGGCGAAAAAAGGTGGCACGGAGATCGAGGTCCTTGCCTTATCCCGTCCGACACTACTCTCTCTCCGTCCCGCTCGCTTCAAGATTCAAATCCGCTAAATCCGCTACCAGAGAGCAAATCGTCGACAAAAGATTTCCTCCGTCCTGTCATTCGAAATCGCCAAGTACGTGAAAACGACTCGATGGATACAAAGAATGGATCAAGGCGTGAAAAGAAGTTGATGCCGTCACTTAACTCCATTTGATCCAAGACAAGACACTATTGCAGCACAAGAATGAGTCGGGAGTATGTTCAACTCCTTCCCCACTCAAACCTCGATCCATTCGGGGGCTAATGATGAAGTCATGTACCTAGGGTGGGGTCATGGACCTGTCTAAAACACCCTCCCCAAGGACATCTCTAGAAGAAACTACCTTTCAGTCGACCTGGAAGGGTTCCACTCGACCAACTGGAAGACACTCGACCATGAAGCCAACCACTCGACCGCCATGAGATCTAAAGTCAGTCTGCACACAAACGGTCGATCATTAAGTAGCTTTTATGGTCATCATAGCACTTTATGTGGGCGCACTGTAACCCCTATCTTAATGTACCTTTAACCCCTGCATAAGCGAGGCCGGAGGGTGCAGCGAACTCTATATAAGCCACCCCCCTCCTCAGTGTCAAGGGTTCGCACCCCTGTAACTCATACGCATATAATACAGTCGACCGCCTCCGGGCTCCGAGACATAGGGCTGTTACTTCCTCTGAGAAGGGCCTGAACTCGTAAACATCTTGTGTATACAACTACTCCATAGCTAGGATCTTGCCTCTCCATACCTACCCCCCATTCTACTATCAAACTTAGAACCACGACACCCCCCCAAGGCTTAGTCCGAATTGGACTAGGGGAGGCGGCGCCCTCCTTCCTTCTCTTCTCTTTTCCTTTCCTTCTCTCCTACTCCTACTACTTGGAAGGGCTCCTAGTTCTACTAGGAAAGGGGGAATCCTACTCCCGGTGGGAGTAGGACTCCCCTAGGGCGCGCCATAGAGAGGGCCGGCCCTCCCCCTCCTCCACTCCTTTATATACGGGGAGGAGGCACCCCTTGGAGACACAACAATTGATCATTGATCTCTTAGCCGTGTGCGGTGCCCCCCCTCCACCATAATCCACCTCGGTCATTCCTAGCGGTGCTTAGGCGAAGCCCTGCGTCGGTAGCAATATCATCACCGTCATCACGCCGTCGTGCTGACGGAACTCTCCCATGAAGCTCTGCTGGATCGGAGTTCGTGGGACGTCATCGAGCTGAACGTGTGCTGAACTCGGAGGTGCCGTGCGTTCGGTACTTGGATCGGTCGGATCGTGAAGACGTACGACTACATCAACCGCGTTGTTCTAACGCTTCCGCTTTTGGTCTACGAGGGTACGTGGACACACTCTCCCCTCTCGTTGCTATGCATCACCATGATCCTGTGTATGCGTAGGAATTTTTTTGAAATTACTACGTTCCCCAACAGTTAATATATACCGCCATGATGGTATTTCCTAAAAAAGAGTGAATATCATAAAACCATCACATCAATGTCTAGGGTTTTAACTCGCAACCACTTTACTCTACCGCTACAAAATTGTATCTATTCCAGCATAATTTTTGGCAACTAACACTAGCGAGCCGTTTGGAGTGAATTAAAAATGTTTGTAACAGAAAGGGCTTGTAGTAAGTGTTGATGTGGCATAAAACGGTCAAATACCGTTTGTTTGACCGTTAAGTTGGACGTGGGCTCACCCTACATTAACACTACTCCCTCACACACACATGCCTATTCCTTCAAGGCATTTGATCGAACAATTTGTGTGCGACCGCGACGTCTACCCCTGGCTTCTGCGGCCGGCCGACCTCCTGGATGCCTTCTCATCACTAGATGATGTACATGAGCTAGCTACGATCTAAGATAGATGATCTGCAAAAGCAATTTGATAGTTCCTCACCGTGTGCAATGTATGCATGTGACGAAGGAGTAGATGTAGGCAAAATTTGTTCTCCATGGGCCACGGTTTTGGGCACTTCTTTGTCTAAATGGTTCTTCTCATCTTCCTTCTCCTAGTGGCACGATAACACGGTTCGTAACGCAACGATTCATTAAAATCTGTGATGGTGGCTGGCGACCATGTTTCTCTTTGTCAGTTTCTCCTTTACGTGAACTTTTTGCCCTGTAAGTGCTCCTCCGCGTGCGGTTGTGATTTGCTCGTGGACGGGGACGAGGAGGAGTGCTGGGCCACCGTCGTCGGAGATAACGGGGAAGACGAAAAAATGAAAAAAAAATCATTAAAATCTTGCCGAAGTTGGGGAAGGGGCGGTATGGGTGGTGGAGTGGGACTGGGCTGGTAGGCAGCTGCGCCAATGGCCATGGGATCTATAGCTTCTCCATTCTTAAATGAGACTTGCCCATCCTAGAGCAAATATGGCTTAGTGTGGATTCTTTTTGGGAGGGGGTAGTCCTGGCCATGGGAAGCCCGGCCCGGCCGGCCCGGCCCGACCTGCCCGCCCGCCCGACGCTACCCGGCCGGGCTCAGGCCTAGTTTTGAGCCCGAAGGCGGGCGGGCGGGCCCGGCCCGCTATTTTGCAGTTCTTGAAGGTCGGGCGGGCGGCCAAGCCCGACGGGCTTTTAGGTGTTCGGGCCGGGCTCGGGCCCAGAAACACAGGCCCGATGGCCGGGCCGGGCCGGGCTAGGGCCTGGGTTTTTTGTGTCGGGCTTGCCTAGGCCCGGCCCGAAGCCCGGCCCGGCCCGAGGTTTGGCCAGGTATTAGGGGGGGGGGGGATTCTTAGTAATAGTCAATCTTCTTTACTACAAACGATCCAATAATGTCAGAAGCTTATCGCTCTTGCACGACTCGGCTATTTAAACCGGTCGACTAGCTCGTCACGCGGTCAGGTTTGACTAATACGGGTGTGAAAATCTTAACTATAAGCAATTTTCGGTGTGTTTTGATAGCCCAGCTGACCCAAGATGGACGGAATGATCGTCGTGCATGACGCTGCATATAATAGGTGTTTCAAAAATAAGGTATGTAATTGCAAATGGTTAATTTTTTGGCTCGCCTAATCACTATTCATGGGCGCAGGATGTTTCAGGGTCAGATTTGCAACCTTGCGGCTGTAGATGCTGTAAGAGGAATTTTTGTCAGTACATGCTGGTTCTCTAGTCTCGTGCACTTTTTGGCGAGAGCGGGTTATGGGGCCTTCGGTGTCCACGTCGACGTGAGCCGGCCGCCTCCCTCCCTCCACGTACAGCTCTATCACCTCGTTCACGTGGCCACGGCCGCGTCCACCGGCGAGGCCCTCACGGCCGCTATAAAATGCGCGCCTGCTCGCTCCCAATTGCACAGCAACACAACATCAGCCAAGTGTCCTCACCATCGATCTAGCCAGCAGCACCTTCTCTAGTTCTCTTCCTGCGCTAGCTTTTCTCTGCCTTGAGTAATGGCGACCATGGTGGCTTTGAGCTCCTTCGCCGTCGTTGGCCGGTCCGCCGCTCGTTCTACAGCGGTGGCACCGCGCCGGCGCGCCCTCGTCGTCAGGGCCCAGGCCGAGGTGAGCTTTCACGTCTCGCGCTCAACTGTTTCGGATGCTAGCTGGCTAGTATTACTTCAAGACTCGATCTCAATGTAAAATTGTTTGTGTATGTGCAGTCTGACATGGACTCAACCAAGGAGACGACGAGCGCGTCGACCTCCTCCTCCCCACGCACGAGCCCGGCGCCGACCCCGATCCCGGTGGTACCCAAGCCCGCGACCAAGAAGGCTAACCCCTCGGTCTGGGACGCGCTCGCCTTCAGCGGCCCGGCGCCGGAGCGCATCAACGGGCGGCTGGCCATGGTGGGATTCGTGGCGGCGCTCTCCGTCGAGGCGGCGCGCGGTGGCGGGCTTCTCGACCAGGCCGGCAGCGGCACCGGGCTGGGCTGGTTCCTGGTGACCGCGGGGGTGTTCTCCGTGGCATCGTTGGTGCCGCTGCTGCAGGGCCAGAGCGTGGAGAGCAAGTCGAGCGGAATCTGGAGCGCCGACGCCGAGCTCTGGAACGGCCGCTTCGCCATGCTCGGCCTCGTCGCGCTCGCCGCCACCGAGTTCATTACCGGTGCGCCCTTTGTTAACATCTAAGAGGACGTAATGTAGCTCTGTGGATTCTTTTCTGCTGACAGATCGTAATAGTACTAACTGTTGTAGCCACATTGCAATTTTGTATTACTATCGATGATTGCATTCTATAAAGTAGAGATTGGATTTTCAACACCCGGGTGTCTAGGCACCCGGTTATCTCCCCCGTCCGTCCAGAAAACAGCTTCTCGGGATCTAGACCAGGCCCTGTTCTATTAGCAGTCTAGGATTTTTCGCACTGTTCATTGTATGGCAGAATCCTACCTCGCCTGCAAGCGGCCAGTCTACATCAAGGTTGACATGTCGGCCTGCTATCAAGAAAAGTGATACACCTGTCTGCCCGTGTTTCAAACAGGTGAAAAGACGTGTTCATTGCTCATTTCCGCCACGTTCAGTCCCTGTCAGTGCCTGACACCAATATGACTAGTTCATGCACCTGGCTCACGAGTTCATGCCTCGACTCTCAGCTTCTCCATGACACGCGCCAAAGCGGGTAACATGCTCATCTCATCTCGGTCAAGAACATTTTATTGTTCTCCAAAGGGAAGGAACAAGTGATGGTAATATACCGCACAAAAAAAAATGATGATAATATATTCATACAAAAACTGAACTGAAGCTGATGTGAAACCTCTAGAGGTCCACCACGTTACTCTGACCATGATAAAGAATACGTGCAGAGGAGATGCCTTGCATGCACTGCCTATGGGTTGTCGCTTCAACCTGACCCGCCTGACCTCCTGACAGTCCTACACATCACAATGCTAGTACCTGTGACCTATCCTGCCTGCACAGCCTAGTGGCGCCGCTGTTTGTCTCATTAATCGGCCTAGCTAATTATTCTGACACTGCAAAAGGTCTGCTGCTAGACAGACTACAGCACGAATCTTAACAAGGCTGAACGACAGTGGCGAAGACAGGAATAATTTTCAGGTGTGGCGGAGTTTGTAAAAAAAAAACCATGTATAATATGATTATAAAGGCTCGCTAGAATATTAGATGTATATTTACTCTGCCTCAAATTACTAGTCTTAGGTATGCCTAAGATATAGATGTATTTAGACATGTTTTAGTATTAGATACATCCATATTTAAAAAAAGTTAAGACAAGTAATTTGAGACAGAGGTACTACTTTATGCTCCCTTCGTTTTAAAATAGATGACTCAATTTTGTACTAACTTTAGTACAAAATTGGGTCATCTATTTTGAAACGGAGAGAGTATTTAGCAAATATACAAGACAAATCCAAAAAATGAGTACTGACACTCAAAATACATCACTAGATTTAAATTATATGGATGAATGTTCACCAATTTAATAAAGGAAATTAATCCATTAGTATTTCAACAAAGGGAAGGCACTAGATAAACTAAAATCGGAGAACGTAATTACGTATATTTGATCTGGTATAGTCCAATTTCAGTTAACATATTCGCAAACAAAAACAATTTCAGTTAACGTGGCGCCGCCTGCTCACCTCGCGGCCTCGCCGAGTCGGCGCGCCATATACCGTCAGAGTTTCGCCCGCCGGTGAACGGCCGCCACCTGCCACTGGCGCCACCGCCCCGGCGTACTGCCCTGCTTGTTGTGCCTCCGTCACGCAGATCACGGTCTAGAACAAGTACACGCACAGTCAAAACTCGGAAGGTTTCATCCATAATCCATGTGCAGACGTAATCCATGTGCAGACGTGACGTGTAGTCAAGCCACGGACTCGACCCATCAGCAGCTAAGCCTAGCTTAAAACTTAAATATTGTATCAAACTAATACTGTACGTACGTACTTGGGTCGAAGTTTAGGTATGGCATGCGCCAAACCTCGCAAGATAGCTGGCTTCGCCACTGCTGAACGAACAGGATAAGGGGGAGTCGGGACACCCGGGTGCTGTCACACCTTTTCGTTCTATAAATCTCATGTTAAGGTTGTTTTCATGGCTTATTATCCTTTGTTAGTACTAGTAAATGTGCACGTGCAACGCACGTTATATCTGAGAAATTTTTTTCATTAGAACGCGCATATTCAATCAAAACAAATTAAATCCCCTCTTAAATCTGACCACAACTCACGTGTTGAATTACAAGAATTCAGTACACAATGGGTAAGAGCGTACACAAAAAGTCCAGTCAGATGTATGTAGTCCCGGAAGAGAAGCAATTGTCGTACGACCTGTAAGCGTCACTTTTGACTTCCTTGCCGTTTGTGAATTGAGTCAATCGAGCTTTTTCTTCCTCATTCTTATTTTGGTTTTCGTATCACTGCTTCCGTTTTCTTTCAAGTCCTAGGCTTCGCCCTTTGTTTGGCTTCGATTCCGGAAGTACCCATTGTTTAAACAAACCCACCTCCACCTTCAGGAATGACCCTGCGATGAAAGC